>JADHKS010000005.1:600000-984144 GCA_019925295.1 Sporothrix pseudoabietina | reverse complement strand
TTTTTTTCTTTTTTTCTTTTTTTCTTTTTTTCTTTTTTTCTTTTTTTCTTTTTTTCTTTTTTTCTTTTTTTCTTTTTTTCTTTTTTTCTTTTTTTCTTTTTTTCTTTTTTTTTTGGTTTTGACCCGTGCAAAGTGTAGGCTTCGTTCGTTGCCAATATGCTGCGAGAGGAGAGACGGGAGAATTTAATAACGGAGCATCCCAGAAGCTGGGCCCTTCTGGTCCTGTGGCACATAGTGTGACTGCCACGTGACACTTGACTTCACGGGGCTCGAGGGATAAACCAAGGAGACGAGTACAGTTCTGCCACACGTCAAAATATCTACGGTCGAAACGAATGAGAAAAGACGGCGATTTCTACGCATTTGTGTAGTTACGAATAAAGATATTCACAATTACTAATTGGCCCCCATCTATGTCAACATTTGGCTGTGGCTACATACACATTCGATATAGTAGTGCCGTCAGACCTTATTTTAGGTGGCGAATAGCTTTTAGTGTAGATCGGCTCCCGCGGTGGTTAGTTTAGCGGCCGATGGCCCCGATTTCCCTGATTGACAGGGCGCACTAGGCGGGTCGAAGCGCCCCAAACTTTGAGCCTAGGCCACTGGGGCTCGGTACAAAGGTACCTGCGCAGTAGACGCACTACGTCGTATGGAGTAAATGGCGTGTAATTGGGTGGGACAACGAGTCTGGGCCATTGGACCTCCCGCATTTGGTGGCTTGGAGCACAGCCCTGTTTTCATCTCCTCTCAACGCTGCTTGGAACGCCTCACCAGCTGCAGCCAAGCAACGCAGTCTGCGGTCTGCCGTGCACAAAGATTGGTTGAGGAAGAGAATGCCCGGGAAACTGCAGCTTTTCTGTCCGTTAAAAAGCACAGTTGTTGGTGTCTGCGTGCAAAAAGAGGTTTGAAAAAGCGCAATTTTCTACACCACCTCTGGCCATGTTGGGGCACAAAGCCAAACGAAAACGGCCACCCACCACACCACCGGGTCGAAAAAATCAGGATCTGGCGGGGTCGTCTTTGCGTTGTGACAAGAAAATCGTGCAGCGAAAACAGGAGCGAAAAGAACGAAAAGAACGAAAAGGTGAATAACCATCACGGCTCCAGAGAAAAATAAAGGGGTTCAAAGGAAGAACGTCGTCACGATCGCAGCTTCCTTTCGAACTTCCTCACGATCCCACAAGGCAGGTGCGCTCTCGTGCCTTTCCCTGTGCTCAGTACTCCGTAGTTCGCATTACGCCCTGTTTCCGCCCACCTCTTGCCGCTGCGTGCCCCATTTGACCCCCGCCCTGCCTAGAGCTAGCCTGCTAGCGTAACGCTGCACGCCAGCGCAGCAAGGAAAACGAAGAAAGAGGGCTGAACCCGCCCCGTTTTGTCTGGCGATCCTTCCTCGTCTGGCAACGCGCGCCTTCCTTCCCCTCCAACCTTCTGGTCCTCTGACGTCTGCCGCCGCTCACGTCCCAACGCACGCACGAGGCTTCTTTTCCTGTGCCTTGCCTTGCAGTTACAGAGCACGGAGTAGAAAGTACGACATTCTTCCTCTGACGACAACGGCGTGCGCAAATACCCAGGCAGACGCAGCAGAGCCGCACCCCTCTTTTTACGACTCTTTTCCCAACCGCCCACTGCATCCAACCACCACGTGGCACAGCCCCGAAGCGCTTTTCTTGCGGTTTTCTGCCTGGGATCCTTTCGATTTTCGACTGGACTGTTTTTTCGACTGGACTGTCCTTCTGGCCTGCTCTGTCAGCCTTCGTCCAAAGCGTCACTCTCTTCCCTCCATCTGCTTTCTTCGTCTCAACGACAGCTTTGCTCTCGGGCCACCTACTCCACCCCTGCTCGAATCACATCGGACGGCAGCGAGACAAGGCTAGACGACGACGACGACGACGACGACGACGACGACAGCCACTATTCTTTCAACGGCGCAAAGAGGACATCGACTACAGCCCCGATATCGACGTCACTAGACCACCTAATCTCACATAACGCAGCAGTCACTGTGCTGGCAGACGTGTACATTGCCCATTCACCTCATCACAGTCTCGTGCACTTTTACCGCCCACCACTTCTTTCACTCTCGACATGCCCGCCCGTGCCAGTGGCGGCCCGCGGACACATCCCAACGCCGACTATGCCGGGCTGCCATCCTACCTGATCGGCCCACCGCCGCCGGCCAAGACCTCGAACATACCATGGCCACCAACAGAGCTCGCCCCGGGCTCCAGCTACTACCCCACGGTCGTCGACCGCGAGCACCGTGTGACCCGTGTCTTGTCCGGCAACCTGAACAGCGCCATCGATATGCTCTTACGAAGCAACACGAGCATCCGCGACCTGATTCGGCAGCACGAGACAGCATGGGTGGCGCTGCGCGCGCTCTACAACCAAGTCCTCATCCTCCAGAAGCTGATGGAGCGACTGCGCGACATGTTTCTGAACCTGGAACATGTCGAGAGCGTCGCCAAGGACGTCAATGTCTACAAAGAGCCGGTATCCGACCCGAAAGAGAAGGGCAAGAAGAAGGCCAAGCATCTAGCCCTGCCACCTTCTGCGCCCGTCCACGACCGCGTGACGTCCCCGACTAGCCAGACCCCGCTGGCATGGAGCAACCGCGTGCTGCCCAAGGTAGAGCAGATGATGATTGAGGTGCGCGGGTGCCTGACCGATCTCGAGGGCGCGTGCCGTCAAGCTGTGCTGCGGCGCCAGACGCGACTCATGCAAGACCCGGACGCCATCCCGCTTCGCTGGGCCGATAGCTACATCTACACGATGGCACGGAGGCTGTACAGCTACCAGCATCAGCTGGAGGTGCACATGACGACGTGCAAATAGTAAGTTGGCCTACCATCTATGAAGAATTCTTTATTAAAAAATATTTATGAAGAATTTAGTCCGAATACTCACAAGCGGCAGCGTCCACATGGTCTCGACGGAAAAGCTGTACAAAAACAAAAAGGGCTTCCACCTCGACGACAGCGACATGTACTACTACCTTGAAGACGGCAGCGACTCGCGCGACCGGCCCGCCTTTTACTCCTTTTGGAGCAGCATGAGCGTCGCCAAAGCAGCAAGGAAGCGCCTCGAAAAAGAAAAGAAGCAGCATCTAAAGAAGCAGGCCGCCGAGCACAACGCAGCGTCCACACCACGGCCTGGCAGCAGCCACGCCAGCAAGAGCCCCAAACGCCAATCCAAAGGCAAGACAATAGAGGACTGGACACAAGCACCCGCCAGCAAAGAAGATCTTCTCGCTGCCATCGACCGCAAAGATTACCTGACCGTCGTCACTATGCTCATGTCCGACATGTCCCTGAACGACATGCTCGAGGACGGCACCTTTGTCTTGTCTCACGCCGTCGACGACGACAACTCCGCTTTGGTGTCCATCCTCGCCATGTGTGGTGCCGACCCCAATGTCCGCCACAGCAGCGGCAACACCCCGCTCCACTTTGCCGCCAACACCAACTGCGTCGCGCCGGCGATGCTGCTGCTCGAGGTTGGCGCTGAAGTCGACGTCCGCGACACCCACGGCCTCACACCGCTGCACGTCGCCTGCCGCGAACGCAATTTGTCCGTCGTCCTGCAGCTCCTCGCCCATGGTGCCGACCCCAACCTCTGCGACGACCGCGGCCTGACGCCCATGAGCTATGCCCTCATGCACCCAAAACGGCCTACCATCCTCAAAGAATTGTTGACCACACTGCTGACGTATGGGGCGCGCACCACCGGCCGTGGCCTGTTGCTGTCGCCCTTTATCGAGGCCATCTTCCGCTACGACTCGGTGTTCATGTGCCGCTACCTGCAGCAGCACCCGGAAGTGCTCGAGGCCGAAATGGAGGTGGCCACAACAGGGCCCGACGGCGGTATCGTGCGCATGCGGCCATTGTATGCCGCCATCCTCATCGGCAACATCTACGCCATCGACCAGCTGCTAAGAAGGGGAGCCGATGTTCACCATGTCACACCGGCCTATGGAAAGACCATGACCTACCTGAGCCTCGCTGTCCAGGGCGACTCCACACCCGTCGTGGCCCGTCTGCTCTTGTCCAATGCCGACCCCAACGTTGCGAGCGTCCACGGGCGTACACCACTCCATTTGGCGGCTGCTGCCCAGCACGGCGAAGTCGAAGTTGTCGAGCTTTTGTTGAGACACGGCGCTGACGTTCAGGCCCAAACGCATGATCGCCACAGCCAGGCCCTCCACATGGCAGTCCGTATTGGCCGTGCTGACACCTGTTTCCACTTGTTGAAAAAGGGCGCACAGGTCGACCGGCCTCTCAAGAGTGGCGTCACGCCCATCATGCTGGCCGTCTACTACAACAACAAGTCCATGCTGCGATTTCTGATGAGCAACGGCGGCGATGTCAAGTACAAAACGCCCCAGTACGGCGAGACGGCGATGCACACCGCGGCGAGAGTGGGGAATGTCAATCTGGCCATGATCCTACTGCAGCAGGGGTTGTCGGTGGATGCGTCCTATCCGTTCCCCAAGTCTCTGGGAGAGACAGAGACGGACGACGGCAATACAGGCACCAGTGGCGCCTCCTCCGACTCGTCGGCTACGTCGGGCCCATCGTCCTCGGTTTCCCGCCTCGGCTACGCCCCCATCCACGCCGCCGCCTCCCGCGGCCACATCGACATGGTCCGCTGGCTGCTCGCCAATGGCGCCGACCCCACTGCACGCATCGGCCGCACCGCGGCGCGTGTCTGCCTCGGCAAAGACAAGGCCAAGAGCCGCGCGTCTCGTAGAGAGAAGGAACGCACGGCAGACGGCCCGCCGACCGCCAAATCGGCATCCTACGCCAAGTATGACGTGGGCGATGTCGAGGCGGCAGATGCAACCACACCAGCGCCACCGGTTGACGACCAGGCCGACGACAGTTCCGACAGTGACCTGGGCGAGACGCCTGTCGAGGTGGCCCGCGCGTTTGGGCATGAACGCACGGCTGGGGTGATTGAGGATGCTATTCTCGCAGCGTCACCGGCCGCTAAAGAGTATTTTTCAACGCCAACTCCATCCTCGTCGTTGTCCTCTTCGTCTTCGACCAACCCATCGTCGTCCGGCGCCCCTCCACCCGGCCCTCCCTGTCCTCCCCGAAAAGCGACAGCGCCCGGCAGCAAGCCTGCTTCGCAGTACAGCCTTGACCCGATGTATGACAGTGCCGATGAAGGAGAAGCATTGGCTGGCGAGTTGCGGAAAGGAAAGAAGAAAGTGCAGACGACAGCGCCACCGCCAATGAATGGTCCGTCTGGTGGCAGCGTTGCCATTGAGGACTCCAATGACTCGACGGAATAAAGCGAGTACGCTAGAAATGCGTTAATACAACCAAGTATAGAAGGCCAAAAACATCAACAAGAATTGCCTTTTTGGGAGGTGCACCTGTGTGTTACAAAGGCCCTTCCTAAAAACAGTAAGAGTCTCTACTAGGCGATCAGGCTAGAGGATGGGGTCTTGCTTTTGTAGAATAGTGATAAGATGTAACGGTCGAACAATACTCAACACGTATATTAAGTGGATGATAATATGTCATAAGGGCACAGGAATATAAGCTCATATAGTTATATATTTCAAACAATCGTAGCGACTGAGTCTTCTATTCAGCTTACTGGGAGGAAGCCTCAGTCTTTTAAATTTATAGTATTTCATTTGTAGTTTATTTCCTTATTTTATTTCCCGTATGAAATAGACCCCAATATCATTCCTATTTTATGACAGACAATGCCCGGTGACCCCTTCACACTGGAACAAGCTCCAGACGCGTCAGCCATGAGGGAGTTTGTGGCGGAAGCAATGCCCAGTTTGTTGAGAAAGATACGTGCCTTGTTAAAAGTGCTGCACTCGAGAACCATGCGTAGTTCAGAGTTCAAAGGCTTCACCTGATATAGGGTGTTTGATGCGCTGAAGCCTTAGATGCTAGCCGAATTTGGTAATAAATACTCTCAGCGCCGAAAATGGTACGGTGACGTCGGGCTGTAGCCCCATCATTGACGTCCAACCTTTTGCTGCTTTTGCTTTGTCGGATAATCACCAGCAATTAACGAGAGTTCATTACGACGTACAGAGGGGCAACTTGCGGATGCAGACAGCCTTGGTTACTTTCCTTCGACGCTGTACTTTGTACTCCGTAGATAGGGGATAGCGCGGTATTAATGTTGTTGGAGCACTAAGGGGACCCGATCAAACATATGCGGGTAATACTCTCCACCATACGGAGTGCCGTACTCTGGACAGACCCCAATTTTAGTGACCTTGTCGTCGGTCCTGGTGCTAGCCCGCGTTGCCGAAACCAATGCTGTTCGTGTTAGTCGGGGTTTAGCATTTGCTCCAGAGCTGACGGACTGCTTGGCAAAAGATACAGTGCCTGTTTCTTGCATATTGTCCATGCATTAGTGAGAAGAGAGCAGGAGAAGTTAAACAGAATAAAAGGCCCATGACATGATAAGGAGCAGCTAGAGAAAACGTAAAAAGAAAAATGAAGAGACGACGGAGACTTACGGTAAAGGCATGCTTGATGGTGAACGAGTTTGAGGTTCACCACAGTAGCCCTATCTTTCTTCTGTTTTCTACTCCACAATCGTGTGTTATTTTGCTGGAGACTGGCAACGGAACGGTGATCCCCGCGGGTTGGAATTGCTGTCCCGACAGAATGTTATCTGAGCCGAGTGAACAATTATCAACTAATAATTCGCCGGACGCTGGGCAAAGCGAAATCGGAACGAGATATCAAGACCAAGCTGAACCGTAAAAGAATATTTCTTTGTTGCATAATCTCTCTGTTATCTCGGAATAGGCTCGCCTAGTCCCGTCCGATGCTCGCTGGGACGAGGGCAATATAACGACGCTCGAATAGCACACACACACATATATATATATAATGACCGATAGACGTCCTGGAATCCCGATATATAACTCCTCTTCCCCACCTCATACCACGACCTTCTTCTCTTCCTCTCTTCATCCCTCATCGCAGATCATTCCTGGGCCCGCTTCAACTAATCGCCATGTTCTCCCACCTCCTTGCCACGGCCTGCCTGGCCGCCGGTGCTCTCGCCCAGAACAGCAGTTTCTTCACAGACATCCAGTACATCTCGACAAACGCTTCACTTCCCAAAGTTATGTAAGTCTTATTGTCCATACACAGCTCCGCCGCTTCAGGTCCCAGGCCTGGTTAGCTAACACTTGCACAAAAGGGTCTATGGCGGCCTCTCGGCCACTTTGCTGTCAGCGTCCAACTACAGTCACATGGACAATATTGACTACGGCTCCGGCGTGGGTCCGACCATCCCCGAACTTGTCAGCAATGTCTCCCAGGTGTTACTCATGGCGCAGATTGCCCACCACGAATTTCCGACATCGTACGGCAACAGCGCCGGCATGAACTCGTCCACCTTTCTCAACGTGACCAAGCTGGCCAACAAGCATCTGTGCGCGCCCGACTCGGACATTGCCAGCGTCATCATCATTCACGGCACTAACACGCTCGAAGAGACCGCGTTCGGTGTTGACCTCACGCTTAACTGTTCCAAACCGCTCATCGTCGTCGGCGCTATGCGGCCCGACAACTACTACTCACCGGACGGCCGCTCCAACTTTTACCAGGCGGTGGCCGCCGCCGTGTCGCCAGAATCGCGCGATCGCGGCGGCCTTATCGTACTCAATGACCGCATCACCAGTATTTTCTACTCGACCAAGACTAACGCCAACACGCCCGATACGTTCAAGGCTTTAGAGCAAGGCAACGTAGGCGTCTTCCTCGGCGGCCAGCCGTACTACTATTGGGGCCAGTCGTACCCGGTCAACCGCCCGTACTTTGACGTTACCAACACGACCGTCCTACCGAGCGTTATCACGCTCTTTAGCCACCAGGGGTTTGACACCTCTCTTATGTTCGCCGCCGTTGCCAACGGCGCAAAGGGCCTGGTTATTATGGGTCCCGGCGCGGGGTCGATTAGCCCGGCCACAGCCACCAACGCGGCCATTTTGGTTAAGCAGGGTATTCCCGTCGTTGTAGCTGTTCGTCCCGTCACCGGTGCTACTCCGCCGGCCATTACCCGGGGTGACATGTGCGTTTAATCCACCATATCTTTATATCTTATTAACAAAGTTTTACTAACAAAGTTTGAAAATAAAGCATCCATGCCGGCTACGTCTCGGGCGAGCAGGCGCGTATTATGCTGCAGCTGGCCATCAACGCCAACTACACCATGGACGAGATCCACGATCTTTTTGAGGCAAAGCTACACAAGGCCATCTTCGGCGGCTGGGCTAACAAAGTGCTCTACGGAATCGACGGCGCTTCTATCCCTGGCTTCTCGCATCTGTGAAGCGGGAGTGATAAAAGAAGAGGTGGAGAGGGAAACGTACAAGAATAAAACGGAAGGCAAAGAGAAAAGGCAATACTGCATTCCCTCGGTAGAGTTGCCTTACTCTATATTCGCATAACCTACTTATATAAGCGAGTGTCCAAAAACCGGAAGGGTTTTTTGTAGTAATAAAAGTCCCGCACGTCGTTATTCCACACTTTTACATTCAAACTCTTTAAGCCGTCGCCTGCTTATTTTGAATGAGTATAATTTCCCACCATTGAATCACTATAGATTTACTTATATTTTAGGTAATATAGTTTAAGCGACTCTCGTAACTAAATAGGTGCTTATTTATAGGACGAGTATAAAACATATAAAGACACTCGCGCTTCTTTAAGTAGATATATTTCAAGCTCCCTTAACTTAACCGTTATTATAACGTAAGTAACGAAAGTAACGCCAACACTACGGGCAGCGTTGTTACGGCCAGCACGGCCAACACGAGCACAGGATAACACAAGGCAGCACAGAGAAACACAGGAGAGCGCAGGCAGTACATCCTTTAACTGCCTATGCTACCCTGCGCCCGCATGTGCTGCCCTTCTTAGGTACTTAGCGGCCATGCCAGCGTATGCAGCGCCGGTGCCCGACACCTAGAGATGGCCGGGGATTTGCACGGGAGAAGATGATGTTTTTCGCCTTCTTTTTTAGAATGAACAGAAACGATCATGTAATGATTCATGACGATTACGAGTAAGGAAGCAAGTGAGGATAATCTGAATTGGCCATCTAGATGCCTATATTGGATCTGGATGTTATTGGAATAATTTTCGAATATCCCCAGTTTTTAAACATTTACAGCATTTCCTTCAAACCTTTCCGTATAAAAGTAAAACGAAACTGTTTTGTGAAACTGACTACTTAGGACAAACCTACTAATTATGCTTCCCACAAGTAAACCAACCGAATTGCTTGTATAGTGCCTGTACCGATATCGCCGTATTGTGAATTATCATCGATGAAATTTGTGAAAGATAAATACGATTCAATTGATTTTTGTTGTCGTTGAGAAATTATATACTTTTACGGCGAGTCCTGTACTGTTCACGTGTGGTCTTAGGCGAGATGACTAAGAGGTCAGTCGAGCTTTATCGGCGCTAAGAGAGATAAAAAAAAAAAGACTTTGGCGCGACAAGCTTCAATTGACGACTCCACGCTTTCCAACAACATCCGGCTCGCACAACACGAGTCTGGAAAGAAATGCGACAGTCTTTTCGACTCCTCCCGCTGTCAACAAAGACAGCTCTCTTCTCTACTTTTGCTTCCACAAAAGCACGACCGCTCATTGTGCAACGAGCAGCCTTTTCTCTCTTCGCGACTCCTTTCTCGACTTCGCTCCCGACTTCGTTCCCTTACCCATTCTACAAAAAGTATAAAAAGTACAAAAAGAAACCGCAACCCCTCGACTCGACGACAACAATGGCTGGCGATGGAGAAGGCGGCGGCGGCGGCGGCGGCGGTCAGAAACACAGCCACAACTACCGCGGCGCCAACAAGCACCGTAGCGGTGGCGGTCACGGCGGCCACGGCGCCAAGTCCAAGGACAACGGCACCTGGCGCAAGGACAACCGGCCCGTCAAGCGGCGGCGTCTCTATGGCGACCGCAATGCTGAGGCAGCCGAGCAGAAGGAGGGTGAGGATGGTACCGAGAGAAAGAAGTGGGAGCCTCGGCCGTCCAACATGAGCATTCCCTTTTCGGCCGAGGAAATTGCTGCCGAGGGCCGCCGGCCGAAGCGCAAGGTGGCCGTCATGATTGGCTATGCCGGCACGGGCTACCGCGGTATGCAGATCAACCACGACGAGAAGACGATTGAGGGCGACCTCTTTGCGGCGTTTGTGGCGGCCGGTGCCATTGCGAAAGCCAATGCAGACGATCCGAAGAAATCGAGCCTGGTGCGGTGCGCGCGGACGGACAAGGGCGTGCACGCGGCGGGCAATGTGATTTCGCTCAAGCTGATCGTGGAGGACGAAGACGTCGTGCAAAAGATCAACGACGCACTGCCCGAGCAGATTCGCGTCTGGGGCATCCAGCGGACGATCAACAGTTTCAGCTGCTACCAGGCGTGCGACTCGCGGTGGTACGAGTACCTGCTGCCGAGCTACGCGCTGCTGCCGCCGCACCCGGACAGCTTCCTGGGACGCGAAATGGTGGCACAGGCCAAAAAGGCAGACGAGGAGTCGGCTGCGCTGCCCGAGGGCGACGAGAACAAGGTGGAGAATGTCTATGCCGGCATGATGGAGCGGCTGGACGATGTCAAGGACTTTTGGCCGACGGTGGAGCGCGAGGTGGTGACGCCGATCCTGGAGACACTGAGCCCCGAGGTGCGGAAGCTGGTGGTTGAGCGCCTGCACTCGGGCGATGATCTGGCCGAGGTTACGCACAAGAAGATTGAGAACACCGAGCATGTTGAGGGTGGCGAGGCCAAGGAGGCCACCGAGAAGGTAGAGACCACGGAGGAGCCTGTCGAGAAGCCGGAGGAGAAGATGGCGGATGCTCCCGCGGAAGCAACTGCTACTGCTGCCGAAGTCGCAACAGTTACTGCCACCGAGACAGCCGCCGAGCCCATCGTCGAGCCCACTGCTGAGCCTTCCGCCGAGACAACGCCTGCCGCACCCAGCCACAAGCTCGAGGTGGAAAAGGCGCTGCGCGATATCAAGGCTGCCTACATTGCCGCCAAGCGTGCCTACCGCATCACGCCCGCACGCCTCCAGCGTCTCCAGGAAGCGCTGACGCAGTACGAGGGCACCCGCAACTTCCACAACTACACGGTCCAAAAGTCCTTCAAGGACGCCTCAGCCCAACGCCACATCAAATCCTTTATCGTGAACCCGGAACCCATCCAGATCCGCGACACGCAGTGGCTGTCTCTCAAAGTCCACGGCCAGAGCTTCATGATGCACCAGATCCGGAAAATGGTCGCCATGTCCGTCATGGTCACCCGCTGTGGCACCGAACCGGGCCCGGCCATGGAGCTGAGCTATGGCCCGCGGCGCATCAGTATCCCGCGTGCGCCCGGGTTTGGTCTGTTGTTGGAGCGGCCCGTGTTCGACAGCTACAACTCGCGCGCGCAGTCCAACAGCAAGGAGCCGCTGGATTTCAGCAAATACGAGGCGGAGCTGCAGGCGTTCAAGGACAAGCAGATTTACGGCCGGATTTGGGACGTTGAAGAGTCCCAAAACGTGTTTCATGCCTTCTTCCACCAGCTGGACAACTTCCGGACGAGCTACTACCTGTGGGCGGTGCCTGGTGGTTACAAGGCGGCGTTTGAGCGGTTTGGCGGTCAAGGCGGCAAGGACGTCGGTGGCATCCTGGAGGACCCCGATGAGGACGCCGAGAACCCGGACGAGGGTGAGGGTTAAATTGGTACGAGAGTATGGAAAGGTATATTGCAACGGGTTGTACATCTTTGGCGTCTGGCATTTAAAAAAGTAGATCTTGGTCTTGTTGAATTGAAATTTTGGGCACTATATTACACATTTTCGCATTTTCGCATTTCTATTGGATATCGTACATGGGGCTGAGGTGAAAGACTATGATGCTGGTGTCCCGCTTGCTTGTGGCTGTGGTGCTGCTTGTGATGTTTGTTGCGTTTGTTCCGTTTGTTGCGCTTGTTGTGTCTGTTGCTGCTGCTGCTGCGGCACTGGCCCGCCGGTCGGCGTCGTCTGGTACGTCCCGTACTTGCCCAGGTCGCGCGTCCGCTTCGCTTGCTGCATGCCCTCCAGAGTTGTGAGAAGAGGAGCCACATCGCCCCGGATCTTGTCCTCGGCTTCGGCGTCGCCCTCGCCCGACGCGCGCAGTGCGCCCACAATCCATAGTTCCCGTATCCGGCGCGTCAGTGTGCATAGGTCCTCTGCTGTCCGCACCATACTCGCCACCTCGGCGTCAATTTTCAGGCGGTTGGCCGCAGCATCGCCAATCGTGGACCGGTTGGAGATGCGGTTTGTCGCGGACATGACGATTGCGTTGCAGTGCGACATGTAAGCGGCCACGAGCTGGGACTCGCGGTCCATCAAGTCACGGTCGGCACGGGCACCGGCGCCGCCTTTGGCGCCTGGGGCGGCCATTTTCAGAGATTCAAAAGAAGGAGTGGATGTAAGGAGGTGTTTGTGGAGGTCGTCGAGGAAAAGAAGGAAGAAGTAGGTCGTCGATATGGAGAGGTGGTCGGTCAATGGGCGGACACAGTGGGTACTCTGTAGGTTTTTTGATGTGCCAAGGACAACAGAAGAGGCCGGTATTGTACTGTCGAGAAGAGAGAGGGTCTCGTTGTGTCCTGGGAAGCTCCAATGGCGACGTTGTAGTTGAGGTGAGGTTGAGTGTGAAGGTCGAGGTCAAATGAAGCTTGAGCTTAGTGGGGTTGCATTTGGCTGAAGTTCGTAGTAGTTGCACGTGATGGTCACGGCTTAACCTACTTAAAGCTGAAAAACAGAAACCGGAACATCAAATGGCCCGGGTAGCACAGTGGTAGCTGCGCCTGCCTAGTAAGCAGGAGGTCCGCGGTTCGATCCCGCGTCTGGGCATTTCGTCGAGCAAGCGATTTTTTTTTTGTTATTTCTGGAAGATGATAGTTGTTGTTTTATGCTCGAGTTTCCTTATTTTGCTCTTTTTCTCACGTGTATGTTTTGTCCTCTGAGTTTACGCCGCAGAGCTGTAGACAGAATCATGTTTTGTGAAGGCTGTTTGATTTAGGAAACAGCGAAAAAAGTAGAGCAGTCAATTTGGAAGTAGTTTCCTTCTGTTTATTTAATGATTGCATCTTCATGCCATTCACTCAGCCAGTTTACGCAGGTTTTATGGTTTTTCAACGTTGTTCATAGTCTGCATCATCAGCAACGGGGAATCTGAATATTAACAGACTCATGGACTCACGTTCAACGGAGCATTGAAAAAAACTAGGAGACGTGCATTCTAGCTGTCTAATTTCCACAGTTTGGTGGTCGACACGATTTTACGATTGCAGGTAATCTGTACTGAACATTGACAGCCCATTCGTGATTCAGGTCGTACCCTAGTGGGTGGATGACAGTAACCACAGGTCAACGAATATTGAATAAATGCAGCATATCATCTTGTTTGCAATGGTTTTATACATAAATCGTACATAATCTTCCACAGCTTCAGTGAATTAGTCTGGAAAAACCAAAGTATTTTCTAGAATTAGTGAATGGTCAAGCAGGAAGAGAGGTGACAAACAAAAAGAAATGACAAACGGACGTAGGTGGCTACAGATGTTGACGACCTAAAGGGAAGTTGATGGCAAACCGACGACAAGGTGATGGGTGGGGTCAGCGTTTATATATATCTTTCTCGTAACTGCTGTGTGAATCTATCCTTCCATCTTTTCCTCAGGTTCAATCCTTTTTTCGCCTCGTTCATTCCGCTTCACAGCAATTCACTACGTTTTTGATACTGCACCTCCACGATCCACAGTTACCGTCACGCACTACGGGCTCGACGTCTACCCACGTCTGGAGCCGACGCCCGAAAACAAGGCCCGCTACCGCGTTTTCATCAAAACAACTTTTACTCGCTTCGGCCACTGGACGGACCTGGAGCACTCGCGCCGCGCCGATGGCAAAGTATTTGAGGTATCGAGTCGCGGCGAGGCGGACGGGCACAAGCAGTTTGTGCGGATGACGGTAGGCCCACCGGACATGGACCTCAAGATGCCGTTGGGCAGCGAGCACTGCCAGTACTCTTTGCACATCTGCGGAAAGTCGACAACGATACCAATGCTTCTTTTGGGGACTTCCATCGTACTAATTGCGACCATTGGTGGTATAGGTACAAGTACATGTATTACCTAAGCCAAACCAACGTCTTGTTGTTCTTGCCTGTTATTGCCCTGGGCCACCACTGTTCGCCGTTGCCTATTATTCTTTCCCCTCAACTTGTTTTCTTTTCTCCACACATTTATTACCACACCCACGTCACCGCGTCCATCAACAGCCATCCATTCACGACTGACGCAGGCTGCCTTCAGCACATCCAAGACAATGACCCCAGACAATGATACTTTGACACAACACATTTCCGCTACGCAGCCTTAAGCTCGCCAAACCCCCTCGTTCTCAGCACCAAGAGCTGGCTGACACCATGGCGGCAGAGATACCAACGCTCGGTCAAGCTTCCCCTGTCATCGTGGCAAGATTTGTCTCCAATGAGGGCGAAACGTGGACACCCGGGACAATGCATACACCAATCACGGCAGATAAAAAAATCGACCCGGACAAAGAATACAGTTTCACGATTGGCGGACCTCCAGTCACGTCGGACGAGCCACGCGTGTTGTCGACAACGCCGCGCAACCTTCATCAGAACTTTATAGATTTTCTCGATGGCGAGCTTGCAAGGGCATCTACCTTGAACGGGAGGCTCTTCTACTGCACAGCGCTGTGTCTCGCCAGAGACCCGAACTCAGAGATTTACGGCCTCTCGCTTCGAAACCACAACGGACCGATTGAGTCCCTCCAGAGCCACTTCACCGATGTGATGTCTGCACTGCGCGGCAAGTTTGAAGCCGTGGGCGACGCGTACGAAAAGAACCCCCGCCTGGTTGATGATCCGGACAACGACGAAGGGAAGGCAAACAAAAGCAAGGGCCGCAGCGGCGCTGACAAGAAGGCGCAACACGAAGTACCCGAGTGGTACGGAAAAGCCTGCATTCTGTGTGGGTTCCCGCGCCCCCAGGGAGCGCATATTGTGCCCGTACGTACCATCAAGAATTCTGGTCTCCGGACCCTGTGGCCAACACTTCGAACCTTTTGGCCGCTGTCGACGATATCTGAAGGCGACCTGGAAACCAACGGGCAGGAATTGACCAACATTTTACCGATGTGCCCCAATGCCCACTGCCTTTGGGATTGCTACGACTTCGCGCTGCGACCGATTGAGGACCAGGACCCAGAAAAAAGGCATACCTGCATGTACCTGCAGCTTCTTTGGCTGAAGCCCCAGAGAGCGACAGCCGCCGCTGATACCCTGTGTGACTTCCGCCGTGTGCGCACCGGACCACACCCGGGCATTAGACATGGCGATGTGTATAAAATCACAACGGCCGATCCAACCACCCGTCCCCTCCCAAACTTTCGTCTACTCGAAATCCAACTGGGAGCTCATAAGATCATGGCTGGGATTCGAGCGGCAGCTGCAGCAGGTGACATCTTTCGCGGAACCCCCCCGGACGACGACGACCCGGCCATCCCGTCGGACAGGTCCCTCCCCACCAAGTGGCAAGTCGCCATGGACGCCGCTGTCGAGTATGGCGCACTGGACGTGGCCACAGCTGAACGGTGGCGTAAGGTTCTCCTACGGGACATGTACAAGCGGTACGGACAGTTTAGTGATGAGGGGGATGAGGAGGAAGAGGAGGAGGGGAACGGTGCATAGGACGCACGCGCTTCCTCGCTTTCACCTCAAGACGATGGAGGCCCATCAACGCAGCACAGACCTGGAAAATCACTGGCTGGCGCGGTGCCGGAACAAAACCTTCCCTGTGTCGACGAGGGCAAGGACAAAAACGAATACAAAGGTGGAAGAACGAAAGAGGACAAGAAGGACAAAGGAAAGGCTGTGGCTTCTGTTGCAATGCTGACAGGAAGTATTCCGCAACTCCATGTCAGCGACAGTAGTACCAAGAAGGCCGCGAGAAACCTAAGCCGGACACAAATCTTTGGACATTCGCTGCGGCGTTTTGGCTCGCATACGCGCGCCCGTCTTTCCGCTGTGTTCAAAGCCGGCGAACAGGCCAGCGGGGAACAGTAATACGCAGGCGAGCAGACAACTGGTACCGGCTTTGTTTCTCTCATGTTATATATTTGGAAGGCTCAGAAGCAATTGCCGAGAGGAAAAGAGACAACTATGAATTGGGCTGAGTTCGGCCATGTGCACTTTGTGCGTATGAGAATGCATTGGTTGCCTAACTGACGAGATTTGAGGAAGAAAAGAACACCGACGCAGGACACGCGCATTTGAGAGATGACCTCATTTTTATTCGCGCCTGCGGTAAATATTGTACTCTGCCAAGACTGGGTCAACAGCCTTATCGCAGACGACGGCCTTGGCCAACAACTCGCCTACTACGGCCGCCAATGTCACACCCGAGTGCATGACCGCCACAGCCAGGCCAGGCACAACGGACGCGTCGACGATGGGCAGTCCATCTTCGGGCTGTGGTCGCTCGCCCACCGTATAAAAGTCGAGCTCAACAAACCTACCGTCTTCGGGTTGAAACAGCCTTTTCGTTTTGTCGACGAGGGCCAGAGCAGCTGCCTTTTGCTCGTCATCCGAGATATTGCCCACATTCCCGCCAGCAAAGTCGGCGCCGATGACGATGCGGCCCTCTGTGGTTTGCCGGAGATGGGGTCCAGCTGATAGGACGATGCCGTTCAAAAGTCGTCTTGGGATGGGCTTGGAGTGTGCTAACAGCCCTGGTCGTGGATAAACGGGCAGCGTGACACCGACCGAAGCACACAAGGGTACTGAGCCAAGACCGGCCGCCAGCACGACACGCTCCGCATCAATTTGTGTGCCGTCATCAAGAACAAGGCCGGCCACCTTTCCTTCCACAAGAACAAGTTTGGCAGCATTTCCCGCCACAACTTTTGCGCCCTTCAGCTTGGCCTGTTCCACAAACAGTTGTGCCGCCAGCGCCGGCTCGACAGACCCCTCGTCCGGGACGCGCACTGCCCAGCCAGACGCGGGACGCACATTGGCCGTGTCTGCCAAGTGCGGTTCGAGTGTGGAAATCTCGTCGTTTGTCACTTTATCCAAGTTGTAGCCCCAGCTGGTGTGCTCTTTGATAAACGCCTCTTGGTCCTCCACAGATCCGTTCCACTGGATGGCGCCTGTCCACCGAATCAGCTTGTTGAGTCACGGGACCTCGGTGGTCAACTGCCGCCACCGTGCCATTGACCGTCGCCGCAGCTCATAGTACGGCCGTGCATTGCCGCGGTTGGCGTTGATCCAGGCAAACGAGTTGGGTGTCGCGACGCCGCCGATGCCTGCAGAAGGCGCGACAATCGTGACATGTGCGTTTTCGACAGCGGCCAGGTGCCAAACGATGGATGCGCCAACGATTCCGGCGCCGACGACGACAATATGTGGTCGTGTGTCGGACATTGTTGTGTGTCGATTTGTGTTTGCTGAACGATGAAAGGCGACACGCATGTCTGGATGATGCAATACAAGAACCCCGCTGGCCGACCAACTACCGGCCGGTGTCGGTGCTAGCCAATTCTTTGATTCGATGTCTTTTGATATTCGCACAGTACTACAGAGATGGATCTAAAATCACCAAACGAACAATGAACACCACAAACGGCCGTTTCAAGAGCCTACTGACCGTTGCAGGTCACATATAATATAACCTCATTGAGAACAAGCTTTTTGTCGCCTTCCACTAGCTGCGGCCAAACTGTCTGGCGTCGGGCTGAACTGGATGCGGGCGCCAGAGAGGATAATACTGTTTGGGCCGCCATCCACGCCCAACATGAATCCCAACATGAATTTTTATTGATTTTTCGCCGCGCATTGTGCATCGTGGCGTTCAGCTGCGTTGTGGGGATGCTTCGTGGTAGGTATAAATATTAGCACATTGCAATGCAGCATTGATCTCTGTCATCATCCAACGCTGATATCTCTTTCCCCCCCTTCCCCATGCCACGCCGACATGAACAAAAATGCCCTTATTATCGGCATCAACTACTATACTACGGCCAGTACTACCAGCTCAGCGGCTGCCTCAGCGATGCTGCACATGTTCGCGATTTCCTGGTGGGGGAGCACGGCTTAGTGGGAGTCGACACAACTGTGGTCACTACTATCAAAGACGTCTGCATGTTCTCGGGCAGTGCTATGTCGGACTTCTCACGGCCACCAACCAATTGTTGAAGGAAAACTATTCTCAGATCCCGCAGGTGAGCTGTGGCGGCGAATATGATCTGGACCAAGCTGTTGTTGTAAGTCACTCTCCATTTCTCTCATTCTTTTCTTTGGACAAACCAGATGTGCACTTTCTGGCAAGACAAAGCTGTTACCAGTCTTGATGCGAGATTAGTTTTGTAGTGGAGATGTACAATTCTATTGTAATACTCCGAGTTCATGTTGAAAAACGTGTGTGGTTCTACGACGTATCTGCTGAGGGGAATGTGTCCCATCACGTGACAAACGGGTCGAAACTTCACGGTGCCAGTTGGGTGTGATTGATACTCCGAATTCCTTTTTTTTTTCTTCAATCGGACAACGATTGCATCGCGAATAAAACCCGCTGCGCTCCAACCTGAATTTTACATCTGTGCAGGCTCTTTGGTCTAGAGGTATGATTCGTGCTTTGGGTTGGCTTTTCAGCAATTGCACGAGGTCCCGGGTTCGATCCCCGGAAGAGCCCTCCTTTTTGCGCTTCTGATTAAGGATATCGAGTTTTCTAGAGAAACACCATTGAGCAACTTGTTGCTTTTTTATCTTTGCGCATCATCTTCTTTTTTATAGCATCATAAACATGTCGTTCGCTTTCTCCGCCTCGCACAATTGCGGGCCAATTGTGATGTAAACACGGAGTACTAATAGTCCCGTAACCACGTTGTTCTTGTTTTGATGCGGTCTACGCAACTGGAGGCTTCTTTCATTCTAAAATTGTCTTGAAAATGACAGACTGCGTCCATTGCTTCTATCGAGTGCTTGTTGGATTGAAATTGAGAAAGCCCCGGAAAGTACCCGGGGCCAAGCGCCGAAAAAACCGTCAATCTCCCGTCTGGTTGTGCTTACCCGCACAAAATGGCCGTAAGCGCTACTTTTCTGCCGCGATCTCCAACGGAACTTCTCCGTACATGTTGCGGGATCATATAACCGCGTCGGGAATGGTGCGATCATGACGAGAAGACGACAAGGAAGATCTTTGTGGACAACCCGAGGAGGCTATGGAGGTATGGTAGAGATGACTGAATGAATAACTAGAAGGGAAATATGAGCTTACTGAAGAAAAGAAAAAGAAAAAGAAAAAGAAAACAAAAACTGAAATGTGATAAAAGGAAACAGCCAGGCCCCTTTTCAAAGCAACGTTCCTTTGTATACGACTATTCTACTGATAAATGAGCTCTGGACGATTGAAGTGTGATGGTACGGTAAGTAATGGCGTGTGCGCATGTGTGGGTGTGCGACGGTATTTGTGTAGCCAACGTCACCGCTCAAACAGTGAGGCCTTGACCACCTGACAGAGACTTTGGCTCCGGCATAGTCATGCTTGTCCGTCTGGAGCGAGGCCGGTCAAAGACCAACTTGACCGTCAGGGTGGTGGTCGCGACAAACAGCAGCCACTCAAGCCCACCAAAGACGTTTGCGGATATAATGGCAGCACATCCGCCATTCTCTTCGGGCGGACAGCCGCCACCAATGCTGACTGCAACGGCAATAAACCCTGCGAGCCACGACAGCAGGGCAATCGCTTCCACGGCCACACGGGCGTAGCCGATCAGACGATGCTCTGGAAAGCGGACGCCTGCAAACAGCAAGAAGACGACGGATATGCAGGTCCAAGCTGCGGCAAACAAAAGGAAGCACCAGTCATCGGGAACGCCCATGTAGTTTGTGAAGTCGCCGAATACAAACTGTTCCAGGACATAGATTCCGTGGAAGGAGCGGACGGCTGGATGGACGGGATGCCCGAGTTAGAGTTGCGATGCTTAGAAGGGAGGAAAAAAAAAGTGTTTCTTACCTTGTCCACCTGCAGCTAAGACGCCGAGGGCGAGAAGAAGTTGACACCCACGGAGAGCGTAGTCAGCTGTCGATTTCCTACAACGTTGGCGAGCATCGTGATGGGTTATTCCAAGGGGACTTATTGTTGCAGATATTGTTTGAAAAGTAGTTGGTTGAGAGAGCGTGGTGAATTCGAGTAAAAATCAAAGGAAGAGTGACTAAAAAAAAACAATGAAAATCAAAAGAAGAGTCACTTAAACATCAACGATGAACTCTGTCAGACTTAAAGTAATATCTAGGCAACACTGGGTTTATATCTAAGTTCACAGTGGCATGTTGTTTTTGTCAACGTCGTCGTCTCGGTCCCTCGATGTTTTCAAGATGCCTTCCCCTTTGGGTTAGCCCAGTACGATCAGGGCTCGTTCTTTTGGCCGATCCGATTCGCCAATTAAACGTCATTCGGACCCAGGAGCACGGTTGAGACCTCGTAAAAGACTAACCAGATCGGGACGCCAGACGCTCATTCCCTTTGGCTCCGGAGATCGTATCGATCCCTCAGAGAAAGAAGGAAAGAAAATGGCGTTGCCCTGTCTTTTCTCGTCTTTTCTCGTCTTTCCTCTCTCTACATTTCAACAACAGTGCCACTGCCCTCTCGTCTCCTCTCGTCTCCTCTCGTCTCTTCTTCTCATTTATTCTCCCAGATCTGTTCTAGTGTCTCGCAACACACGCTATTGTTATGGACCCAGCACCCAAGAGGACGCGAGAGAGTGCCTCCAAGGTACGCACAGGGTGCAGCACTTGCAAGGCACGCCGCGTCAAGTGCGATGAGGCCAAGCCTGTCTGCCGGCGGTGCTCCATAGGCAATCGCACCTGTGACTACAGCAGCCCCATGACATCGCCCGCCCAGCGACAGAACGTGATTACAATTTATATGCCGCCAACTCAAGACAAGCCAGCACAGAAACGCGCACAGTCAGCACGTATACATGCACACGAAAGGGCAGCCCACCTACCCACGCCAGTATCAACCCCCAGTCCACCGATGCAAGCACTGGCACTTTCCCGACAGCCGTCTGCCTTCAACCATGACGCCGGCCTCGACTTCTTCCACTACCACATTGCCAGCCGTCTCCAAAGCCAGATTGCTGGGTCCGGCTTTGTGTCGGGCCTAGGCTCTGATTTTGGCACAGGCTTCTGGGGCCGCCTCGTCATGCAGCTCGCCCACATGGAACCCTGCATTCGCCATGCGGTGGCGGCCGTCAGTGTCGTCCACCAGGATGTCCAGCTGTCTCTGCGGCACCCGGCAGGCTATGTGACGGCCAACCAGAAAGCCCAGCACCAGTGGGAGATGGCCGCCAAGAGCTTGACCGCACGCATCCGCGAACAGCCGGACTCGCACCTGGTGCCGCTGGTGTGCTGTCTGCTGTTTACGTTTATCGAGTTCTTGCGGGGCCGTGCACAGATGGCGATGCTGCATGTCGAAAACGGACTGCAGATTCTGGCGGCACACCGCCGACAACGAGCCAAAGCAGTGACTAACGGAATCGACTCGAATGCTGTCGAAAAAACCATTCTGCCCATCTTCTCCCGGCTAAATGTTCTCTCCTCCTTGGCAGGCCGAGTGACTCCGCCGGCCTACGCCGGCAAAGCCGACGGGGGTGAGGTCTCGACCGACTTTGAAGACTTGGCGGACGCCGAATTGCGACTCGTCGGTATCCTCGACACCTGCATCCGCTTTATTTGCGTTGCCGCCACCAAGGCCGAGACATTCCAGATCCAAATGGAGGACTTGCTGGAACAAGCACGACTGCAGGTCCTGCTGGATGCGTGGCATATGCAGCTCGACAACCTGGTGGACCATATGAAAACAAAAGGAAAATGGACTGACCAGAGTGCCGACGCTCTGCACATGTTCAGCGTGCACTATCTCACTGTCTATGTCTGGCTGCGGGTGTGCACCACGGCCGGCGAAATGGCCACCGATGCCTACGTCGCCCAGTTTCGAGAGCTGGTGCAGCACGCTGAGGCCGTCGTCCTGCCTGCTGCCGCGAAAAAGGCTGATGCCGGTCAGGCCGTGCAGCCGCCCCTCGTCTCGTTTGACATTCAAATCCTGGGCCCGCTCTACTACACAGCCATGAAGTGCCGCGATGCCGGCATCCGGCGACGAGCGCTCGCTATGCTCCAGTATGCGCCGCGTCGTGAGGGACTGTGGAACTCCCATGTCGCGCACGCCACGGCCAAACGGGTCATTGAATTTGAAGAATCCAGGCTCGACGACCACGGCTGGCCGCACGAGACCGTACGCGTGCACGGACTTCCTTTGCCCGACGACGAGGCTCGCGTTACCGGCAAGGAAATCGATGTGACGTCATCGTACCTAGTGCTCAGCCCAGCTTTTCCAGCCCTACTCGAGACGGAGTTCAGGACGAAGCCATGGGGCCTAGCAGGGGAGTGGAACACCACGAAGGAGTACATCAAGCCGGATGTAAGGATAGTCGAGTAGTGTGCTGGTATAATATAAGAGACTTTGATGAGATATTGCTTGATATTACAAACACTATTATGAGCCTGTATTGTGCACAATGAGTTTCTTGACCCGTGTTTAGAGCAATTTGCGATTTTAACACTACCACCTGAACATTTCCTCAGCAGACAAAAACAATTGTCGCAGATCGACGCTTCTGTCCTCTACTTGACTAGCCTTCATATTCGCTGTCTTCCTCGATATCTGCAGTGATTGCAAATGAAGTGCTCGACCTCCTTTTGATTTTCACGCGTTTTAGAAACGTCTTGGACTGCGGAGAATCTCCAGATAAATATGGCTACGAACAGATGGCGGCCTTGGTGGGTGTCTTGGGCCAAGTTCAAGCTGTGCCGCGTCATATATTATTGGTGTGCAAAGCAAAAGTGATGCACAGAGCCAATTATGTGGTTTTTGTATGACCAATTTTACATACAGCGAAACCGCCATATTGGAAAACAGCCGCGCCAATTAGAACATTGTTGTATGGATCAATGGCCATGGCCGTCATATCGCTCACAACACCGCATCGTCAAAGTATATTAGTTCGGGCGTGTAGCCATTAGCCTTGGGTAGCCGTAGTGTCGCAGCCGACACACGCAGCGACTTGCCTAGCTTTTCTACGTTGGCCAGGTACTCTGGAAGGTTCTCAACGGCTGGGAAGACTGAGAGCTGTTAGATAATACGTATAATCATGGAGAGTCATTCAGAGCCCCGCGAATACTTACTGGCAACAAGCAAACAGTGTAAGTGGACGCTTTACCTGGGACAACCAATGAGTCCGCTGCTAACAAACTTTCTAGTGAATATTTCATTGTCAACCAGGGCGGCAACTCGGACAGGATTATCGGCGCCATGAACGGCATCTACACCGGTGGTGGATGTAAGCGGACATAACTTGACGAGCCTTCTGCAACAACTGCGCTACGAACAATCCAGTCCTCGGTGCTCTGTTCTCATCATGTGTAGCCGACCAGTTTGGTCGTAAGAAGACAATCTTCATCGGAGCCTTGCTGGCCACCATGGGTGGCGCCATCACGGCTGGTGTCATGAATTTGGCCATGTTTATTGTCTTCCGCTTTGTCAACGGCTGGGGTATTGGCATGTTGCTTGGCCTTGTCCCGCTTTACCAAAGTGAGGTCTCGCCGCCACACAACCGCGGTCTGATGGTTGGCTTTCACGGTGTCCTTGTCACCATCGGCTACTGTGGTGGAAGGTGAGATCCGCCCCCAGTGAATATACTTACTATTTATTTAGACCGGAAACCGGGACAATAACATGATGCAGCTGGATCGGCTTCGGCTTCTACTTTCTCGACGGCCTCAATGGTGCTCAGTGGCGACTGCCGCTGGCTATCCAGGCTATCCCACCACTGCTATGCTGCTTCACAGTCTTTTTTTTTTTTTTTTTCAGAGTCACCGCGTTGGCGTACGTCCATCACCGCCCATAAAAAACAAATATAGAAACATCCGCTGACCCGTCCTAGTTGTTTTCCAGGACCGCTCTGAAGAAGCCCTTGCCATTGTCCGTCGCCTGCATCACGACCCCAAGGACCCCAATGACTCGTACGCTATCCGCGAGTTCTACCAGATTTTGCAACAAAATGACAACGAAAAAATACCTGCAAAGTAAACGCACAATTCGAATCAAATAGCCAATGACGTACTTGACATTATCATAGCTATCATCCCAGCAAGTCAAAAACGAAAAGCCTATATCGCCAGGAGTTGAAGGAGTGAGACATATATTGTCACGATCTCGACACTATTGCTGCTTGCGTACTATATCCATCGTCATATAGTAATCAATGTTCATTTTTGATGGGGAGTAAAGTTACTGCTTGGTGACTCTTGGTGTCATCGTCACACGCAAATCGTCAGTGACTACTGCAGCCACCCACTCTTTCCGCTGGGGAAGAGCAACCGGACGCCATATTCCAGCAGTAGACTGTCCATGTGGGACTGGCGATGGCGGTCTGTTACCGGGTACGGAGATGTGGAACCGGCGGACAGCCTGGGAGATGGATAGGTAGAGCTCAAAGTAGGCAAAGCTGGTATGTCAGTAAGGAGCTTGGAACACGAAATGAACTGACACGATAAAGGTAACCTACTGATTGCCAATGCAGACATTGGCACCCTTGGAGAAGGGAATGTAGTACTTGTCGCGCAGCGCATCATGGCGGAGCTCGGTCGCATCCTGTGTCATCCATCGATACGGGTTAAACTCGTCGGGGTTGGGGAAGGCAGAGGCATCACGGAGGTACCAGATGGGTGACGACGTCAGGACGGTCTGCTCTTGTTAGCAGTTTGTTGTCGAATATATGCAGGGTGTGGTGACTTAGACTTACCCCCTCTGGAAGGAACGTTCCGTGCAGCTCCACGCCACCTTGTGGCACTACACGAGGCAGCATCGCCGCAGCGGCACCAGCCCACCGGACACCTTCCTTGACACAGGCCCGCATCCGTGGGATACCTTCGAGCGTGGTCATATCAGTTGAGAACCCAACCCTCTCCAGGTCACGGTACAGCTCGTCCTGGAAAGACGCATTGTGTGCAAGCGCCCACAGTACGTGTGCCAGACTGGCCGACGTAGTGTCTGTACCGGGTCCCATGTTTTCCTTGGCCTCGGCGAGAGCTGTTAGAGAAGGCAAGCCGGACCGAAGCAGAGTGCCCGCAAGAGTAGGGAAGCCGGTGGCCGGGTTGACCGCGGCATCTTCAGTTTTCGACTTGGCAAGGTTGTCAAACGACCTGTGAGACCACTGTGATGTTGTATTAGGAAAAGTAACACAGGGACTGTTGCATTCCAAGATTTCGGAGGTGCATACCTCAACAAATTCAGACAGGCCACGCCATAATGCCGGTTGGCGGCCAGTCAGGGCTACTAGTCGAGCTTGGAGAGATTCAAGTCTCTCCCACAGCCCTGGAAGATTTGTGATCTACATGAACAGTTAGACAGCTAGGTTTCCTAGGTTTCCTGTTAGATTTATAGCTGGCAAATGGTCGACATACCACAGGCATCCACGATGCAAGCTCGTCGTTCTTGGCGACCATGGCCAGCTCGCCGCCGTTCGCCCATGCATCAATGGCGCCAACGGTCGTGCCGAAGCTGAAGTCGGCTGCGCAATGTTAGTCCACAGAACATCACAGCACATGAAACTTAAGTGAAACAAGGGCACGCACAAATAATATCGGCCTCAAGAGCACGGCAAGACACGGGCAGATTGACCGATTGTGGGCTCCGAGCAATACACCGCGCCCAGTGTGTGATGTGATGCAGCATCAACTCTTCAAGCAGTGGCACCTTGCTCCGGTTGTATACTTGGCCCATCAAGCGGCGGCGACGGGCATGTTCACCCGGGTCAGTAATGGAGAATAGTGCTGGGTGGCCATCTTGTACGAAACCGCCATAGACACGGGGGTCTTTCTCAAACTTGCTGCCGGCCTTGTGGATGACATCGTAGACATCGAGGGAGTAGAACGATACCTCCGTCGGGCCAATACGGACGAGGGGACCTACGCTGTCAGCGGTGTCTATGAAGCATTGCCGCAGTCAAGGGTCGTACCTAATTTATCATGAAGCTTTGGTAGATCGAGAGTGATTGTCCCGCGATACTCGTGAAGAAAAGCCCATGCCAGCCGGGATATAGGTGCCAGCAGGCCGGCGCTCGGCACGTGGGAAAGTGGATCCGTCCTTGCTCGATAGACGAGCTGTCAAAAGGTCGTCAGCTCGATCAAAAACGGCAAACTCTGAGATTCATCTCGTATTTCTTGTCTTGCGTCATTCTTTGTGGAGATTGCCAGAATCGTACTCACCCGTACAATCACGACAAGCACGGTGCCGGCAATAGTATACGCAAGCCAGCTTGATGGTAGAGAGGTGAGAAGTGCCATCCTTTCGGTCGTTTCTCTTTTAAAACTGACAAGGTCGTCGTCTCGTCGTGAAACGAGAATCACATCTCTGGAAAGGGGCCCTTTACGATGGGCAGTCTATTAAATAAGTCTTATTTGTTCGTTGTTCTCCTCACAAAAAGGAGGCTAGCAGCTGTCAAAAACATAGCACCATGTTCATGTGGTGGCGGCGTGCTCGGGTCACCGTTTGAAATGTGGATGCAAAGAGAAAAGTGAGAAAGTGGGACTAGCTCCAAAAAAGGTACACAGGTTCGACAGTTTATTTTGAAAATGCACCAAGAATGCACCAGAATCCCATTCTAGCACCCAACCTACGGAGACGCTATTCTGGATTTAGGGCCAAATGCCGATCACGACATCGACCGGGTTTATCGCGTTGTAAGCGTCGCGACCTTTAGTTTTTCTTGGAACGTCGTACTTGGAAGTAATGCACTTTTTATCTGTTTTCGACACGTTTTAGACACACCTATAGCAACAAATACGACCGAGGCAACAGATTTTTATGACCCCATTCGCGTCTCCTCTTCTCGTGATCCCCTTTCTCGTGTTTAGCTTCCTTGATGACTTTTCCGGGCTAGTTTGCTCCGTGACAACCAACATATAAAGTGCCGTGCAGCACGCGACCCATCAATCCGGACGCTCGGAATCCTTCTCCAGCATCTGAGACAAACAACGGCGTACCCTGAGACGGCACACAATTTTTTCTCGGTCCCTGTACTTTCCACACTCACAACAGCCGCCCATCATGGCCGACGTTGATGAGATCCAACCTGTGCCGGCTGGCACGCCGGATACTAGCGACGAGCTGAGCAGCAACAGCAACCAGGACGACAACCAGATTATGGTAAGAAGCAGCCTGCGGCTCTGCTCTATGAAGGATGTTGCTCTATGATGGATGTGGCGCATTGACTAACTCACGGGTAGGAAAGTCTTGGCTATACGCCGGTCCTGAAGCGTAGCTTCAACCTCTTCCACAACTTTGCGACCTCTTTTGGTAAGACTCTGTCTGGATAGCGACGTCACGAGTGGTACCTTTGACAAGGCTAACACATTATAGCCGCTCTCTACTTTGTCGGTGGTGTCCGTGTGACGTTCTCTACCGGTATCGCGGCCGGTGGTAACCTTGCCTACTGGACCAGTTTCCTCGTTACGATGGTCTTTACTTTCATCACTGCCGCCGTCATTGCTGAGATCTGCTCGTCTCTTCCTCTGTCAGGGTCCATCTACCTGTGGGCTGCCGAGGCCGGTGGTCCCCGCTGGGGCCGTCTCTTTGGCTTTGTTGTCGCCTGGTGGAGTACGACGGCGTGGACGACGTTCTGTGCCAGCAACACCCAGGGTGCCGTCAACTACCTGCTGTCCGAGACGGTCGTCTTTAACCTCGACTTCCCGTCCGACCCGGACAACGTCAAGTTCCGTGCCGTCCAGTGGATTTGCACCGAAGTCATGTTGGCCACAGCCTGCATCTGGTGTATTCTGCCTCGTAAGTTCAACTACAGCTCCTCTTGCTTGTTTGCTCCTTGCTAACAAATGACAGCCAAATACTTCAAGTGGATCTTCTCGCTGTCCACCTTCTTCATGCTGCTCGACTTCGTGCTCAACATGATCTGGCTGCCGGTGGCCACGGCTCGCACGATTGGCTTCCAGACCGCCCACGATGCTTTCATGAGCACGTACAATGGCACCGGTGCCCCGCCCGGATGGAACTGGTGTCTGTCTTACCTGGCCACGGCCGGTATTCTCATCGGTTTCGATGCCTCTGGTCACGTTGCTGAAGAGACCAAGAACGCTTCCATTACGGCTGCTCGCGGTATCTTCTGGTCGACGGTGGTCTCCGGCATTGGCGGTTTTGTCGTCGTCATCCTCTTCCTCTTCTGTGTGCCCGGCCCGGACACCTTCTTCTCGTTTGGCGGTGCGCAGCCCTTTGTCCCTCTCTACGCTGTTGTCCTGGGCGACGGTGGACACATTTTCATGAATGTCGTCTGCATCATTGCCCTCTGGTTCAACACCGCCATTGCCGTCCTGGCTGCCTCGCGTCTGGTCTTTGCCGTCGCCCGTGACGGTGTCCTGCCTTACTCTTCGTGGGTGGCCCGCGTCGACGGCGACCAGCCACGCAATGCTGTCTATGTCGTCTGGGGTGTGTCGGCGATTGTTACCTGCACGATCCTGCCATCCCAGGTGGCCTTCACCTCTCTCGTGTCCATGGCCGGTGTGCCCTCTGCGGCTGCCTATGGTCTGATCGCCCTTGGCCGCCTCTTGTTGACACCCAAGACATTTCCCAAGCCCGCCTGGAGTCTGGGCCGTCTGAGCAAGCCCTTCCAGGTCATTACTGTTATTTACAACGCCTGGGTCGTGGCTGTGCTGTTCTCGCCCTACGAGTTCCCTGTGACTGCTTCGACGCTCAACTATGCGCCCGTCATGATGGCCATTATCACCATCTTTGCCATTGCCACGTGGTACTGGTTCCCCGCAGATACTTGGCTGCCGAGCCAGACGATCCAGCATATGTTGGAGGCAACCGGGCGGGACGCGCATGCAGGCAACAAGGAGCAGGACCCTTAGGTGGAGGTGGCGGGCCGTGGGAGGTGGAACCTAGAAAGCAGGGCGGAACAAGAATACAGGGGAGTCTGGAGAGAATAGTTATACATATTTACATACTCCGTATAGATCTTGGAGACTATAATACACGCCGTCCATGAATGTTGTCTTGACTCTGTACATTACGGTTTGAAATAAACAAATGAAAATGTATCACAGATAACGGCCGTTTGTCGGAAGACTACAAAAGCCACAACTTAAAGTTTACCACCCTCCAACAATGTACCCTGTACGCATCATCTGCTGTGATGCCTCTGGCTGGTCGCGTGGTACCGATCAGCCAGCGCCAAAAAGGTGGCCTCCGGTTTATGGCGGCCGTCGGGTATCGACAATCTCGACGACTGGTCACAATCTGACGCCGACCCTTAAAAGACTGCACTGAGGCTGAAAATCGTTGGAGACTTTTGGTATTCCTAGGTTTGACTCGGACAAAAATGGGGCCAGGTCCTACGACAAGCTTGGATGGATATCAACACCCCCGTTATTTTTGTCTGGGAGTGGCGTAGCGCCATCGGACGGGAGCCCAGATCTAGGCCCTTTTTTTTAGTGTTTTCTGCGACAAACAGATCCACCTGCGGCGGCAGGTAGAGCAACTTTCAGTGCACGTATTGTATTGCTTTGGTCCGTAGATGGACCATCTAAGGATACTGTTTATATGAGGTCAATGTCTCACAGGCTATCTCGACATAGCTTTCCCACGACACGACGTAATGAATGGCTACTCTGCCTTCAATCTCCGATCCCTAGTTCCGTGGTCGGCCTGCCGTCTCGAGAACCGTCGCCATCCCGTACTTGGCGCATTCCTCGTCGGAAACGCGCCTGCCATTGTCGTAGAAGGGCGGGTTATCTAGGTCCGAGTAGAGAGGCCGCGCTCCCTTGTCTTTGCTTCGGGCATAATGATACTTTCTTGACACTTCCGAGTCGAGGTGTTGTTTCGGCTGGACGTAGTACGTGCCACGTTTCCGGAAGACGAAGTGGATAGGCTCCTCGAGGCTCTGGTCGACTCGGCTGCGCATGGCAGCGTCGCAGTCTTTGAGGAACAAGTCAAAGCAAAGAAACACAACTCGCCGCGAGAGGCTGACCAAGTTCATCTGCACATCGTAGCCCGCTGTTTGTTTTGTTTCAGTTGTGGGTTCTTGCGGCTCTTCGGTAGGTTGTTGTTGCGGCTGCTCTAGCTCGGCGGGTTCTTCACCGCGCTTTTCTTGCCCGCTCCGCTCTCCGTTGAGCTCTTCGTTGAGCTCTTCGTTGAGCTCTTCGTTCAACTGTTTGTCAAGTTCTTTGAGTCCGCCTTCTTGGTGTTGCTGCTGTTGCCGCTCTCCCTGGTCGGTCGCTATCCCATCCGTCAGCGCCTGACCAAACTTCTCCACGTGGTCTTGGGCCCACGCAATAACGACGGTCGACAGGCGCGACTCGGCCCGAAGCGTCGTCTTGTACAAGCATCGGATGGTCCGGTTCTTCAACAACGCCGCTCGGGTCTGGGCGGCAACATTAATGTTGGAGTGGTCTGGCATGCCCGCGAATGGATAGAAAGTAGAAAAGGTAACGAGGGTGAGGAGGGTGTGGGAGAAAGCTTGCAAAGAGAAACAAAACATAAGAATCACAGGATTCACTTGAATCGAAAATCAAAGTGACGAATCAGATGGGGAGTGCGGGAGACACAGTATCATGTGTCAGGAGGAACCCCTCCTCTCAATCCAAAGGCAACAGGCAACAGGCCATAGGCTATAGGCACCCCACTGCTCTTCACTTTTCTACGCCGTACATTTACAAGAATTAGCAATGGGGATGGAGGCACTCTGGATCACGAGCAGACTCAGAGCCCAAGCCTTGGCACGCATCTGGTACGTCGTGACCTCCAGAATGTAGGTAACACGGACGTTGGTCCATGCAAATGCGTAAAAGAACTGGAAGAGGAAGAGGAAGAAGAAGAGGAAGATGCAAGCCAGAACGATGCGGCCACCAGTCAGTGAGCCCTTGTCAAGATACTGCTGTGGTGAACTTTTTGATGCCCGGATTTGGAGCTGCCTTGGGAGTCCCAATCCGAGTCGGGACACGAAAATGAAGCGTTGTACTTGTACTGTGAAAATGGATTCCAAAACGTACCGCCGTCGATGCGGTTGATGACCCATGTTGTCAGTTGCCCGGACGCTAGTTTACCTTCTCCACATCGTCAACAGACAGGTACCTGCATCTTTTCATCATACTCCGTACATCTTTTATCAAAATTGAAGTGCAGTATGACTGGTACAGGCTCGAGGGGGATTGTTGTACATTGTCTGTGGTAATCTTTGAAGTTTGTTGTTCAATTCGACTTTTTTATTTTTATTTTTATTTTTTTCTTTTTCATTTTTCGGGTTATAAATCAAGTCGAAAAACAAATATCAGTATGGAAAATGCTACCTTGTGAAGTAAACACAACCATTACATGTCAGCTCCAGTGCCACATATTGAACTTCCCATCCCACTCACATTAACTTTATTTCTTTTCATTATATACGATTGATTTGGAGTGCTTTTATCACTGTGAAGAAGATGGACATCACTTTGTTCTTTGTTGCCAGCTGCTATCTCAGATGTCACCAATGAGCGCTCTCCATCGTATTCTTCCGACACTAGTACCGTTTTGGGACTACGCCATTGACGACTTGATATCGTTCTCCAGTTCTCCAGTTCTCCAGTTCTCCAGTTCTCCTCACTCTCCTCACGGCCTCTACATTTTGATTTTCATTTGGATACGAACGTAGATGCATCTAATTCACCAGAATCCGAAAACTCATCATCAAAATGAACTTTGCAAACCAGAAGAAGACGATGCTGCCAAACAGTCACAGCGTACAAGACCGGCGACGAAGCAAAGAGCCGCAGCGCATCCGCACAGGCGCGCGCATGCTCGTTGCGTGTATCTACTGCAAGGAGCACAAGCTGAAGTGCGACAATGGCGTGCCCGCGTGTGCAAGCTGTGTGCGATTCAACCAGAGTAAGACATCCTGTCCATGGTACAGCTGTCATAGTAGCCAACTAACCTCTGCGGCAGCCTGCCTCGTTGAGGATCCCATCACGAAGCGACACCAGCCGCGCAATTATCTGGAAATTCTGGAGACGCGGATAGCCTATCTCGAGGGTCTGCTGAATAGCAATGGGCAAGCACCGACACCTATGCCAGTTCAGCAGCCGCGGCAGCAACTAGCTGCACACAATGGACAGTTTGGAGCTTCGAGTCGGCCAACGGCACCTCCCACACCATGTACCACGGCCACCCCGTCGGCACAGTCAGACAACATAAGTCAAGCAGACACAGCTGACACAGCAGACACGGCTGACGATAATGTCGACAGCCTGTCGGCCAGAGTCGGTATGCTTGGACTGTGCGCGGCCGGAATGGAACCGCGGTACCTGGGATCGTCATCGGCGTTTGCTTTTTCACGGGCCATTGGGTCGTCGTTCTTGCTGAGAGAAACGGCCAAAGGAAACAACGGCAGCAACGGAGATGGCACAAGCGCAGACAATAACGACCCTGGTTTATCGTCACCAGTCGACATCCCAACATACGAGGACGGCCTCGTCTTGAGCAACGCCTACTTTGAGAACATCCACATCCAGTACCCATTCCTACATGAACCGACATTCAGAATGTGGGAAGTGCAGAGGGTATCGACGTTGCCAGTGCCGGTGTCAGATCCAGACGTGGCGTCCTTTTTCGTTTACATTGTGAGTGCTTCCAGTACATCCATCTCTATGAAACGTGAACGTATTTTACTCACACAAGCTTTCAGATATACGCCATTGGCGCCTTGCTTATGCCGACATCCCGATACAACCACGAGGTACGTACAGTCAGAAGGCTTATCATATCGGGATGTTTTGCTTCGTGTTAACAAATCTAGCAACTGTACCTCTTGGCTATGAGGTACATGGATACTGTTCTCCAGAAAGACAACCTGCAGTCCGTCCAGGCTCTGCTAGCCTGCTGTATCTACTCTCTACGGTCACCTACCGGACCATCCCTATGGAAGTTGACAGGGTTCGCTCTCCGGCAATGCATCGAGCTCGGATATCATCGTAATGTCAAGAGGTTCGGACCGCAGATGGGCGCCGTCCAGGTAGAGCTGCGCAAGCGTGCATTTTGGACCGCTTTTGCCATTGACTGCTCGGTGGCCATGTTCCTCGGGCGACCGCTCGGCCTTTCCATTTGGGAAATCGATGTTGAGGTAAGCACTGCCCCATATGGAGTTGAAGTAGGGTAGTTCTTTGTACTAAACCGACCAGCTGCCCAAGAACATCGGTGATGGAAACGTCTTTGCAGCCGCTACATCCAATAACCCCGGAGTTGCACCACCGGCACCAGACCTATCTGTGGCCCTCCACATGTTCCGTCTGCGGCGTCTGTGGGCCAAGATCCACGTCGCGCTGTTTACTGATACGACACGCATCCGTACTACCGACGAGGCCTACACAGCACGCATACAACAGTTGCAAGTGGAGCTTGACGAGTGGAGAGCGACGGCACCGCCCGAGCCACCACGAACGGGCGAAGCCTTGACTCTCTTTGGCAGCAACGACTGGTACAACTCCAACTACAGCCACTCCATCTTGCTACTCCACCGCAACCATTTGATCGAAGCACGATCCGAGGTACCGGCACCAATCGTTATTGCCTGCTTGGAGGCTACAGAGGTCATCAGCCGTGGGTACTACCGACAGTTTATTCTGGGTCGTGTTGGATGCACATGGGGATGTCTTCACGTCTTGTTCCTGGCAGGCTTGACCTATCTTCACTGCCTCTGGACATCCCCGGCTGCCCGTGCCGCTCGTCCTCTCAACAGTGTGAGCAGCACATGCATGGACTGTTCCATGGTGTTTGCTGTCATGGCGGAGAGATGGGAGAGGGCGGCCGCCTACAGGGACATGTTCGAGACACTGTCACGAAAGACCATGGCCATGCTGGTGGAAGTTGGTGTTACTGACAGCGAGCCAGCCATGTCAGCGTGGCCAGGAAGTGTGGTTGGAGCGTCGACGATTGTGGCTGAGAGCGGTAGCTTGGAAGATCCGTGGGAGGTGATGCAATGGATCAATGAGGATTTGCTGCAGCCAGCGGGAGAGGCGACAGGATTCGCCATCTGATTTTATGATACTTTAAAGTAGATTGTGTAGCGACGATGTGAACAAATCTATAATCTTGCATTGATAAAAACGACTATCAAAGGCACCTTGTGCATAGCTAAATATATTGTCTGTACTTGGAAGTTGCTGTCTGATTTATCTCGAGTACAACTGCGTTTGTCACTGTGCGTGCAAAAGGATTTTCTATGAAAATTATGCCACCTCATTGGCAACCGACTTGGAGTCACCAACAACAGACTCCGGCCGCTCCTTGCCGCCGACCACACCGTCGAGAATCAGCCGGTTGGTCTTATACGCCTGGAACCAAGGGCCACGGAAGATGAGATCAATCTCCTCCGTAGACAGCTCTGACGTCTCGGGGACCATAAAGAAGACGTAGACAAGGGCAACGGCACCAAATGCGGCAAAGAACAGGAATGCGCCCCAGTTGTGCGTCTCCTTCAACAGCGAGGGGAGACCATAGTTCATGGCATAGATGAACAGCCAGTGGAACGTCTGGCCCAAGGCACCGCCAAACGTGCGCAGATGGTCGGGCCACAACTCAGCGCCAAAGACGTATGGAAGCACGAAGAGGCCGATGCAGTAGCCAAAGCCGTGGATATAAAGAAAACCGAGGGCAGCCTGGGAGACGGCGTAGGGGACGGGACCTTGCTGGCTGTACTTGATGTAGACACCGATGAAGACATCCGAGATGACTTGGAGGGAGATGCCGATGAACAGACAGTTGCGGCGGCCAAGGGTGTCGATGATCAAGAATGAAGCCAGAGCCACCGACGCCAGTTTGGCAACGCCATACATGCCGCTCAAAAACAGCTTCTCTTCCGTGTTCGCCTTGACGCCGATCAATGTCATGATGGGCACGAGATAGGATGTAATTTGGCTCGCGCCGGACAGCTGGGCCAGCAGGTAGGACACAAGACTCTGCTGCACACGGCGGAGATTGGCACCGACTGTGAATGTATCCCGCAAAATCTGCTTGATGCGGCGCACCTCGCTTGTCGTGTCGATATGAGCGGCTCGAACAGCGTCTTGGATCGCGGTGATCTCCATCTGGACGCGGGGGTGGTCGGCTGGGAGACCGCGAAGGCGAACGAGCTCGGCCAGTGCATCGTCGTAACGGTCGACCATCATCAGCCATTTAGGCGACTCGCAGCAGAAGAAGCTGCCAACCAACACAACAGCCATGGCTAGGATGGGCACCATCCACACGACCTGGTATTGGAATCGCGTGGCTGCCAAGTGGATGTAGACACCGTAGACACAAAAGACGGACGAGATGAGCGACATCGACATGCACACGCCAAACCACGAGGTCAGCATGCCGCGAATCTCGTCGGGGCTGATTTCGGCAATGGCCATGGGGCCCGTGACCGTCAAAGCGCCGATGCCGATGCCAGTGACGATGCGAGAGGCATTGAGACCAGGGATGCCAGGGGCTGTAATGGAAACGACGAGACCAATCATGTAGGTGAAGGCGTAGAGGCGGTACGACCAGAGGCGGCCGATACGGTCGTTGATGAAGAATGTGGCAGCCGAGCCGATGGCGTAGCCAATGTAAACCAGAGACACCAGATCTTTGATCAAGTTGGCATCGGCGCCGGTCGAAACATGAAAAAAGGCATCGTAGCCCGGCAGGGAAGGCAGCACAGACGACGAGCCTTGGTCCCAGACGGCGGGGAAGCCCGCGAAAGCAAAGACAAAGGCAGTGCCGAGAAGACGTGGGCTGACGATGATTTCGCGGGGAGCTTGTTGGATATTCTTGACTCGGCGCACGAGCACGTCAAAGCCAAAGTAGGATTTTTCGGTCATGACGGTGGTGTGTCGGGAGTGAAACGATATTCACTTCAGTTCATGGAAAGAATAAGAAGACGACTGTGTTTAAGGGCAGAGGCGTGATCGAGAGTGAAGTGATGAGCGAATGATCCAGACTGATGATTGATGGCATGACTGCGGAGCCCCTTGTTTATACCCCATGTTCTAGAGTGCGCAAGATTGAAGTCCGCATATTCCTGCAGTTGTTGTTTGGTCCAAGCCTGCGGTAGTCTCTTATCACGATGGAATCTGGCAGCTCGGAACAATACGAGCATATCGCCTCAAAGTGTGGGGGGACCAATCAGAATTTGTGGAAAGACCCGGCCATATCTTGATCAAAGCCAATCCCACGCTACCATATCGACTACCTCACTGTTGGTAGTCTGTTGCACTGTCCATGTAAGCCTTCTAGGTCGTGGGATATTTGTCTGCATATGAATAATTCAAAGAATTCAAAGACTACTATGGCAATCTCCAAGATAAAATACGAGTCAATTGATGAGGAGTTTGGCCATATCTCCTCCCTCGGAAGAACCCGAGCAGTCTGCACGCTCATCTTGAAGTCCAGCATCCCTGCATACCTCCTACTGCTCTTCCACCGGATCGTGCCAGATAAAATAAAACGCGAAAACAATTATAGATTTGTACAGAATAACGCAAGATAAAAAGACACATCTTGTCCAAATGCGATGATTATCTGCGCTCGGTTTATCTCGCTTCCAAATCACAATCAAAATCCGTCCCGATCCCAACATTGAGATCGCATGCTCTCCCTATCACACACCCTGCAATCAATATTCTTTTCTCTCATTACCGACTCTTACCATGACCGTCGATAAACCGCATGTTGTTGTTGTCGGTGCCGGCATCGTTGGCGCCTCTATTGCCTGGCACTTGGCGGCCAAGCATGGTCATACTGTCAAGATCACGATTGTCGCTCCCGATGTGGGCGGCACTGCCACGCCCAATTCTTTCGCCTGGCTCAATGCCAACTTCAACAATGCCCGCCCGTACTTTGATATCCGCCACCGCTCGATGGCCCGCTGGCACGAACTGATCAAGGAAGTGCCTGGCCTCTCGGAGCTGGCCCGCTGGAACGGCAATGTACAGTGGCAGCAGGACGAGGAGGAGCTCGACTTTTGCCTTGAGCAGCATGCCAGCTGGGGCTACAAGACGGAGAAGATTACCAACGAAGAAGTGCTGAAGCGTGAGCCGTGGTTGGTTGAGACTTGTCTGCCCTCATGGGGATGGGTCGCCTCTCTCCCGGAGGAAGGAAGCATTGAGCCAGCTCTGGCGGCCAAGACGATGGTCGAGAATGCCTCTACGGTTCATGGTGCAGCTCTCCGTCAGGAGACTGTTGAGCGTCTGCTCGTGCAAGACGACAAGGTGGTCGGCGTCGTGACACCATCGGGAAACATCACGGCCGACCATGTCGTCCTAGCAGCCGGCCTGGGTACTGTCGAGCTAGCTGCCTCGCTGGGCATCACTGTCCCCGTCAACAGCCGACCTGGCCTGATTGTCCACTCCAAACCCGTGGCCACCCGACTTCTGAACGGTCTTGCCATCTCCAACGGCCCGCACATGAGACAGACCGTCGAGGGTCGTATCATTGCCGGACGTCACTACTCGGGCGGCAATCCAACGACAGACCCTGCTGCCGAAGCAGAGATCTTCTTCAAGAAAGTCCAGGACATGTTCCGTTCTGACCTTGACGGAACTCCTCTTCCGCCTCTGGAGCTCGACTTTTACACTGTCGGTATCCGGCCGGACCCAAAGGACGGTCTGCCCATCTTGGGTGACAGTGGAAAGCCTGGGCTAACACTTGCTGTCATGCACTCGGGTGTTACACTGGCGGCTTTTGTTGGTCAGACTATCGCAGAGCTCGTGGCCACTGGTACCAAAGACAAGGCTCTGGATCAGTTCTCACTCTCACGCTTCAACAAGGACTAATACTGTACATAAGTATGTATCTGAAAAACAGATTTGTCTTGAATAGATACGTAGGCAACCATGTCATACGATCATGTTGAAGAAGGCCATGTATCGATCATTGTTTTGAATGCTCCCATTGTTCTTACACCGCTTGCGTGAAACCGAAGAAGGCCATGCCGGCCGTGAAGTCGGTGACCTTGGTAATGGTCTGGCCGCTAACGACGGCGGCCATGGTCGACAAAGACCCAGGGTGAGTGTGGAGTGCATGATGGCGGCGGTGAAAAAGAATGAGGTAAGGAAAGCGCTGAGAGACTCGGAGATGCAAGGGTACCTGGGGGAAGAACAGGAGGAAAAGGGGAACACTTCACCAGGGGGTGCCAAGGGAATCAAGTGTGTTCTCAACGTTGTATTTTACTCCTCCCTTCTTCCCCAGAAAACCAGGCATCGCCGTTCCGTACGTCCTTGGAGAGACATAGACACCTTATTTCAATATATTCGACAGGACCCATTGTCCCATTTCTCTTCGTTTCTTAATTTGTGGTAGCAGATGGTCCTTTCCGCGACTCGTCAATCGATAGCTCACTGCATCCCGTTGAGAATTTGATTCTATTCAAAGTGCGCCAAGCATCACAGTCGCTTATATATAGATACTGCTATACAATGCTGCCTCCTGTGCCTATTCAATATACAGCTCGGCACCCTGTGGCCGTTCGGACGCACACCCGTCACCCATTTTTGCTTCTACCCGCATATGGACCTGGAGGCCAAGCTGAGGTTCGGCGCAGGGAATGCCATTGGGAAGCAATACTCCGTATACATATTTAAGTGGTTAACAATACTGACTCGCATCCGAAGCCGGAAATTTGAATACATCGCGGGGCTGGCAGCGAGTCGCCTACCCAGATATGAACGGTAGGGAACGTAAAATTCATCGCATTCTTTTAACTACTCATATACCTCGTTCGAACTCTTTCAGTCCATAGATCGCTCAGCAGCCCATGGCCACCTTGCAGTCCACCACGGCGCTCGTGCCGTTCTGCACCGATGCAATCGCCTGCTTCAGCACCTCGTCCAGGTTAGCCGCCTCGTCAACGCGCGCCGTAAACAGGTCGCCTGCCGCCGCCGCCTTGGCAATACCGCCGTAGTCGGGCGACGGGCTAAACTCAATGTTGATTTCCTCGTTGGACGCCTGCGAGCCCAAGCCCTCGGGGTGCACCAACAGCAGCGACCGACGGGGGGCGTTCCAGCCTAAGTCTAGAGTTAGCACATATTCACAAATCAGTTGACAAATCAGTTGAGCGGCGTGCGTGGGACTTACCCTTGTTGTTGAGCACAATCGTGAGCACCGGAATGTTGTACCGCTTCGAGATCCAGTAGACGCTGCCTGGCACCGAGAACAAGAACGTACCATCGCCCACAATCTGGCACACAAACTTGCCCTTGTTCTTGCCACCGGCCTCGTAGTCGGTAGCCAGCTTGATGCCAAGGGCACCACCACCCGACCAGCCAAGACCGCCACCGCCACAGTTGATCCAGTGACCCGGCTGCGTGGGCTGCAGGGTTTCGTGCACAAAGCCCGTGCTCGTCACGGCCTCAATGGCCCAGATGGTGTCCGAAGGGCACGTTTCGCGGAGCTTCTTGGTCAGGTGGCCCACACCGAAGCCACCGTCGGCCTGGGGCTCGGCGGCCTTGTCGATCTTGGCCAGCAGCGCCTTGTGCGCCTCGATGCGCGCGCTGTCCTTGCCCGACGCGGCGGGGACGGGATTGGCCTTGAAGTGTTCGTTGAGCTGCTGCATGCTCAGCAGCGAGTCGGCTTGGAAGCGCTGCTCGGCGGCAATGTAGAACACGGGCATCATCTTCTTGAGCGGGTCGCAGTCAATGTGGAACACGCGTGCGTCCTCCTTGGGCGGGCACTGGGTGTTGATCCAGGGGACATCGCAGTCGACCACGACAATCACGTCGGCGGTGCGGATGGCATCATGGGAACCGAAGCGGAGACCCAGCCAGGCCGGGTGATCAGCTGGGAAGCACATGTCGCTGCCGCCCGTATCCAGGACGCGAAGGTTCGGCACAGCATTGGCCAGCTCCACAACCGTCGGGGCAAAGCCGTGGTTGCGGCCAGCGTAGCCCGTGATCAGCAGGGGCTCCTTGGCACCCGCCAGGGCCGTGGCAATGTCCTGCACCGAGTCTGGCGGCAGACCACCCAGCTGCACCGGCTTCCAGTCGTCCTGCTTCAGGTGGTATGGCTTGATCTCCTCCTCCATAACCTCGCGGGCACCGCACAGGTACACGGGACCGGCGGGCTGCGACTTGGCAAAGGTCAACGCACGGTTGACCATCTGCTTGACGTTGCGGCCCGTCTTGAGCTCGGCCGAGTAGCGGCAGTACTGGCCCAGAATGGCCTTTTGGTCGGGCACGTCCTGGATCCAGTGGATGTACTCGGTGCGTGAGCCGCGCATCTCGCCCTCGATTGTGAAGGGGCTGATGCCTGCAAAAACAAGAACAGGGGCGCGGCCGGTACTCGAGTTGTGAACGGCCGCACCGAGGCCCTGTGTTCCGACGTCGACGTGCACGATGACGCACTGCGGCTTGCCGGTGAGACGAGCATAACCGTCAGCCATAGACATGGCGACCATCTACATTGTTAGCGGCGGCTACTATAACTGTCGGAAGTTGAACCGTGGGCCCACCTCATTCGGACAAGTAATCATCTTGGGAAACTTGTCCTTCTTCTCGCGCTGGCCCTGGACCATGGCCTCGATGATGCTGGGGTGGTCCGAGCCGAGGTTGACAAAGCAGTGCGTCACACCGGCCTCCCACAGCGCCTCGAAAAAGGCAAACGACGTCGTGTACATGTTGGGGTCGGGAAAGTTGGAGGAGGCGCTGTCGGCCGTAGTGCTGGCGGCGCGAGTCTGAGTTTGAGAGACAGCTTGCGATGGCAGAATGGGGGTTGCAGTGAAGCTGGCAGATGTCTTGGACGTGTTTCTGTTGCTTGTCGTTGCAGTACTCAAATTGCTCGAATTAGACGATGTATAGGCAATGAAGCGGACCGCACCAGGGACAGGAGCGAGGGACTGCCGGCCTCGGCAAGATGGCGACACGCGGGCGCGATGATGCAGCCGGGTGCCAGGCAGAGTCGAGCCGCTTGTGGCCAACCAACGGCGCGCACTGGTTGCGCTGGACGCAGCCGCTGCGCGACCCATGCGGGCAGTGCGGCAGGGTGGGAAGCTCAAAAGCGGGGGAGGAGCCGGTAGTGGCATGGCGTCGGCGGGTTGGGGTTGAAAAGAGGGGGGGACGTAAGTTGTATGAAACGTGAGTGGTTGACCTACCGACGGAGGAGAGAAGAAAGAAAAGAAAAAAGGAAAAGAAGAGGTCAAAGAGGGGAGGCGGTGATTCGGAATCAGAAATATAACTATGGAGGTGATCCTCACAATGGAAATAAGAAGCTGGGAAACCCAATGTCAACAAGGACACTAAGCAGACTTGGGTGTGAGAAGACGGTGACGATTTGTGGACCTCAGAGTCAATGCACGTTGATGATATCACCAAGGACTCGGCAAGTTTTTGCGAGACGTCAAAAATCAGAAAACGATCTGAGAAATCTCAAAAAAGTTGTTGTATAAGTGGAAAGAGCAATCGTTAAAGATGTCGGTCGCAGCTTCCTATTTAAAGGTCCTGAGTCGACCAATCATAATTCAAGGATTCGGGGAAGGGACACGAGCGGAGTATGCAGAAGCGCTCACATGCGCATCTGTGCTCCAAGAAGGAGGAACAGGTCGCAGCTTCCCTTGCTGGTGGAGTTGGTCTTTGTCACAAGAAGAACTGCATCTGGATCGTTACCAGAAGCGGAAGCTGCATCCTGAGGTCATTCATGCCCCAAGACGCCAAAGCTGCCCATGGGGGCAACTGCGACCAGCTGCGACCCCCTCTTGATAAACCGACGCGTCTTCGTACGTTCTTTCCATTTTCAAACGCGCTCTTCCATAAATTTTGGCAATAGTAGCCTAAAATGAACGCCGCGTCGCGCTCTCCATTTACGTATGCATCAATCCCCGGGTTTTTTGTAGCATTGTCCGTGAGGCTCCGGAGGTTGTAAGCGTCTTGGGCGGGCTCCGACCGTCACGGCTCCGGAGCTAGCTCGAATCAAGATGTCAAGTGGATTGGAGTCGATGTAGCCAGGTACAAACTACGAGTGGGCCAATCCATTATGGAATTGAATACGGAGTACTTGAGAAGGCCCTGGCGCGCCCGCTTATCTTCGGCATTTGCCCACCGAGCAACCAAAAAGTGGTCAAAGTGGTACCTTCCCCCGCAAGTCGAGTCCAGGGCGCGATAAGCCGATAAGAACGGTGAGGGGACGGTGTGAGAGTCAGCCTTCCAAGTTTTGCACTGTACATATCACGTGCACGTCTTGCCTCTGTTAATCGTATTTCAATTTTTACAGATCTCATACGACTCTCATCATCGTCAACAGCGGTCTTTATCCACACACAAAATGACGGCCAAATCAGCATCACGAAAAAGAAAGGCCCAGGTGCAGGGCAAGCCTGACCAGAAGCCTTCGAAGGTTGCCCGGCCCATCTCACCGCCAAGCGACACAGCGCCCGAACCGACAAGTCTTCGGTCGGTTACTTCTACAGAGGAGCTCGAAATCACAGTGGAGACGCTGCGAGAACTGGCCGCCCACCCTGCCGTGATCAAGGGCAAACAATGCAGAGAACTGCGTGGCGCCGTCCATGAGTTCCGGCAGGCATGCACGACTGGTGTCAATGCTGCAGGCACCAACCTGACGGCGCGCGTCTCGGCCGCACTGGCCGACGGCAAATACATGGATGCCCGTGTCCTGCTCGCCGAGATGCGCCTGCGCGGTGAGGAACTGAAATTGGGAGCCCTTTGCCGATGGGTTCGCGATCTCGATATCATCAGCGGCCTGTCTACGGCCCCAGACCACAGAGAGGCGGTGGCTGCCGAGCGTTCGGCCGAGGCCAAGGAGCGTCTGTTAGTGGTAGATGCCATCCTCCGTGCGACGGGGCCCATCGATATTAACCCGGATGCTCTCAGCCGTTACAACAGCTCTACAGCCGGCACACCTGCAATTCATACCCAGGATATTTGGGACCTCCGGCCGTCCAAGGAGCGCGAGCAGGTCTACGCCTCCGTCCTCGACAAGTCAATCCTCAAGCACGCGCCGAACCCAGACACCATCCCTGATGCACTGTCCATCATTGAGACTACAGAGGGTGCCCAGCGCAAGCCACCCAACCACCACCCGGCCATCGTCTACACATCCGCCGAGGGTGCTGTCCCTCTCGCTCCAGAGGCGCCTGCCTCCATCGCCTACCACCCTCATCCTACTGTCCCCCGCCTGGGTGTCGCCACCGACGTCCTGACGCCGGACGAGTGCAAGGCCATTATTGCCGCCGGCGAGTCTGTCGGCTTCTTGCCCGATGCGCCCGTCCGTGAAGATGGCGATGTCAGCATCCTGGCACACAACTTTTACTGGGTCGTCGACCCGCAGTTCCACGACCTGCTGTGGTCCCGCATCTCGCGATTCGTGCCATCCGTAATGGGTGGCCGTGTGGCTCGGGGCATCAACCGCCGGTTCCGTGTTTACCGGTATGTGCCCGGTGCCGAGTACCGTTGCCACATTGACGGTGCATGGCCGCCCTCGGGCGTCCGCCCCGACCGCACCTATGTCTATGACGACTCGCCCGAGGGCAAGAAACAGAGCTCGCTGTTTACGTTCTTGGTGTACTTGAACGACGAGTTTGAAGGCGGCGAGACCACCTTTTTCTTGCCTGGCGCCGTCGAGGGTACCTTGAACGCTTACCCGGTGCGGCCCGTGATGGGCGGTGTAGCCATTTTCCCGCACGGTGAGACCCGTGGTGCGCTGCTGCACGAGGGCACGGGTGTGCGCAAGGGGGCCAAGTATGTGATCCGGACGGACGTCGAGTACGATGTCGAGCCGACGGAGAGCGCGTAGGCATACTCCGTACACAGGAACAGATTATTCATAATATGGCGTTTGGACATCAAAATGCATTTATGGGGTGCATTAAAGATACAATGATGAGAAATGATTTTTGATACCATGACTTGCATAAATGGTTTCTGAGTTGACGTTGTAACGTTTTTAATACGGTTGAGTATTCTTGACGTTGTCAAATCACCGTCCTGCGTGCAGTCTGCTTAAGCACGCAAAGAACATATCTGTACCTGCTACGAAGTCGGGCTTGTAGGTTTTGGTGTACACCAACAGTCAGAGTAACAAAAGTGCACAGCCGCTTTTAGAGACGTGGGGGAACGAGCAGACGGCACATCTGTCCGGTGACAATGCAGTGCAACTTGAATGTTCAAGGGAAAGTCTGGATGAGGCAAGCCGTGGGCTGGAAATACAAACTCACAAATGGTCGGAACACGGCCCGGGTGTAGTGGACAAGGGGGGTCTGGTCGTCTGGGGCAGAAGACCCTGAGAAAATGAGAAAGACCCTGAAAAGTCGAGGAACCTCTCCGGGAATACAGTCTGCCGGGTCTCCATAAAGATCGACAGTCGTATGTTTAGCTCTCACAAGACCTTGCAGTAGGGGCACAACACGAGAATCTCCGACGTTTCTCTCCATGGTATGCGGTTCCCTGCTGTATCTTATTCCACAAATCAGGGACAACCGAAAGAGGGCGGGGTCTCCCATGGCCTACCATCTTGGGGAAACGCTTCAACACAACAACACAAAGCTGGGGTGATACTGGGGTTGAACGTGGGGGAGGCGAAAGACGCACAGAGCCACACAGCGGCAGGTGCCAATCTTTATGGACGTGGAGAGCCAGAATCGTCAAAACGGCTGGTTACAGGAGTGAGTAATTTCTTCGAGTCTGCTCTTGGCATCTGCATTGAGTCGTCTGCCGTTCGCGATGCAACCAACAGGCCGGAAGAGCAGGGGACGGTCGACACAAGCGAAGAGGGCGTGATGGGTGAGTGATATACGAAAATGTGCGTGTAGAAACAGGCCATCTCGATCAAAAAGTCAGGAGTCAGGCCTACCCCACGATGTCTGGCGAATCGTTGCTTTTTGTTCACCACCACCCCTATTTTGCTTCACTTTGTCGCCATTGCCGCCCCTCCGCATTAGTGAGTGGTACCTCCGTTGGGCTTCAGGAAAACGCCATTTTTGAAATGACGAGGAAGGTGCAGGTGGGGGAAGGAACGGGCGCTTCCACAGTTCCACCAGGTGGGCTGGTGGGCTGCAGAAGGGGCGGCTAAATAGAATTTTGATCGTGTTCTCCCAATATGGTCAGATGCAAGTTGAAAAATGGAATGTGATGCGAGGCGCACAAGAAAGTTGGGAGGGACGAACAATTTACGACGTACTCCGTATGTACGAACTAGAAGGCGACCAGTCGTTCTTTCCATTCTGGACTTTACGATGTTCTTTCCCTCTCCAGCCTTACCCCCTTTCTCTTCTTTTTTGTTGTGACTTGCTCTTGCTGTTTTCAGTCGTTTTGACGCCTTCCACTCACAAACAATTCTCCAGCCTTTCTCCATAGCGCAAAGGCGCCCTGAGTTGTTCTTTCCTTCTCTGCAGCAGACAGTTAGTTGTCTTGGCCCATTCCTCTTTCCCTTCTCCCCTAATTTTTATTCCCGGGGATCGTCGGCGCCTGTCCCCTAGTTTCTTCCCTCTCTTCATCGGTTTTCGCCTTCTGCCATTCACCTATTTTGAGTTGTCACCGCTGTCACCGCTAAAAAAAAAAAAAAAAAAAAAGAAAGAGAAACAAAGACAAACGTCAAAACGGCACTAGAAAACAAAAAGCACGCGCAAGACACCAAAGGACCAGCAAATACGGCAGAAAAAGGCCAGCCAAACCGAGGTTGGCGCGTTTACTAGCGCACTTGTATTCCTTTCTGCCCCGCCAAAAGCGCTGACCAGCCTTTGACCAGGCCTCTTTCGTTTTGTCTTTTTCTTCCATCTCTTTTGTCTCGCTGTCTCACTTTGGAAGTGTACTCTTTAGGAGCTTTTAGACCTCAGTCCCCTATAAGGCCCCAAGGGTCAGCGGAAAGCCGCTGTTTTGTGGCCCCTCTTTCAGGACCCTTCTTTGTTGCAGCACGCGGTAGTGTGGTTCGGCTCCAGGGCCTGCTTGACGAATTGGGCCCGACCACTTGGGCGCTTTCTCCGTTTCGCCTCTGAAGACCGTCTCGTGGCACTCTTCTCGCCCATTCGTCACCACTTCTACTCCGTAGAACGCCAGAATAGCGCAGCCCAAGCCGCTTGACCCGCCTAACCCGCCTAACCGCCGGCTCTGCGTCGCGGCTCTCCTGCGACTTCCTGCAGTCCGTCTTCTGCTCTTTCCACTTCAGGCCGTTTTTCTACCTTGGTGACGAACAAGGAATTCGCCGTTAAATTATTTAATTTTGGGCAGGCGTGGTCTAGTCGTAGTAGTCGGCCGATCTTGCTGTCCGGCGTCTTGCCATCATTTGCACCCATTTGCACTTTCCCTTTCCTCTCTGCTGACTCTTTCCGTTTGTCTCCTTCTTACTCGTTGTCTCGTCTCGTCTACTCTTCTTTCCTTTCTTTTTCTGTTCCTCAACGTCTCTTCATCCTCACCTCGTCACCCTCCTCGCGTCGCCACATTCACGTCACCACTTTCGCGACCACCTTGACGACCTTGCCGACTCTCTTATCTTTCAGCCCACCCATTTCTCGGTCCGACTCACAGCCAACTGCGTGCTGACCACACCTTTTCTTCTTACCGTCCTTTCGTCTTTCCTTATGTCCACCACTCAAACGAAAAGCACGTGTCAGCCATTCCAATATCTCTTTCTTTCCGTCATTTGTTCATCGCGGCGGCTTTCTCTCTCACAAGCCTCCCCTGTCATTTACATTGCATTTCCAACAATTAAACAGCAAACGCACCCCGGCTTACCTTCTTCCTCCACACCCTTCCTCCACATTAACCGAGGACCGGGATCAGACGAAGCGATCGCATAAACGGACAAGCATCGACAGCGACGCCAGCGAACTTGGTTAGACAATGACCGCAGTCAACGGATTGTAGCAAGAAGCATCACAATCAGGGACTATCAGGGGCAGTCGAAAAGCAATCCTCAGGGATAAGACAGGGTACATTCCGGCCCTTTTCTTTCCAACGTTTGAGCAAAAGCGCGCCGGCGCGCGACATTTCACGGCATTCGAATAAACGAAGCAGGCGCAGACGATCGCCGTTTCTTTCCCTCTTTATCTTTTTTCAACGCATTACAACACCCTTTCGCCCGTTGCACTGCATCGCGCCGCATTCCACGTCCATATCCGTATCTCTACATTACACAACCGACGACGCGATACATTTGACGTGCGACGTACGGCTTGAACTCACTCCCATCACTCTCTTTTCAACACATCACTTCACCACATCCACACACCATGTCGGAAGACGACCACCACAACCAGGGCAGCACGCCCGACTCGCCGCCACCACCGCCTGTCCCGGCCGATGACCCGAGTCTTTTCACAAGACGATGCAGCGACGGCAGCAACAGCGACGCTCCGTCACCACGCCTCGCGTCATTGACCGACGACATCTTCAATGTGACACCGCTCGCCGCGCTGCAGATGCTGGGTGCAGGCGTCGAGGCGCTCGTGCGCCTCACGGGCGACATCCCACCAACACCGCCGCCACTCCACGGCGAGGGGGCGACGCCGACAAATATGCGCAGCATGCAGGCTGAGAAGGAGGTGATTGTGCGGACACTGAGCGAGAACAGCCTGGCACGGCTGCGCGAGCAGGCAGAACGCGAGGACAGGAAACGCAAAGCGGAAGAAGAACACCAGCGTGAACAGAGGGAGCGCGACCGCGATCAGAACGAGAGCAACGACCGCTGTACACCGCCGCGCGACGAAAACGACAAGAGCGACACAAAGACAAGCACACACACGCCCTCCACCCCCTTACGATCAAGGCTGCCGCCGACGCCACCGCCGGCCAAACCGATACAGATGGAAATCGACGGTGTCCATCTGCGGGGCTCGTCGCCCGCTTCTGGTGCAGACTCAAGCGAGAACACAGAAACACCCGTCAGCAGCAGCGGGGTACCTATTCTCGTTGTGCCCCCCGCCGAGCCGTACATTATCCACGGCGCCAACTCGCAACCCCTCAATGTCCAGCACTCGGCCATTACGCGCAAATTCTACTCCAAAAAAGCACCGCCCATCGGCATCTCCGAGTACCTGTTAAGGCTCCACAGATTCTGTCCCATGTCCACCGGCGTCTACATTGCCACCTCCTACTACATCTATCGGCTGGCCGTCTCTGAAAAGGCCATTGCCGTTACCCGCCGCAATGCCCACCGGCTGTTGCTGGCCGGCCTGCGCGTCGCCATGAAAGCTCTTGAGGATTTGAGCTATGCGCACACAAAAATGGCCCGTGTCGGCGGTGTCACGGAGGCCGAGCTTGCGCGTCTCGAGATTAACTTTTGTTTCCTGGCCGGCTTTGAGCTGTCGGTATGTGCCGAGGATATGCGGCAGCACTGGATGCTAATGAAGAGCGGGCGGGCGGTAGGCTCGCTGGACCAGGACGGGACGGCGGCGGTGATGGCGTCAATGGACTCGCTGAATGTGACGAGGCGGCCAAAGGTCGAGGTCTCATAGCGAGCCAGCGACTCAACGAGCGACTCGAACGAGCGAAGCGAGTGAGGACAAACAAAGAGACAGATTGTGCCCCCATCGGGCCCTTGGCGTCAAAAAATAATGAGTTCATGAAGCGCCATGAAGCGCGTAATACGCGTACAAAGCATTCCAAGACCACTGTCCCCGTGCAAGTGAAGTTCACATAGCAGTGACCATGTGACAATGCAGTATGTCATGCCATTCTCGTGACCATGGACAGGCTTCGGCGTGGTCCCTTTGTCGTCACCGTGCCTTTGTCGTGATTCTTTGTCTTCAAAGACCCTGTGAGTCTCGTGTATTATGTAAGCCGGTAGAACCCTGAGTTCTCCTCCGTGGCAGTCCACCGTTCTAATAATCGGTGAGACACTTTGCAGAGACGGCAATTAAAGTTTCCACCCAAGTCTTTGTCGTCACATACGTTCTCACTTGTCAAATCTTGTGAGTTTTTTATTTCATTTTTCTCGCTCCACATTCATATCACTGGCAGAGTCCACTGTTTTTTCCTATCGCCACTGGCCGTCAGTGCTGTAACTCCTTATCCAGCCTGCCAGCTACCGTTTTTGGGCGACGGCCCCATTTTCATGCCAAAATACCCCACTACGCCAGCACCACTGCCCGCTGTAATTACTCCGTACACAGCAGTCGCACGTCACTCCCAGCTAAAGACGTAACAGAAAGGGCAGAAAGCCGTGTGTAAACGGCCGGGGCGGGGCTCCTTCCTCTTCGAGCTTGAGCTCTCCAGAAGTGCATCTCTCACCTTCTGTTCTGAGTTGCTTCTTTCCCTCTCTTTCGCTCTCCATTCGCCCCGCGTGCTCCTAAACTGACATCCAGTGATAAAAGTCGGTGTTTCCCAGCTCTGAATTGCCCCGAGATCTACGACTCTCTTTCTCACCACCTCGTATCTCTTTCTGTTCCCCTCCTCCCACTCCCATGCGCCTCGCCTGTCGACCTCCTCGCGCGACTGCAATCTCTCCCTCTCGATCTTTAAGCATCGCCATTGCTACGACTGCCTTTGCGAATCGCCTCACTTTTGCGACAACGACTCGACCGACAACCTTTTTTCGACCACAGACGTTTCGACCACAGACGTTCTGTCGCCCCTTGTCCTCCACGGCTCCCATGCAACCTCCCCCGCCTGCCACGATGACGACCACGCCCGGCTACGAGGCCGTCCTCAAGGGCCAAAAGTACCCGGCCAAAGCCCACGCCAAGCGCGTGGCCGACTACATCCGCAGCAAGTTCCCGGACAACGGCGACGGTGCTGCCAAAAATGCGGTGCTGTACCTCGAGAGCCGCGCCACCAAGCTGCTGGAAGACAACGACGAGGCCGAGCCGTTCCGCCAGCGCCGGCCGTTTTTCTACCTCACAGGCTGCCCGCTGGCCGACTCGTACTTTGTTTATGACTTGGCCACGGAGAAGTCGACGCTTTTTATCCCGCCCATTGACCCGGATTCGGTCATCTGGTCGGGCCTGCCCGTGAGTGCCGAGGAGGCGCTGGCGCAGTGGGACGTGGACGAGGTCAAGTACGTGGCGGACGTGAACCCGACGCTGGCATCAAAGGCGAGCACCAAGGCGGCCGGCCAGAAGAGCACAGTCTTTGCCATGGCGGGCCAGGTGTCGGACCGGACGACGTTCCTTGAGTTTGATGGCAAGGATTTCTCGCTGCTCAAGGAAGCCATTGAGGAGTGCCGTGTGGTCAAGTCGCCGTACGAGCTGGCCCTCATGGCCAAGGCCAACGATGTCTCCAGCGCCGGCCACCGCGCCGTGCTGGCCAATGTTGGCAAAGTCTCCAACGAGCAGGAGCTCGAGGGTGTCTTCTTGGGCCACTGCGTCTCCAAGGGCTGCCGCAACCAGGCCTACCACAGTATCGTCGCTAGTGGCCGCGCCGCCGCCACCCTGCACTACGTCAAGAACGACCAGCCCATGGCCAACAAGCTGAACCTGCTGCTGGACGCCGGCGCCGAGTACAGCTGCTACGCCGCCGACATTACCCGCACGTTCCCCATTTCCGGCCAGTTCTCCACCGAGTCCCGCGCCATCTACGACATTGTCCTGCGCATGCAGCTCGAGTGCATTGACCTGCTCAAAGAAGGCGTCGTCTGGGACGACGTCCACGTCCATGCCCACAAAGTCGCCATCGATGGACTGCACGCCCTCGGCATCTTCAAAGGAGACAAGGACGCCATCCTCCGCGATCGCACCAGCGTCGCCTTTTTCCCCCACGGCCTCGGCCACTACCTGGGCATGGACACTCATGACACCGGCGGCCACGCCAACTACGCCGACAAAGATACCATGTTCCGCTACCTGCGCGTCCGCGGAAAGCTGCCAGCCGGCAGTGTCATTACTGTCGAGCCAGGCATCTACTTTTGCGAATTCATCATCCGCCCCTACCTCCAGGACCCGGCCCATGCGCAGTACATTGACGAAAAGGTGCTCGACAAGTACTGGGACGTCGGCGGTGTCCGCATCGAGGACAACATTGTCATAACCAAGACGGGCAGCGAGAACCTGACGACGGCGCCTAAGCACCCAGAAGAGATGCTGGCCATTATCAACGGGAACTAGAGGTATACAGGAGAGAGGAGTGCAGTAGTAGAGTAGCAGTAGCTTATGAACAATGAAAGGTTATGTTGTAAAGATGCGAGTTGTACGTTCGACCTTGTAATTTTGTGCGTGAGAGTAACTCATGTCCGACTCGTACTGTTTCTACTCGAATCGTTTATTTTTATATATTTTTAAACAAAAAATAAAGTGAAAGGTGAAAAAAAGAAAAATGGTGATGGAGTTTTGTTCAGTTTTATTTGTCAACTTTTAATGCACTCTAATTAGCAAGAGAAAACCCTCCCCTAAGATAGAAAGAAGAGAAAAGAACAACTAGAAGATCCACACCTTGAAGAAAAGAACTTGTGAAAACTTGCCATACTTTTGACAATGTCAAATCTTCTTTACCTTCACCTTCAGAACAAGTCGACATGTATGGATCGACGGCGCATCCAGACCACAGCCACGTTGTAATGCTTGTATAGATTAGATGGGATACTACGACGGCATGGGTATATGGAGGAACTTACAGAGACACTCAAGATGCTCCAAACTCTCGCACATCCGTGGCATGAACAAAGACGAGTATGGATATAACCACATTCTAAATCCACTTTGATTCTACTCTCAGGGTAAAGGGGCCGGCCTTGGTGTTGTGCAGTATCCTCACTATCTTCGATTTTTTTTTCTACACTTTGGCCTTCTCATCCGCTTCATCTTCATCCCTCTTATGAATCTTGACGTTGAGTCCCTGCTGGAAGACAAGCCAGTGGTTGACGAGTTTCCACTGCTCGGGGCTTTCAAATGTGATCTGTTCGTTAGCTACCTGACAACAATTACATGAACTGATGGTGGACACTGATGGTGGACTTACATCATATTTGGAAAACAGAGTGGGAATGAGCTTGTATATTTCGAGGTAAGAAATGTTTTTGCCTAGGCAAGTGCGGTGGCCAGCGCCAAACTGTGCTGTTAGTGAACGTGATCGAGCTTGGCGATCGACTGAGTGTGCCTTACCGTGAGAAGAGACCTCTCCATGGCCGCACGGATCTCGTCCTTTGGCCTGATCCATCTGTCTGGATTCCACTCGTCGGCATCGTTGCCAAAGATGCGCGGATCGCGGTGGACAACCCACGGATTGAGGCCGACAACCGTACCTTGAGGCAGGTGGGTGCCGCACACCGCGAGGCCGGCCTTTGCAGTGACAACACGCTCCATGGCCAGCCCAACAGGGGAATGCAGTCGGCCTGCTTCTTTGATGCAGGCATCGAGGTACGGCAGGTCGCGGCTTTCTTTCCACGAGACGATACCGATACCGTTGGCCACGCCGAGACGGCCCTCGTGGCTGGCGAGGCTGAGCTCGGCACGCAGTTTCTGGAGAGACCCGGGATGGGTGAGGAGGAAATGGACAATGGCCCGCAAAAGAATGGCCGTCGTGTCGCTCCTCGCTTGCACATTGGACGTCGTCCATGCCGTCAAAAACTGGGCGGGGATGCTCGGGTCTTTGCGCCGCGCCTCCAGGAACCGCGACATAAAGTCCCGGCTGTTGTACGAGCTGTCTTGCAACGTCTTTTCTGTGACGGCCGTCCGCTCTGCAGCTCTTGCCTGTGCAAAGGCCACAACGCTCGAGTTCTTGGCTGGCAGGAAGCGGTTCACCAGCGGGTTTTTGGCCCACAGCCGGTCCAGCAGCGGCATCTGTCCGACGGCCGACCCATAGGCAAAGAACTGGTAAATGTCGTGAATCATGCTGTCAACATCGGCGCCCGTGTCCAGAAAACCAAAACGGCGACTAAAGGTAATCTCGCCCATGACATCAAAGGCAAAGAACTGCAGCCAGGCACCGAGGTCAATGACCTGGCCAGCCCTGGCTTCTAGCTGCCGTAAGAGGGCAGCAATGGTGGTGTCCACATATGGCTCAAACGACACCAAACTGGTCATGGAGTATATACCGGCAATGGGCCGCTTGAGGGCGCGGTGCAGGGCCTCATCCTGTGTATTGAACAGCCCCTGTACGACCCTGCCGTGTGCCAGAGGCTGCAGTACCTTGTAAAAGTTACTCTTGGGGAGGTTGGCGCCTGTGCCGTAGACGGCCTGGATGGCTTTGGGATCACCGATGCTGACACAGCGGGGGCCGAGACGGACGACATCGCCGTACTGACGGTGGAGCTGTTGGTGGAACTCGTGAATACGATCGGACCAGGCCCAGCGAAGGCGTGGGTAGTCGGTCAGACGGCACCATGTTGGGCCGGGGATGTGGGCGAGGCGACGGTCGCGCTGGATGAGCCAAAAAGCCGCAGCAGCAGCAATAATGCCAGTTATGATAAGAGACAGAGAACTGCCGCCGTTCTGAGGCTGGAGAGACGGTCTTGTGGAGTTCATGATGACGGAGAAGAAGTGCAACTTGAAGGGCGTGTGTTGAGATGATTCATAAAAGTGTGGGTATCAGCAACAGAGAAAGTAAGACGATGTGTATTATATAATAAGAGAGGCTGCTACGGTTTGCTTCGTTTAACATAGAGTTTTCACTGCTAATACCATGTCTAAGAATAGATCTCCTGGGGTGGACAACAGGAGATTATCACAGTGGAAGCAATCAAAGAACACCACTGCCTGGTCATGCAGACGTAGTGATACACTGTGGTGACAATCGTTTGGTTTATCAGAAAGGAGAAAACGAGACGCACGTCAGAAGTTTGAATACGTGCTCCTTTTGACTGGATGGTAAATATTGACGAAAGGGGTAATGGACGGTCACTGTCAGGAACAGTACCCAAAGGGGAAATAGTTCAGGGTCGTCGATTCTTCTACTGGATGGACGCTGGGAGTAGTCTTTGGCATTAGTGTCAAGTCTGTGGAACTGAAACCCTCTCAAAGGGGAAAGCGAGATGACAGCAGTTATCTGTTCTTGTCCAACGACGGTGTTTTTCCGTCGTAGAAGACTGTAAACACAATCTACCTACTGTGTGAAGTCTTTTTCCTTGTTTTTAAAAACCTTCTGAGACATATATCGGCAGTTCAGCCCTGTGGATCTCTTTCTTGTTGAGATGCAAATGAAGAACGCTCGTAGGCAGTCTGGATGTTTGACTGACACGTTTTGTGGACTGAAATTCCCCAATTGGGAAGTTTAGGCCCGTTTTCACAATAACGAGAGTGGACAAACGTAAATACGACGAGTTCACAGCTTCAACAGCGTGCTGAGCCCCCCTGAGGCACACTGTAGCACAACATTTTGGTGCATCCCGCCATGTGCTTATGACTTTGCATTTGCTTGTCTTTTGTCCTTTCTTTTTGTCCTATGCCAAGCATGAGATATGCCGTAGGGCAGACATGCAGACAAGCAGACAGTGCATGCCGTCTCACTGACTTTCTGTCGTATTCCACATCTGACTGGATATCTCCATTGGACAGCCTCCGTTGAACAGCATTGCTCTCAACTCCTCGGATAATGTTGTGTCTCCTTCCTTCTCTCCATTCTCTCCTCGAGACGAACATCTACTCCATGTGGTTTTGTGCTCCTATACCCTTGTGCTCTTGTGGCCTGCTCACCATCTGGACTTGCCGTCTGCTGCGCCTGGATGTCATTTTCACATACTGCAGTAGATGCTTAGTACACAAGTGACGATGCGTGCAGATCTGCCTTATCCAAGCCACACGCCTTTCTTTTATCCCTACTCCTTAATCCTTCTCATTCTGTACGGCATTATTACCGACATCACAGAATTTCTCCTCATTGCGTCCCCTCTCGTTAACATCTCTTGGTATCTGTTAACCCCAACGAGTATCGGCTCGGCTCAGATTCCGCCGTATCCCGCTTATGGTTGTGTTGTAGAAGAGGCGCCTCCTTTCATGAGGAGAGGACATGGTTCGGCCGAGGTCGTCCGTCTGTTGCCTATGACGGGATTCCTCTTTCATATTTTGTCCTCCTTTTGGTTTTCATTGGTTTCCCATTCAGTCGTGGAGATATCGCCTCCTGTCTCACATTTGTACTGAACAAAACAGAAACTCCAAAGTACGGCATCCGGCATACGGCATTCACTGCTCGAGGCATGTCACTACATCGGGCAAGCCGTCACACGTGTCAACAATGCCATCCACATCCATCTTTCCCCATTCAACTTTAACGGATTGTTGACGGATTGTTGACGGTACCATTGTACGTGATGACAGAATGTCTTAGCACCGCTTTTATTCTGTATTAGAGCTCTCAACATATCTCGACAGTTTTATCAGACACTCATCCATATATATCTTCTCCCAAGACACCTGCGTTTGACACTTTTGTTTCCGTCCCTATCAACAGATCACTCTCTACTCTGACCTTTTAAAACAGCCACCTTACATACAACGGCAAAACTTCACCGACAACGAGTCCCATGTTCTCTTCCCCTCGATCATTTGTCCTCACCCACCCCACCTCACCATGACTACTGTTCTTCTTTTCGGCGACCAGACCGCCGAGGTCTTGCCGTCCATTGAGTCCCTCAATGCCCACAGCCTGTACAGCCCGTCTTTGCGTCAATTCTTTCGGGACAGCACGGACGGTCTGCGGGCCGCCATTGCCCGTCTTCCGGCAGCCGACCGGCGTCAATGTCTGGCCTCGTTCGAGTCGCCGCTGGAGCTGGCTCGGTGGCTGAGCAGTGCCACCACGGAAGGGACCCTGTTGAAGATCAGCCCCGCTGTGTCAGCTGCTCTTCTTTGCTTTGCCCAGCTGGGCCATGTCATGGTCGACCTGGAGAAGAGCCCGCGCCGGTTGTCAGCTGACAACAAGAGCAAGACGGCCATCCTCGGCACTTGCACTGGCTTGTTGGCTGCCATGGCTGTGGCTTTCTCTGACAACTTGGCCGATTTGCTGGCTGTCGCTGACGAGGTTGTTGTGCTGGCTTTTCATGTCGGTTACGAAGGTGTCCGTCGCACGGCCCGTCTGGACGACAGTCTGCAGGCAACGACCACGACGACGACCACCAAAGCCTGGGCTACGCTCGTGGCCAACATCTCAGCAGATCGGTCTGCTGTTGATGCGGCATTGACCGATTTCAATGAGAAGCACGTTCTTGCTGCTGACCGCCGTGTGTACATCTCGTCGTCTGCATCATTGGCCTCTTCGGTGATTACCATCAGCGGCCCGCCGTCGACCACGGCAGCCCTCTTTGCCAGCGAGCCTGCCGTCTTCCAGGGTACCAAGCGTATTTATCTGCCCATCGCTGCTGCTTTCCATGCCGAGCACTTGCCTCCAATCTCGGCCGACCTTCTGCTCAAAAAGATGCTCAAAAAGACGTGCCACAAGGATGCTGCGTCCGCCATTTTGACCCGCACTCTGCGGACTGACGTGACACTTTTGGCATCGTCTACCGATCGTCTTCGGTACACCAGCTCGACCATCACTGGCGTTCTGGCCGACATTGTCCACGATATCTTCCAGGCCCCCATTGTTCTCGGCGCGGCCATGCATAGTCTGGCCGAGCTGGCTGGCTCTCCTGATGACAACACAAAAGTGACACTGGTCTCGTTTGGCCCCATCAACTCAACCAAGGCCATTGCACGCTACCTCACTGCCCAAAACATCAACGTCGAAACCCAGCCCGACCCTTCATCGTCGCTGCCCACTCCTTCACCGTCGGGTACCTCTTTGCCTCCTCCACCAGGCGACAATGCTATTGCCATTGTCGGCATGGCCAGCCGTCTTCCTGGCAGTGAAACGCTCAAAGAGTTCTGGCAGGTGCTGGAGCAGGGCCGCGACCTGCACGAGCCCATCCGCCCGGACCGTTTCGACGTCAAAACCCACTGCGACCCAACAGGCCAGCGCCGCAACACGACGCTGACGCCCTATGGTGTGTTTATCGACCGCCCCGGCTACTTTGACACCCGGCTGTTCAGCATGTCCCCGCGCGAGGCGGCTCAGACCGACCCTGGTCAGCGTCTGCTGTTGTTGACCACGTACGAAGCGCTTGAGATGGCGGGCTATGCACCGGGTCGTACCCCCTCGTCGGCGGCTCGCCGTATCGGTTCCTTTGTCGGCCAGACGGGCGACGACTACCGCGAAGTCAATGCCGGCCAAGATGTCGACACGTACTTTATCACTGGCGGTATCCGCGCGTTTGGTCCCGGCCGCCTGAACTACCACTTTGGGTGGGAGGGTCCCAGCTACTCGGTTGATACGGCGTGTTCGTCGAGTGCAGCGTCGATCCAGCTGGCCTGTACGTCGTTGCTGGTCCGTGACTGCGATACGGCCGTGGCCGGTGGAGCGAACCTGCTGACTACGTCCGATTTCTTTGCTGGTCTTAGCCGTGGCAGCTTCTTGTCCAGGACAGGTGGCTGCAAGACGTTTGATGCCGAAGCCGATGGCTATGTGCGTGCCGATGGCGTGGCCGTCATCGTTCTCAAGCGTCTGTCCGACGCCATCGCCGACAACGACAACATCCTAGGCGTCATCCGTTCCGCCGTCACCAACCACTCTGCCGAGGCCATCTCCATTACGCACCCACACGCGGCCACCCAAGAGCGCCTGTTCCAGTCGGCTCTCGATCGTGCCGGTCTGCAGCCCAACGACATTGACTATGCTGAGCTGCACGGCACGGGTACCCAGGCCGGCGACGCCACAGAGTCCAAGTCTGTCACAAACGTGCTGGCCCGCAACCGGGGCCCGGCCGAGCCTCTGTATGTCGGCACAGTCAAGCCCAACTTGGGCCACGGCGAGGCAGCCAGTGGCGTCACATCGCTCATAAAGGTGCTGATGATGATGCGCCACAGCGCGATCCCACCGCACGTCGGTATCAAGTCGGGCCGCATGAACCCCAAGCTGTCCCACCTGAAAGATGTGAACACGCACATTGCCTTCAAGACAACCCCCTTTGTACCTCGTCCCGGTGGTGATGGTAAACGCCGTGTGCTGATCAACAACTTTGATGCTGCCGGCGGCAACACGAGCATCGTTATGGAGGATGCGCCTCTCCGTCTTGAGAGTGCCACTGATGCTGCGACGGATCCGCGGCGTCACCACGTCGTTGCTGTCTCTGGCCGTACTGCGACTGCACTGGCTGGCAACACTCAGCGTCTCCTCGATTACCTTTGCAGTGATGCTGGCTCGCAAGTCCGCCTTGAAGATTTGGCCTACACCACCACGGCCCGCCGTATGCACCATGGCCTGCGTCAGACACATGTCGTCTCGTCACTCGACGGTCTTGTCTCCAGCCTCAGGTTGGCTGCTTCTGCTCCCTCCACCTCCAAGGCACCGTCCAAGTCGTCATCGGCTCCCTCCATCATCTTTTGCTTCACAGGCCAGGGATCGCAGTATGCCGGCATGGCCTCTGAGCTCTTTGCCACACAGCCTGCATTCCGCGAGTCTATGCTGGACTGCGACCGCATTGCTGTTGGTCACGGCTTTGCTTCTTTCCTGCCTCTTGTTGCTGCTGAAAGCTCCCAGGAAGGCCTCGAAAGCGCCTCGCCTGTGCAGGTCCAGCTGGCCATCGTCTCCATCGAGCTGTCCCTTGCTGCTCTCTGGAAGTCCCTCGGCGTCATCCCGGCTGCCGTCATTGGTCACAGCCTGGGCGAGTATGCTGCTCTCTGCACAGTGGGCGTCCTCTCGCTGAGTGATTGTCTGTGCCTTGTCGGCCATCGCGCCCACTTCATGCTGGCCAACTGCGAGCCTGGCACACAGTCGATGCTTGCCATGGCCTGTGGTGTTGCCGAAGCCGAGTCTTTATTGAGCAGCTCATGCGGCTTCAGCCAGTGCGAGATTGCCTGTGCCAATGGCCCGTCGGCCACGGTCGTCAGTGGCCCCGCCGCTCAAGTCTCGCTCCTTCAAAAGTCGGCCTCGGTCAAGACGACTCTGCTGGATGTTCAGTTTGCCTTCCACTCGGCCCAGATGGACGCCGTCGTCGGCGAATTTTCTAATGTCACGGCGAAAGCCCACTTCTCGGCGCCGGCGATCCCCTTTGCCTCGACTTTGTTTGGAAAACTGCTTCCTGCTGGTGACTGCCCCATCGACAGCACCTACCTTGTCCACCAGATGCGCGAGCGTGTCCGGTACGAGGATGCACTGCATTCTCTGCTGGCCGACACATCCATCATGGCTAGTCAGGCTGTCTGGATCGAGACAGGTCCCAGTCCCATCTGCATCGGCCTTGCCCGCTCGACTTTGGCGACAGTCGACAACACCAAGTCTCCAGTTCTCCAGCCCTCCCTCAAGCGCGGTGAGAGCGACTGGAAAACTTTCTCGCAGGCCGTGGCCCGCACGTACGAGGCTGGTATCGACATTGACTGGCAAGAGTACCACACTGCTTTTGAGTCGTCCCTCCGTCTTCTCGAGCTGCCGACGTATGCCTTTGACCTCAAGAACTACTGGATCCAGTACCGTGGTGACTGGGCACTCCGCAAGGGCGATCCCGCTCAGGTTACCACTTCGTCCGACGCACTCGTTGAAGCAACTCCTGTCATTGCAGCCCCCTCCTACCCAGAGTTCAAGGCCACCACGGGCATCCACCGCATCGTTTCTCAGACCATCGGCGAGGGCAGTATTGCCGTCACGTTCGCAACAGATGCCATGGAGCCCAAGCTCAACAAGGCTCTCCGTGGCCACCTTGTCAATGGCGCTGGCCTCTGCCCCAGCTCTGTCATGGGCGACATGGCCCTCACGGCTGCAAACTACATCCGTCGTCTGTCGCAGTCGACCTCTTCTGACAAGTCTGCTGAGCCCATCAATCTCAACTTGTGCATGGACGTCCATGGCATGGGGATCCACAAGCCGCTGCTGATCCAGCCCGGCGAGACAAATCAGATCATCCGTACTGCTGCCATGTGGAACGCATCCAACAACACCGTGTCTGTCAACTTCAGCAGCCAAAATGGCCCTGATGCTGCCGAGGTCGAGCACGCCCACTGCCAGGTCTCCTTCGGTGATGGTTCCACATGGCAGTCTGTGTGGAAGCGCAACAGCTATCTTGTTCGCTCGCGCATGGACCAGCTCGTCGAAGCATCTGGCCGCGGCCAAGTCCACAAGCTGCTGCGTCCCATGGTGTACAAGCTCTTTGCAGCATTTGTCGATTACGCTCCCAAGTATCAGGGACTTGAGGAAGTATACATGGATAGCCATGAGCTCGAGGCCGCGGCCAAGGTGCAGTTCTTGACAAATGAAGCTGATGATGGCACGTTTACCTGCAGCCCGTACTGGATCGACGGCTTGGCGCACCTGTCTGGCTTTATCCTGAACGGTGCCGACACAACGCCTGCCGATTCCGTCTTTATATCCCATGGCTGGGGAAGCCTTAAAGTGGTCGGCGAGCTGTCCGCTGACAAGCCATACCGCAGCTATGTTCGCATGCAAGAGGAAGTCGGTAACAAGGGTGTCATGTCGGGTGATGTGTACTTCTTCGATGGCAGCGACGTCGTCGCCATGTGCGAGGATCTCAAGTTCCAGCGTGTCAAGCGCTCCATTCTTCCGTATCTTCTGCCTTCTGGAGACAACACCGCCGTTCCTGCCCAGCCGATCGTGAAGAGGGCAGCTTCGTCATCAAGTCTTGTTGCTAGTCGTGGCAAGTCTGTTGCAAAGTCTTCGGCACAAAATCCAACTCTTGCCCATGCTAGACCCAGCGTCTTCGCTCAGATTCTCGGCGTTGTCGCCTCCGAGGTGGGCATTGACGTTTCTGAGCTCACAGACGATGCTTGGTTTGCCGATCTTGGCGTCGACAGCCTGTTGGCTATCAGCATCACGGCCAAGCTCAGTACTCTCCTCGGCCGTCAGCTGCCGGCGACTTTGTTTACTGAGTACCTTGGTGTGGACCAGCTCCGCAGTTATTTCACTGACGATGACAGCTCTGCACCTGTTGTCAATATCTCGCCACCTTCCAGCAATGAAACATCATGGGCCACGCCGCCTCCTTCAGATTACGGCAGTGATGACGATGAAAGTGGTGCCAAAAGCAGTGGCTCGCCCAGCCAGGTGGACACTCCAGTGAGCAGCTTGGGCCAGACCCCTAACCCGGGCGCTGCCAATGGCCACTCCACTGAGCTGTTCCGCAAGATCATTGCTGCCGAGGTCGGTGTTGACCCTTCCGAGATTGAGGACGATACGCCGCTCGCCGACCTGGGTGTCGACAGTCTTTTGTCACTGTCCATTCTCGGCACCATAAAGGCGCAGACTGGCCGTGTCCTGCCTTCCAGCTTCTTGCTTGACCACCCGACGCTCAATGACATGCGGAAGGTCCTGGGCGGGCAATCACACACATCGCCGCAGGAGCTTTCACAGGCTGTGGCCAGAGCAGCCTCGCTTTGTGTGCCTGAAACCGCAAGCACTGCCACATACACTGCTGAGGCTATATTGCTGCAGGGCACTCCTTCGGCAAGCACCCCGGCCCTTTTCCTTCTCCCGGATGGCTCAGGAAGTGCAAGCAGCTATGTTGGCCTGCCTCCTATGGGTCTTAAGGGCGCCGTCTATGGCCTCAACAGCCCATTTCTGAGCAGCCCCAAGGAATTCACCATCTCTCTTCAGGATGTGGCCAGCTCATACGTCAGCGGGATCCGCCAAGTGCAGCCCCGCGGTCCCTACCATGTAGGCGGCTGGTCCATCGGCGGCTCATATGCCTTTGAGGTGGCCTCTCAGCTTGCTCTTCGTCACGGCGAGAAGGTGGTCAGCCTGGTTCTGATTGATGCCCCATGCCCCAAGTCGTTGCCACCAATGTCGGCAGAAACCATTGACCTGCTGGATACCATTGGCGCCTTTGACGGTCTCAAGGGCCGGTCCAGCAAGGGCAAAATTCGGGAGGGTGTTCGTGATCATTTTGCCGGTTCTGTTAACTCGCTCAAGCAATACACCCCTTCTCCGATTCCCCGGTGGGCGGTGCCACAGTCAGTCACTGTCTTGTGGGCACGCGATGGTGTGTGGGAAACTGTTGGCGAGGTGGTACAGAGCCAATGCCAAGGAACAAAAGGAAAGAAGCAAGGAGGAGCGAATGCCGCCCAGGACTGGATAATGGATCCGCGAAAGGACAAAGGTCCGAACGGCTGGGAGGAATTGCTGCCGGGGACGGACATTGAGTGCAAAGTGGTGCCTGGCGACCACTTCACCATTATGCGCAGACCAGGCATCATCGATCTCGGTCGGCAAATTGGTAGCAGTGTTTCGGAGTAACTAAGAACGAACAATGGAAGGTCGCTGGACGGCCAAGCCAAGAAGAAACGATAGAAGAAGCTGAAGCTGAAAAATGCAGAATGGCCATGTGTCTCAGCTATAGTTAGATACACTTGCATTGAAGATGATTCGTAACTTTTTGCTGGATTACTCCATTGGGATAACTCTGCGCGTGGGAGGGTGTCGCAATAAAGTAAGGCAGGCACTGAGAAGTTCATCGCATCTATCCGCCGCGTTGGCCTGCCTTGCCGGTGTGGTTGATGACATGTGTGGTACTGCGCATGTCATGATCAATTCTTTCATTGTCGCACTGTTGCTGTGTTTTCTTTCCTTTCGTACTATTCTGGGGGGGTTGCCAGGCCCAACCTACCAGCTATCTGATGCTGAAGAGCAAATTTCCTGCAGATGCCAAGACGGTAGACCATACATCATGCCACACACCCATGAGTTTGCAAAGGCCTACCTAGGTTGGCTTTGCAGAAACCAAGGGTGCTTTTGGTGTGCCTCAATCTTGGTTGTACGATACGGGACCGGCAGAACATAAGCGACGGAAGCGGCGGCGGCATAGTAGCCAGTGACATTCCGGCACGACCTCGAGTATAGCGTTGGTCACTGGATTCTGACCGAAGGTGAAATCTTGGTGATCCTCGCACTCCCATGTCGTGTTCAGGCACAGTGATATGTGTAAGTGCCGAAGCAGACACAACGTGTGATAATGGGTGCACAAAGGGACATGGTCAGAAATGATAACAGAGAAGGGAATAAGAGTGACCCATAGATCCGTGACAGGTAAGAAAATGACTTTAGAAGGAAAACAAAGCAGTTAGTGGAGGATGGTATGAAAAAGCAAGTCAGCTCGGGTAAGTTCCAACGTACCACAGAACGGGGTCCAAGATGCACCGCAGTAGGGCTATCCTACACGTGAGCGGCATCCCGTCGGTCTCTAGTGAGCTTAAGGGTTGCAACTGTGGCCATCCTACTCGCTACCTTGGGCACTCTCTGCGCTCTCTGGGGCCAGGTCGTAAAGTCGGGGCTTGTCTCCGTAGTAGCCATCACCACGGCGTGAGAGTGGAGGCTCGCCGTTATGTTACCCCGTCTCTGTGCTTCTGGAAAGGTCTTGGATGACCGCAGTTGATGTTCGCCGCGGTTGAACTCGTTTGTCTGCTGTATAATGTAAGTGATAGAGAAGGACTTTGTTGACAACCGCTATCAAGCATATTGACGACCTCGTCAGCCTGCTGGGATGGTCGTATCTCGTAACAGCAGTCGAGGGATGATGATATCCTGTGGCACAATGACCCGAGGCGCCGCCACGCTTTCCTGTGTCTTTTGTCTCTTCTGTGTGCTGCTGTGTCTCTTTTTGTGACTCCCATGGGCGTGGCCCTGGAGGACATAAGGATACACAGAAGTGCGTCTGTGCTACCTATACGCGGGGCTCCATTCGGCCAACGAGCCAAACAGTGATGGTTCTGTCGCTTTGAAAACAATAAACTGTCAGCAACGTGAGATCCTGCCGTTGTTGTCGACAAGGTCGGCCACCGCGGGCCCCTTTACGCTCTATTCTTCCAAATACTCTACATCTACTTACTTTCTTTGGGAATGACAGACCATGGCGACAAAAGACGCTGAGAGCCTCGGTCTTCTGATGAACTGAATGACTGGCATATTTTCGTATTTCTTCGTGTGCTCGATTCCCTCTTCGTCTATCGATGATGCCGCACTCCGTCTCCGCCGACGATCGTCGTAATCACGAAGGTGTCTGGGGGGGTGTGGACGTAAGAACAATGGGCCTTCGATCGGCTTCTGGAAGGATAATGGACCAGCTCGTGGGATTTCGGATCGAATTGCAAAAGCCTGAAAAATTGGGGGGGGATGTGCTTCGTCGGGATGGCGCAACAAGCATATCAAACGGCCCGAGCAAGAGATACGCGCCTCAGCCCTGCTCGTGCGTGGTGACATGTCCGTCGACCTGCGTTTTGCAGGGCATCAAAAGTTCGGCAAAGCAAGGGGGGAGACAAGACAGACAAACAAAGCAGACAAGGCAGGATGCCAGAAACCTCTGCTTTGTCTGGGATCCTTATCTGCACGGCACACCGCCGTTCGCGCCTTCCGTCATGGTGAGAAAGAAAAGGCAATGGCACAAAAGGAAGGCACGATGGGCGGGATGCAGGGAAGAGATAATTGCGGGAAGGCGCGGCCCCTGGCCTTAACAGCCCCGGCAGGTATCACAGCACCGCTTAGTACTTACGCTCAAGTGCAACACTTAAATCTGTCTTGTAATCGCTGTAATTATCGATGTTTCCTGTTAAAGTAATCCACGCCGCTCGTATCCAGGTCGCTTCACACCATCAAAACCATCAAAGTCAGCATCTTACTGTCAGCCATCGCTGTAATCCTCCCGCTAAAAGGCCAAGCTCGTCCCCTGCAGCCCACTAGCTCTATTGCTCCAGCGAATAAACCCAACATTCGGCCGCTATTTGGCGTCGATCACCCCTGGAAGGAGCACCTGCCGTTGCACAAGCATCACTCCTTCCTCACTTCCATTTTTTTTTGTTCATTCTTCGCCCATTCCTTCCTCTTTAACATCATGAAAAACTCAATCGCTCACTCGTAGTTTCCTGTTTTGTTCCAGGCGTTGCAAAAGCCAAAAGGTTAGGCAAATTCAGTCCCAAAGCATCCCTTTCTTGGCCCTGTCTGTTAGTTGCACCTTCCCGTCATCTTTCTGCAATACAGGCGCTCCTTATCGCCCAACAGGAGCTGCTATCCACTTGCCCCTCGCCGTTACTTTTCCATCTCCATGCTCTATCCTTTTCGATATCCCATGACATTGTCCGACGATATATAGCAATCTGCCCCTTCACATTCTCAGCCGCACAAAAACAAATACGGTTTTCTTCCACACCACACTCACATTCTCATCTACACCACACCACCTCAACCACTTCAGCTTTTCGACTAGCATCGAATCCACCCGCTGGTTGAGCGTTGACGACCATGGCACCCCTCACCTTTAGCCATCTCAGCTCCGATACATTTGAGCAAGAGTCTCAAAAGAAGGCCGGCCGCAAACGACCAAGAATCCGTGAGGCTGTCTCCTGCTGGCAATGCCGTTCAAGAAAGATCCGTTGCGACCGCGAGGTGCCGTGCCGGCCATGTGTCGAACGTGGAACCGGCTCCCGATGTGCATACAACCAAAACAAAACATCGTCAAATACAGCAACGCCAACAAGCAAGCCGGCTTCACCTAGGGCCCCTAATGCCACGTCAAACGATCCCAGAAAGCCAAGTGCTGGTGAAGAGGCGGCATCTGACAAAGGCTCGCCGCAGTCTACAGCATCAGTATCATCCCAGAAAGCGACAGTTGCTCCAAAGTCAGTTACATCATCAACATTACCAACTGCTCTGCCCACAAGGGCACAACACAATACACAAAGCCTTCCGGACAGAACAACCACCACTTCTAATCAGCCCTTCCAGGGTCACATCATCCAAAGATCCAACCGCAAGACTAGATTCATCGGCGTGGGTCACTGGATGGCTCCATGCAACGAGATGATGGTGATTAACGCCATGGTCAACCGTACACACGGCTTCAAGGAGAGTATGGAAGAGTTCTCGGAGCTGAAAGAGCACCTACGCGTTGCCAACAACATCACAGCCGTCCTCCCTCCTTACCCCATCATGCCTGTGGGACTGTCGGCATCGGTTCTTATGTCTGTGCTTCCTGACAGACCATCATGTGAGCAATGGATCGGCCGCTACTTCCAGAGCTATGGCAGAATCTACGACATTGTGGACGCAACGACTCTTGCCTCCGACCTCTACCAAGCTTTCTCCTGCTCTACTGATGAGAGACGAATCTACGCCACTAGCCTAAACTCGGTCTACATACTTCGCATCCTCATGACAGTGGCACTTGGCATGCAAATGTCCGAGCCGCACCGCATACATGGCCGGCGGTTAGGCAGCCTCGTCAAAGACTTCGTCCACAGTGCTTCACGCGTGCAAAAACCCTGTGCTGGCAGCTTGCAGGTCCTACTTCAGCTCATTCTTCTGGGGACAGTCATGGGCTCCGATATCGAAGGCGAATATGAAAGCATGGGTCTCCTCGGCCTAACGAGCAACATCGTCTTGAGAATGGGACTCCATCGCGATCCAGAAATCTTTCCGGGAGCATCGCCATATTTTATGGAGCAACGAAAACGTCTTTGGGCCTCTTTTCTACGTCTAAACCTCGCATCTTGCATTCGTACTGGGGCACAGCTAAACCTTCGTCTGGAAGACAGCGACTGTCCCTTGCCTACACCCAACATCCTTCCAGTGCCTTTGACGACGGAGGCACTAGACGAAAGCACGAGAAACTGCATCAAAGGGTGGACGCTGGATGACAAGAGTGCACAAAATGATGCCTCGTTCAACTACGCTTGTGCCAAGCTGGCCAATGTCGTGGCCCCAGTCCACCAAGTTTTGTGCTCGGCCAAGCCACGAGTCACTGTCGAACAACAAAAGGAGCTGCAACAAGGCTTCGCCGCCCTTGTGGAAGAGTTACCGCCGAGCCTTCAATCGGGCACTACTGTAACCGACCCAATTGTCGAGCTGCAACGTGCCTCAATTTCGGTCGGCATGCACAGCTTTCTGCTCATCGTATCTATGAGTTTCATTCTGCGGAACACGACGGCTGAGCTGGTCGCATCTGGCAATTTTGCTACACAACGCCCCCAACTGCTCGAGATATGGGACCTCACAACATCGATCCTGAGCCAGTTCCAGTCGCTCTCGCACAGAGAGAGCGAACCGAAAACGCAAAAGACACGATCGAGATCAAAGTCAAAGCCGCTCCTTCCACCAGAATATCACAATGCATCAGCAAGCGACACTAGCACCATGGCTCACCATCTGATGTGGGCAGACGCTGGGCGTGCAGCTTTGGGTGGCTGTCTCGTGGTGGGTCGTCTACGCCGCCACGATATTGACAAGACGATGCCGTTTTCTGTGCATCCACGGCAGCAGCACACAGCGTCCATTTTCCAGCACATGCTGACCCAATCACTGTCTGCCCTACTCGACCTGTGGCGCAGCAAGTCACACCTGGGACCTGTCACAGCCAAGATCAGCATGGTCATCGCCGTTGCCATTGCAGTCACAAACAGCCTGTACACCGACTTTGATGGCATCTTTGACAAGGGAGTCAAGGCAGCCAAGCAACAGATTGCCGAAATCAAATCTGCCTTGGAAAAGCAGCAGGCCAGTCAACCCACCACAAGCTCGCCGGCAAGGGACTCGGCAGTCAGTATAGAAGATGCCGCCGCTGCTACTGCTGCTGTCAACCAATTTGCCTCGACTCAGGCTCCTCAACTGCCAACTACCACAACAGGACTGCACATGATTCCAGTTACAACTTCTTCCATTCCGTTCACTTCTGCCAGCACTTTGCCACCACAAATGGTGCCACTTGCATCTCCGCAAACATGGGTGCCGATGCCGCTCGCTGGTGTTGGTTCCCCACAAATGTCCGACTTATCGGCAGCTGGCTCATCAGCTGGTTCACAAACAACAACGCCTGATTATATCGGCATGGGCGGAAACGCGCCTGGAAGTGGGAATGAAATGTTTGGGCTCGGCTTTGGCTCGGACATGTCTTTCCCGTACGCCATTTCCAGTAGTTTCGATGCGGGGTGCGCGTTGATGGGCGACTTTGACTCTACGTTTCTCGATTTTTCGAGCGACACAGTTATGAATATGCTTTGATCTCTACGTATATACGGAATGAATTATGACTGGGTTTCTAAATTCATGACATTGTAGCATAGTTTCAGACGAGGTCACCTTGATCAACATATTTTTGCATAATTTGTAAACAGATGTTATTTCAAATTTATAAAAAAAAAATAAAAAATTCTACGACTATGAAACAAATAAAGACAAGTTAAACTCTCTGATATGCTAGAGTAAACAATCTCATTACTTACCAGCCTCTTGTACTGCTTATCGCAACCAATCTGTTTGCTACAAACCGTGAGCCATCTAAAAGTGAAGAAAAACAAACAAAGCAATGACTGCAAGAATAGCACAAACGCCATGGAAATGCAATGTCACAGAATAATATAACTTGACCAGAGTCCAGCTCGAACACAGTCTTTCCTACGTCGTACTTTATATCTCAATTTAAGCATCTTCCATAAGATCCGCTTCATGCCTTCACCAACTTGAGGCCCACTTTCATGTACCGCGCCACAATGACGAGCAGAGAACCTGCCAGGGTCGTGATACCCGCAAACAAGAACGCGCCCCAGTAGACAGTGGAGGCACCACCCTTTGTCTGGTGATCCAAAATGGCACCGGCCACAGGGCTGCCAATCAGCATACCCAGACCGGCCGAGAACAGCGTCATGCCCAGGTTCGTGCCGAGCTTGGACAGGTCCGGGCACAAAAAAGGCACTGTGGCGGGCACGACGGCCTGGATGGAGCCGCTGGTCAGGCCCAAAAAGACCGAAACCAAAATGAGACCGGCCTCGTCATGGACAGCAATCCAGGCGACGGTAATGACGCCTGAGAAGAAGATGGCCGGGATCAGGATGGACATGTTGCCAAACTTGTCGGCGAGCATCGAGGGCACGACACGGCCCGGGACGGAGGCGGCATTGATGATGATGAGCATGTACGACGCGGTGGTGCCGTCGATGCCAATATTGTTGGCGTACTGCTCAACATAAAAAAAGGGCACGTACAGGCCAATGAACGTGAAGACAATGGCCACGAGCCACATGGCAAAGATGGGATCGCGCAGGGCCTCGTAGTTGATGAGCGGGCCAGACTTGCGCGGCGGCAGGCGGGGTTTCATGACGGTAATGGCAATGATGAGGGTAGCGAGCATCAGAAAGCCCATGACACGGACAGCCCAGCCGAAGCCAATCGAGATAATCAGGCGGCGCAGGGCAATGGGGTAGACAATACCGCCAATGCAAGAGCCTGTGGCGGCGATGCCAATGGCAGTGGCGCGCCGAGTTGAAAAGTAGGTGCCCACAATAGCGACACCAGGAATAAAGACCATACCGGCACCGATGCCGACGACAACACCCTGGGCCAGAAAGACCTGCCAGTACTCCTTGCAGATGGACGTCATCATGGTACCAAAGACCTCGAGGAAGGCACCGATGATAATGTCTGTGTAAAAGTAGCCGGCGTCCAGAGCACGACCGCACAGGACGGCAATCACCAGCATCAGGAATGCCTGGATACTGCCGATCCACGAAATGGCCGACTCGGTGGACGAGGCCAGGAGGCCCGTAGAGTAGTAGGACTGGAAGACACCGTAAGAGTTGACGATGCCCCAGGTATTGAAGTTGAGGAAGAAGGCACCGAGAACCTGCAGCCATGCGCGGGTGCCACCGTTGGGCGGCGGCGGGGGTGCAGAAGGTTCAGCAACAGGGGCATCGACGGGAGCGGCGACTGGCTTGTCCTTTTCACCGATGCTATCGGCGCTGGAAGCATCAGCGCCAGACAGGCGTGCCGGTGAGGGAATGTCCACAGCGTTGGCCTCCATATCCCAGTCCTTGGCGAGGAATGATCCGTGAGGAGATGCCATTGTTGGAGATCTGGCGTAACTCGAGTTATGATAGGATGCAGAGGTGGGTTTGAGATGAATGCCCGAGTGGGAAGAGTCGAAGATAGACAGAAGAAAAAGAACTTCCTCTCGCGGGTGGGTTTTGATAGCTTGGATGATTGTGGTTTTGGTGAATATGCAAGGCGTCGGAGATGTGGCGGAAGCAAAGAGATATAAAAGATGTGAGAAGGATGCCGAAGAAGAGCGACGCTGTCTGGTTTATTGGAAAGGGAGACAGTTGGCTCCGACATAAGTATCAAATATAAGGAGATGGACTGGGGGCCTGCAGGCACGGTGCATCATGAGGAAGCAGACGGAAGTTGCTTTTCTCAGCAAATCATCAGAGGGGAAACCATTTCCCCCATTCGAACGACGCGCCGTGCGTACATGAAGAGTCATGGGGAGAATGAAGAAGGCGCGACAAGCAACTTTACGGGTGCACCTTCCTCCCCAATTTGTCAAAGCAGTAATCGACCGTTTGTCAGTGGCAGGTGCATCTTTCGAGGAAGGAGGTGAATGTCGTTCTGTCTAAGCCAATCATGTTACACCACCAATGGTTGCCCCATTGGGAAAACGGACTTTATGTTCCTGAATAGGCTTAGCCGGAGTTAGACTGCCGTTTTGGGAGTACTCACAACTGTGAATGCTCAGGTCGATGCAGGGACAACACAAGCACGATGACAAAAGGGCAGCCAAAGGAGGCTGTAAAAGCTGGAGAAATGTAGAGCATGCAGTCATTGGAAGAATTTCACGATAAAGCTTATAATATCAATGATTTGTGTAGAGGAATCGTGCAGCGTAGAAACAATCTTCCAGCTAGAACAGTCATCCGAGGACAAGGCATAGGGCCAACATCATGCAGTAGTATGACTGGCTCGGCGACCTGTGCAGTCGTGTACAAAGAATGATTACACTTATTGTCGTTCCATCATACAAGCACGTGTAGTTGTATGTGGCTGTGTTTGTGTGTTTGCTACCAAGCTTGCGGCACGTGTTCCATGGTACCTTGGACAGGTAGATTTGAACACACAAAACATCGGTCCATGTCGCCAAAAGCAAATATGAGACCGGATTAGTTCAAAGATTATAATCAAGTCTAAATGTCATCTGACAACTCACAAGGCTGAGCTGCAGCCAGACCCTCCGAGTCAGGAGCCTTTTCTCTGGCTGGTACACTGGCAGCATCACCCGCAGACGGCTTGCTCTTTAGTAAATATCAGGTATAAGATAAATCTCATAAACTCTTTAGTGATGGATGAAATTTTTGCTGATTTCAAACATGTTACATGTTGGTGGCTGTCTTGATCCACTCTCGCCAGGTATTACTGCCCTTGCATGTGTAGAGGCAAGAAGCAAGATCCAAGTACTTTCTTTAGCGCTCAGTGACTTTGGCTACACGTGACTTTGCACGAGAACACACGCACGGACCAGTTCATGGAGGGGCACCAAGGGCTCCAAAATATCAAAAGTGAAGGGGACCTGTTGCAGGGGCGACGGGGGCTGTCGGAAATAAATAAATAAAAACAAAACTGCCCTGGAAAACAGCCCCTGGCGCTGGCGTCGGCCGCCTGCCGCCACCCGCTCCAGGGGAAAGAACGACCAGCACCCAAGAGGGGGCTCAACCCCACTCTTTGGGTTGAGCTGGCTTGTTTTGTTGATTGGCTTGGATGGGGCCGATGTTGGAAATTCGATTGCCTGGGAAGCAGGTGGAAACGGGAAGGGGCAGACCAGAACAGAACCACCCGGTCAAGGTGGACTTCTTTTCGTTATTATTTTTTCTCGTGCCTGCCTCTTGCCGTTTTGAACATTGCAACTGCCACTGCCTTTGAGCATACACAGTCAACAACGAGATTGTCTCGACATTTACGGAGTACCTCTTCTTTTGTTTGAACAACCACCCCGAGTCGACGGAACGATACCCCCTCTTTTCTCCGCCCTTCTTCACGACACAGACCCTTTCCACCCTTCTACATACCCCCCTTTTTAACGTCACTTGCGTCATCTCCAGCGTTTTTCGCTTTCGCGCTCTACGACATCACGACATATACCAAAATCCTTCATTCTATTCCTTTTACTTTCTTTTGTCACGCTTCCAGCCGCAAAGATGGGCGAATCAAGGTACGAAACGACCCGACGCCCGACACTCCTCTTCTACACCGCGTTTCGGCACCAGCTTCCGAGTCCCGAGCAGTCACGTTGGAGCGTTGGGCCGTGCCCCGGCGCGTCGTCCGTCGCGTCCGATGCCAATCTAGGATCCGACATGGCATACAAACGACGCGTGATATAATGGCGTACACACGGTGTACACTTGGTGGCGTTTGAACAGCTCAGCTGACCACAGACCGCATCTCACAGACAGGAACTCGTGCAATGGCTGAACAGCCTCCTGCAGCTCAACGTCACAAAGGTCGAGCAGTGCGGTACAGGGTAAGTCCCCCGGTGGCAGATACAGACCATAGTCGTCGGCGTCTCACCTTTTAACGCGTCACAGAGCCGCGCTGTGCCAGGTCTTCGACAGCATCTTCCTCGACATCCCCATGTCCCGCGTCAAGTTTAACGTCAACACGGAATATGCCTACATACAAAACTTCAAGGTCTTACAAAGTATGTACAGCGGGGAGGATGAAGACAAAAAATGAGAACAAGAAGACGACAACAAGAAGACGACAGCAAGAAGACGACAACAAGAACACAGCTAACCGCCTCGTCCGCAGGCTGCTTCCAGAAGCACCAGATCGACCGCCTCATCCCCGTCCAGGCCCTCGTCAAGTGCAAGATGCAGGACAACCTCGAGTTCCTGCAGTGGACCAAGCGCTACTGGGACCAGCACTACCCCGGCGGCGACTACGATGCCGTCGCGCGGCGGAAGGGCGCACCTGTTTCGACTGGCGGTGGTGCACGCGCGCCCGTCTCTACGGGTGCCGTTCGGCGAGGCACGACGCCCACGTCAGGGCCCCGGCTCGGCAAGGCGGCCGGTGGCGGTCCCGGCTCGGCTGCTCTGCAGCAGGAGAACAACACACTCAAGGAGACAGTCGTTGGCCTCGAGCGCGAGCGCGACTTTTACTTTAGCAAGCTCCGCGACATTGAGCTGTTGATCCAGCAGGCCGTCGAGGAGGACCCGGAGCTCGAGAAGCAGGAGGACGGTCTCGTCAAGCACATCCAGACGATCCTGTACTCGACCGAGGAGGGTTTCGAGATCCCTGCCGAGGAGGCCGGTCTGGACGACCAGGAGACATTCTAGGTGACTCGCAAGGCCTCGAAGGAAGGGGTCAAGACATCGCCCAGACCGCGCAAGGCCAGGTCGTCGGACGATCGGAAAAAAGAAACAAAGGCCTGCAACTGAGACCGGGAACCTCAACAACAGTCGACGGGTGCTTGTGTGATGTGTGAGGTGTGAGGTGTGCGGTGTACGGTGGTGCAAAAAGGAGCGATGATTTTTATCTTTACTATACCTTGGTGTCCCGTATCACGAATGGTATTTTCTTCTTGGTAGCATGTCCTTGGAGAGTCCGGTGGAGGAAGTTTGATGAGAGGCGGATTTCAGGTGGAGGAGGAGGAATGCGCCGTCGTCAACATTATGCAGCAGGCAACAGTATTCCGATACTGTACTCTATATGACCCAGTAATGATAAGGTTATATCCTTACCGAGTCAAGCTAAGCCAGGCACCGGTATTGTTCCCAAAGATGCTGGTCCATGTCCCTTGTCGTTTAATGTGTTGATTCCGTGGTCAATGAGCATCACGTGATACACAGGGAAATTGGGCGGCACTGATGTCATGCACACGGTCCTTTGTGTTTGCTGTTGGTGCAAAGCAGGCTGGATTGCGGCCTGTGGCGGCTTTCGTCAGCGGCTTTCGTCAGCGGCTTTGAGGCGCAAATGGCGCTTTCCTTTGAGCTGCTTTTGCTGCGTCCGAAGGGTCTCACCCGCTGAGACATCCTGACATTTTGGCCCTGGGCCCCGGTCTAGCCGCCTGTTATTTAGGGCGCTAAGCCGCTTGCGACCAGTTGTCCAACGCATAAGACGCCTAAAGAGCCAATATCGACGGGCCCCGGCCCTGCCTTGAATCTCCACTTTCTCTGTCTTTGGAAACAGAATCGAGGCCCCAGTGACTGGTTCTCTCTCCATCACCAACGAAAGGCTGTGGCCAAGGCTCCCATACTCCTTTTCTTCTCCTCATCCAACTCTCGTGAACATTTCCCGTTCTCTTTACTTTCGATATCCACGCATTCTCGATACCCTTCCAGTCTCCTTCTCTCTTCTTTTCCAGCCGACGACGACTCTTTATCAACTTCAATCTATCGCCAATCATCGACGATCGACGTCACACGTCTATCCCGGATCGTCCGCGCTCTTTGTTCGTATCGACTCACTCTTTCGACTGTGCCCGACAATAGCTTGCGTCCTTTTCTGATTCGCCCTTTTCCCGCCTTTTCCTCAACACACCCTCATACTAGAGCCTCGTCATTGTCTTTTCTTGTCCTCGCTTCGCTCGATTCACGACTTTACCTCTCGACTCTTGGTTATCTTCGCTGTCCGACATCTACCTCCTCTTTCTGATACGCCTCCACCCACCTACTGCCCGCCCGCCATGGCGCCGCCTATCGAGATCTCCATCCCGACTACGTCGCCCGTCGGGGCGTCCGGCGGCGACAAGGCCTACACTCTCTACAACATCACCCTCCGACTGCCTTTGCGGTCCTATGTGTTCCAGAAACGCTACTCGGAGTTTGCTGCCCTCCATGCCACCCTCACCAACCTTGTGGGCGAAGCGCCACCGGCACCCCTGCCGGGCAAATCCTGGTTCCGCTCGACCATTGCCTCCCCCGAACTCACCGAGACCCGCCGCGTCGGCCTCGAGGCCTACCTGAGAGCCATTGCCGAGAGCCCCGACCGTCGCTGGCGCGACACCTCAGCCTGGCGCGCCTTTCTCAACCTACCAAGCACGAGCGGGGCGGGATCGTCGTCTGCGTCGGGGCGCAGCAACCAGGGGATTGCGCCCTTGGCGAAAGCAGCAGGGAACGGCAATGGTGCCGCAGAGAGCCGACTACCGGCCATCGGCCTGGCATCGGCCAATGCGGCCGCAGCGAGTGACCCAGGCACATGGATTGACCTCCACAAAGAAATGAAGAATGCACTACGGGATGCTCGTAACCAGCTGGGAGCGCGGGATGCAGCATTGACAGCCGGCGCTGGCAGTGGTGTCTCGTCTAGCGCAGCAGAAGCGGGTGCTGCAGCCAAACGCGAACTCGTCAAGACAGGCAGCCTGTTGACAGCGCTCACCGCAGGCCTCAAGGCTATCCAAGAGTCCAAGCGGCTGGGTGAGGGTGAGCTGCGGCGACGGCGCGACTTGCTGGCGGCGGCGCGTGTCGAGCGGGACGGTTTGGAGACGCTGAGCGCGAGTCTTGCGAGTGCACGATCCAACTATGGCGAGGGCAGCTCCAGTAGTGCCAGCTCGATTGCACCCGTAACGGGCGATAAGGCTGTGTTGTTTGGGGCCGCCGCTTCTTCCGGAAACGGAGGGAACGGCCGTGCTTTCGGTGGCGGCCGCGTGCTGGGCGCCCGGCTCCCCGAGACCGACCAAACGCGCGAGCTCGACAACGCGGGTGTCGTCCAGCTCCAGAAACAAAAGATGGCCGACCAGGACCAGGACGTCGCCATGCTGGCCAAGATTGTCGAGCGGCAGCGCATGCTGGGCCTAGCCATCAAGGACGAGGTCGACTCGCAGTCGGATATGCTGAACCAGCTCAGCGAGGACACGGACCGGGTGCACGGCAAGATGAAGGTGGCCAAGGACCGGATCAAGCGGTTGAACTAATACAAGGTGAAGAAAGCTTGAAGATTGTACATTTCCGAAGCACTTTTGTTTTTTTCATGTCTGGCCATTTATGGTGTTCTGCTCGGGTATGTTTGTCTCTTTTATTCGGTTTATTATCATTACCATCGCACCTGTTTTACATTGGAGGCTTTTTCTTTTCTTTTCGACCGGCATAGCAAGCAACAACATCCCATGTGTATTTATGCAGGGTCTATATCAATTCTACTTTTCTGCTCTTACCGTTCTCTCTCTGCTGTCAGACCTTGTGATGGATGTCACCGCATTCAAGTCTTGTGCCTACGCATCGTGAAGGATGGACGGGACGGCTGACCTGCATATGCACACACTCTATCTTTGCCCTCCTTGACCAAAAACAGGCCTTTTGCTGCTCTGAGAACAGCATCCTTCGACCTTCAACGGTGAGATACTCAAATGAGGTTCCCAACAGGACAGTCCCTGCCGACTCAACCGTACCGTCTGTGCGAGCTGACGGGTCTGTTGGCACTTGTTTAGACAAGCAACGAGAAAAGATATATCGGCAAGTCAAGTCTTCCCACGGCATATCTGCATTTGATATGATTGATTGTTTTTCATTGTCGATAAATCATATGCCTCACAGTACAGACCCATTTCTGAAATACTGGATTCCGGAGTCGAATACTCTGTACGGGTGTCCGTGTCATATTGAATATATGGGGTAAAGAATGCTTCTCCTACCAGGAAAACGAAGAAAGTACTCTGTAGCATTGGTCTAGAACCTGCCGAAGCAAGGGGGTGCAACGGTTTGGTGGTGGATGGCGGGCGGCAGAAGAAGGGCGAGCCCGCACCTTGCATGACAGCCGAACAGTGACAGCCGTTGGCCACGGGACATTCACATTATTGCTCCGAAATGGGTGTGAATGAGTTTTGAAGAGAGTGCCAACAACAAACAAAACATGGCGTCGGCCAAACATCCGCCACCCATCTGTTGGCTTGACTGTTGGCTTTTGACGGGACTTAAGTGGCGGCCACGACGGGAAGCGGCTTCGGCACGAGCAGGAGAAGAAATGAAACAAGTACCGCACACGTTCTCTCGATCCCCGTCTTGCTTTTGTTGATCAGGCGATTCCTCGGAGAGACAACAGATTACCTTGAAAATGGCTTGCAAAACAAGTCACGTTCTTGTTTCTTTTCTTTCGCCTTCTTCTGCTCTGATTCTGATGTCAAGTTCATTGTTTCCTGCTCGCATCCCGGCAGAGTGGGCTCAAAAGAGGAAAGGAGCGTCCCGCACAACAAAAAAGTGTGCTGACCTGCATGGATCCCAAAACGTTGCGCCAAAAATTAAGAAAGTGACCAAAAGCGCGTCCGTTGCCTAGCAACAGGACAAGTTTGACGGTGGGATTTCTGTGGAGTCTGATCTTTTTTAGCGCAGGCGAGATGACCATTTTCACTCCGTCGTCTGTCTTGCTGGTAGATTGCGTGCAGAAAAGAGAAAAGAACAGACAGTGGAAGGAAGACTTCTCTTTCCTTTCGAGAAGGCCAATTCCTCCAGTGCAACGCTGGCGATGATATGCGGTTGGCGCGCGTCACCACGTTGTCTCCGAAATCCCAAACGTTTGTCGAATCCTGGACAAACCCTTGTTGCAGAGGGATTGATAGGCAAAGAAAACTGAAAACTGAAACTGAAAGCTGAAAACTGAAAGCAAGCTCACACAAAACGGAGACTCAAAACAGACAATTGTTGCCCAAGATCCAGTTGACTGTACATAACGAGTTACAAGAGCACTCTTTACTCCGTAAAGTCTGGCTTGGCCAAATTGCAACCCCCTGCAAAGCGGTTGCCGCAGGCCATTGTCCACTCAATTGACTGGCCGTTTGGTTGCCCAGGCCTGGGCACGGTCGTGTTCATCGAGTCGTCGGTAGCCAATCTCTTTTTCTCTCCAATCTCCTCAACGGTGTCGCTTTTGGGTGACGTTGGTGGAAACAGCCGCCGGTAGAGATTGCATCCAATTTCAGGCTCTCGATTTGAGGGCGGGACGACAAGAAACGGCATCAAGCAGAAGCGCCTGAAAGTTCACGATGTGATCAACTCAACATTGACATTCTGCCTCTTCGTCAAGTTCACTCTCGTTTCCCTTCCGACGTTGACCGCTTGTTCTCTTGTTTTTCGCGCTTTTCTTGCCACATCTGGTTCGCGGCTCACCTTGCAGCACAGGTTTGTTGACTTTTCTGCACTTCTGCAGGCGTTTGTTGATTTTTGACCGCTCCAACCAGTCATATTGACCGCCGCGTCTTGCATCGTCGCGACGCGCATTAGTTCTGCTGCATGATGCACAAAGAGAGGGGGAAGAACCACGAAATCAGACAACTTTGACAGCAAGACAAGAACATCACACTCTGACACTGACACTGACACTGAATCACAACGCATCAAGGCGGTAGCGATACAACTCTGTAGCCACTTTACGACCATGGTACGGGCCCTGGTCACGGCTATTCACACAGCTCCCCTCTTCTTCACCTTCTTTTCTTCTTCTGCCTCTTTCCACAACAGCCCGTGCCACAGCAACAGAAACGCCGCTGCCCAAAAACGACCCGTCATAAAAGTGGCGCGGCTACGGAATACGGAGAGGCTTCCGAAGGAAGACAAACGTATGTTTTACTGCGTAGTTTTTGCTTGACGGCAGTCAGAAGAGAGACATTGTCGGCAGCCAAAAAGTGAAGACAAACAAAGACGGAATCAAGTCGTCAATATTCTCTCCGTCTCGTCTTACCTTGCCCATGGTCGTCTGATACTCGGGATACAATACGTCAACTTAAAGTACTTTACACTTAAACTTTCATTCCTTGCAGAGACAATAAACGGCGTCGCGAAGACTTTGTGAATGCCAGTCAACCAATTCATGAAAATAAGGGTCCTTGGATGCTTGGATGCCGTCCTTTTGTTGCCCAATTCACCCACCGTCAGTGGAAGGTCCCGCCCTGACACTCGGCACTAGCGCCGTTTCAGCGCCCCTTTTCTCCCTTTTGTTAGCAGCCTCTTGCCCAGCCTGACAGCCCCCGAAGCACCACTTAAACCGCTCAATAGCACGACGTAACGCCGTAGAAGAAAGCGTCCGCTACGCGCAAACCCGTGACTAGCGCGCCCCGCTTTCTTCCCATGTGCCTTGCCCCAAAGAGAGCCGACAAGGCAACAGACGCAGCCTATTTGTCGAAAAAGCCCACCACAAAAGTAAACAATGCAAAACACACGAGAAAAAGAGGAAGGAAGCAGCGAAGCGACAACGACAGAGCAAAAGCACGGAAAGAGCGAAAGAGCTCCCAGCTTCTCGTGCATTGAGTCGCACCTTCCGCTGCATTGTCTTTTGCATTTCGCACCTTCCTCTCGACGACCACAACTGACATCCGTACTTTCACTTTCTGCAGGACAATCACACGCCCCTTGTCGTTCCTTCCCTCATCGTTGCCAACAACCCTGGCCCGTCCTTCACTCAATTATCTTGGCTTTCGTGCCTGTTTTGTCCCCTCCTCCACTTTCTCTCTCTTCAATCCATTTTCTTTTTCCTCACCCTCGCAACCGCAACCGCAACCGCAAAGAAAACAGCCCACAAGGTAAGGTGGTCCTCTTTTTTCCCTCCTCGTCCTCCGTCTCGACTCCATTCGCAGATTTCCCACCGTTTCTCGCCCAACGACCCAGTCCGAACGAAGCGACCACAAGAAGAACGAAGACGATCCGACCCTCTTTCTTCCTCTCTTGTCAACGTCGCCATCTTCGTCACCCTCGTCGCCCATCCTCATCGTCTCCTATTCGTACCGTCGTCTCTCGACACGACCGAATTCAACTGCACACACCCCCGAGAACAACGCAGACTGGCTCACGAGCAGAGGTACGTCTCACTATGCCAGCGATTCTCCAATAGTAAGTGCAGCCCAAGACCCTCAATCCCCATTCGACAGGACAGGGCCGCCAAGTTGTCGACATCGTTGTCAGTGTCGTTGTCGTCCTTTGTGACCTTCACTCGACCCCCCGTTGTCCTCTGTCCTTGACCCGCTCCCCATCCCCATTGTTTTCCTTGTTCGTCTCCGCTGCCTCCGTGGCTACCTTTCTCCTTTGTGTGGTCTCTTGCTCTCTCCTGAGCCACATCTCTCGAACGTTCTCCGTTCTCCTGGTCTTTCAATACTGACTCCTCGTTTTCCTTTGTTTCCTCTCTTTCTAGATCTCGGCATACCAAAAACACATACTCGTTAGCGATCTTTTCTTGCTTTTACCCCTTCGTCCTTTTGATACTCAACTTTTAATCCTTACCCTCAGACCAGCACAGTTTTGTCCTGTTCTTTTTTTGCTACTGCTGCTGCCTGTTGACCTTGATTGCTTCTTTTCTTTCTCAAATTGTTCTTACTTCTTCTTCGCGCATTTCCACCGGTGCCTGGCGTTCCTCCACGTTGCGTGAGTACTTTTTTTTCTTTTCCTTCTATGACTTTGAACATTCGACGTCCTTCGATCTGGCCGAGACTGTCTCAATGTTGTGCGCCGGCATGGCACGGATGGCAGAACGAGGCCAGGTTGCGGACCTGCATCTGGTGCCTTGCTGTTGTGAGACCAAACAAAAGCAGAATGCCAAAGCTAACGCCTCTCTTTTCCCTCAGTAGTTTGCATCGCTTTCACTCTCTCTGGATCACTCGGTCTATCTCTCACGACCCGTCACGACCTCACGTCGAGCTTTCGCCGTCACTTTGCATGACCAGACCATAGACACCTTTTAGATTTGCGTTTTTTCGACTCTGTCCTCTCTCCTCCTCTTCTCTTCTCGTACTCACTCGACTGCGGCATCTCGAACCTCTCGTTCCATATTTTCTTCTCCAAACCGAGTAACAGACTCTCTTTCGCAAACGAACAGCTTGTTCTTTGACGAGAGCCTCACAAAGTCATTGTCAACTCTCTCGGCGTCATCTTGACCTAGTCAAGAATCTTGTGTACACTCCACATCACCGCCGTCGGGCACCCCGTCCAGCAGCCAACACTCTGGATCGGCTGCACCGTCAAACCCAAGAATGAGCGCTCCGCCCCCGCCTCCGCCTCATGGCGAGGCGCCCAAGACAACGGGCGGGAGCAGCGCAGGAGGCGGCAGTGGTGGGCTACCAGCCGGCAACTATGACATCTTTGTCATCCCAGAACACTCGGCCGGTTCCGGCTTCATATACCTCCCTTCCATGCGGCCCAATATCAACAGCTTTGTTGCCGGCTTTGCAAGTGCCCTTGCTGTCGTCGCTCTCGGCAACAGCATGGCACCTGCTTTCCGGGTTTGGTGGGCCAACTTCCAAGGCATGGGCAATGTAGGCATGGTAATGCTGGTCATCGCCGTCGGTTTGGGGGCTTGGTCGTTGGGCCGTACACAACACGATGGGCCCAACTCGAATCGAGGTGGCAATGGCGGTAATAATGGCACTGGCAGTACCAATGGCAGCCGAGGCCAATCTAGAGCTGGCTCGCCCGGTGCTGGGCCTGGTTCGCCAGGACAAGGCGCTGGTGCAGGTGGCAACGGAGGTGACTATCAACACAGTCACGAAAGTGGCCGCGGAGCTCACGGCGCACATCAGCACAGCTACAACTCTGCACCACCGCCGCACCAAGCTCCTCCACCACAAGAGCCCAAGCCTGAACAACCCAAACAGGCACCGCCGCCACAACCACCTCCGCAGCCACCACCGCAGCCACCACCGCAGCCACCGCCGCAGCCACCACCGCAACCGCCTCCTCAACCACCTCCGCAACCTCCTCCGCAACCTCCTCCGCAACCTCCTCCGCAACCTCCTCCGCAACCTCCTCCGCAACCTCCTCCGCAACCTCCTCCGCAACCTCCTCCGCAACCTCCTCCGCAGCAAGCACCACCACAACCACCTCCTCAGCCGCCGCCGCCTCCAACTCCCGATCCGCCTCCAGCACAACCTCAACCACCCCCTCCACGGGCTGCCCCGCAACCACAGTATCAGGAGCAGCCGAAGCCGTCGTGGTCGCAGAGCCAACAGCACAACTACCAACGACAAGCCCCGCCACCAAAACCAACACCGACCACACCCAGAGCGGAGTCCGCCAAGGGAGCATGGCAGAAGGCGCGTGAGGAGACTCGGCGAAAAGAGGAAGAACGAAGAGCGGCTGAAGCCGAGAAGAAACGACGAGAAGAGACTGCCGCCAAACTCCGCGAAATTCGTGAACGAGAGGCACGAGAGCGCCAGGCACGAGACCGCCGCGAACGCGAAGAGAAAGAACGACGTGAGCGCGAGCTCAAAGAGAAACGCGAACGGGAGATGCGCGAACGAACTGAACGAGAGAATCGCGAAAAGGAGCTCAAAGAGCAGAGAGAACGTATCGAAAAGGAACTCCGTGAGAAGATTGAAAAGGAACAACGCGAGAAGGAACAGCGTGAAAAGGCACAAAATGAAGCACGTGCAAACGAGATTCGAGAAAAGATTGAGCGTGCTGCACGTGAGCTTGCCGAAAAGGAAAAGATCAGAAAGGCCAAAGAGGAAGAAGAGCGCCAAAAAGAACTCGACCGCATCAACCGAAAGGGCAGTTCCTACGCCTTCTCGGCTGTGGGCGAGCGCACCAACCCTTGGCCCAACGGCAAGCCACCAGTGCCTCCGTCTGTTGCGCCCACTTCTTCACCTGGTGGACCACAAGCTCAGGCACCCCGTTCGGCCCCGCCACCCACGACTGGTGCTCAGTCCTCTTATGGCGGCGGCACAGGTACATCCCCTCGGAAGCCTGCCGCCGCCCCCTTCTCGGCCGGGCCCTCCAAGCAAGCTCATGTGCAGGACGAAGAAGAGACCTATTCGTACCGGCCGTACGACAAGCCGAAGCGGCCACAGCCGGCACGCAAGAAGTCCATCTCCGATCTGTCCGAATCCTCCTGGGCGCCGTCGCATTCCACCGCGCACACGTCTCCGCCGCCCTCGATGCGGCAGCCGTACACAACCAACGACCCGGACAAGATTGTCATCCGTGCCGTGTACGGCTTCTTGAACCAGTTCGCCAAGACACCCTCATCGCAGCTGCTGTCGGGCATAGGCTCTGTCACAGACGGGCTCATCCTGCGCATCACGACCGAGGGCCTGTTTATTGACGACGATGTCCGCGGCGTCCCCCAGCGCGAATGGGACGTGAAAGCGTGGACCCTGAAGCTGGTAGAGGTATGGTGCCCCGCACATGCGATTGCTCTTGCGAATTCTGCCACCGAAAGTCCCCCAACCAAGCCCTCGGCTGCCAATGGCGGCGCCACATTCCTGCCGCGTGCGGCGTGGCGGAAAGCGTTCTCGGGCGCCAGCGGTGTGCGCGGCGAGCCGCGGCCGCTGACGGATGACAACGCCGACGCCTATCTCGCCGACATGCTGCGCGAGTGTAAGGCGCTGTGCGGCCTGGGGTTGTGCGAGACTGTTCTTCCTTCTGCTTTTGATGATTCTGCGTCTGCTTCTGGTTCTTCTGCGACTCATTCGACTTCAAACCGAACCGGTACTAAATATGCACAGAACGGCGAGTTCAAGTCAAAAGGGTTGCACCTTCTGCGCGCCACCGTGCGCGACCAGGAGGGCAAGCGTTTCCTGTTTGTGCTCGACCAGGAAGAGGCCTGGAAGGTGTCCATGGGCCTGCAGCGGCTGCGCAAGGGAACGCAGGTGCGGTCTCTGGGCGTGGCCGCCCTCAGCAACACAGATGTGCGCACGACGCTCGAAGTGCTGGGATGGGCATAGTCGTGTGCGGTGGAGTTGGATTTCGCGTTGACGTTGCTGAGGTGTGGTGGATGTTGGAAGTCGTGTTTTGTGTTCTGTCTTGTGTCTTTTTGTCTTCTTGTCAGCCGGTGTTGGAAAGCGTCTTTTGATTTCGATAGTCGTTTGTTGTTTCTCTGATTTTCATGTATGACAGCGCAGCTTCACCCCCATTTGGTTTATTTGTCGAATTTTGTTGTGTTTTCTCCTCTTCCCATCTCTCCATCACTTCCCAGATACCCCTAGAATGTGTGTCAAAAGAAAAAAGTTTGTTGCATTTTGCTGGTCCAGGATTCTTGTCATAGTTTTCCGACGTACATACTACCCTCTCACTTATATATTTGAGCTCTCAACTACTTGTGTTCCCCATATTGTTTACTTGCCGCAGGAATGGTGCGTGATAAAAACGTTGGAATGTGTCTGCACTCCACATTCCGCTGTGAAAAGCGACCATGTAGCCCAAATGATATCACAGTTGTATAATAAATCGATGGGATATGGGGATATGCTCATATTAAATGTCAATGTGAACATTATATTGAATAAAGCTAGATAGATCAGGGTGCTTGCTGTCAATAGTCAACTTCTTGTTATCTTTATGGTCTGGATTGTATGCATTTCGTAAGATTTTAATTTGTTTTTATTTTCATTCCAGAAAACACTTTACACGTATGAAAAAAAAAAAAAAAAAGGGAAAAAAAAAACAAGTAAAGAACATGCAACACAAAAACGAAAAAAGTAAAAGAACCTTCACAGTGCTTAAGTACAATATAACTAGTCGAATCAACCAGCAGAGAGGCAAACTCAGTGAGCACTGATCACACGTTATCATTGTTGACCGTTGTTGACCGTTTTTGGTGCAATTGGTGCCGGCGATAAAAAAGTGGAGTCAATGTATGTACCTGGATTCTGCTGGTTGTTGGCGCTCACCGCCCAATGATTTTGTACGGCAGAAAAAAAAAGTTTCGAGAGCTTCACCCATTTGTACTTGTGCCAATTTTTCTTAGCGAAAAAGGTAGACAACGAAGGACAACTTCTCTACCACATTTCCCACGACATACCCCCCGCACCCTTCACATTTCACATCCGCCGCCGACATGCCTTCCAAAAGAAAGGCCGAGCCTTTCTACGGGCGCACAATCGAAGATAACGAAGACATTTCGGACGAGCAGTCGGATAGCGAAGACGAGGGTCTGCCGGCCCACAAGCGGCAGCACATGAACCCCGACTTTGTGTGGGACGGCGACGATTTCGGGTTCGGCGGACTGGGTGGCGGTGCCGCCGATGCGGAGGACGACGAGCAGACAAAGACGGACATGGAGTGGATTGGCGCAGAGCGGATTGTGGATCTGAGCGCGATAATCCAGCGGAAGCGGGAGAAGCGGGAGGCCGAGGCGGGCGAGGGCAAGCAGGACGGCAAGCAGGACAGCAAGAAGGACGGCAAGAAGGAGAAGAAGACTAACGGCAAGGCTGGCAAGAAGGCCAAGGCCGTGGAGAGCGAGGAGGAGGAGGAGGAGGAGGAGGGGGAAGAAGAAGTCTTTGGCGACGAAGAGGCCGAGGGTTCAGGCTCCGGCTTCGAGGACGAAGACATTGATCTCGACGACGACGAGCTGCTGGCCGACGACGGTTTCGGCATGGGTGCCGACTCTGATGAGGAGGAGGCTGACGGCGAGGCCGTTACAGGCAGCGACGACGACGAGAACGCTGAGAATGGCGACGATGACGAAGACGCCGACTCGGACGACGAGGCCGCCTCTGACAACGACTCGGTCGCTACTCCCATTGGCCACCCCGACGATCACGACAGCGATGTTGACAGCGACGCATCCAGCGACGAGGACGCCGAAGAATCGGCACGCCAAAAGGCCTTCTTTGCAGACGGCGAGAAGGAGAAGCTGAAAGCAGAGAAGGGCAAGAAGGGCAAGAAAGGCAAGAAGGGCAAGGAGGGAGGAGACGCCGACTCGGACGAAGAAGGCGAGGACGGCAACTCGCTGGCCTCTGTGCCCACCTTTGAGTCGATGCGCATCTTCTCGCGGCCCATCCTGCGCGCTGTCGCTGCCGCCGGCTTCCACCGCCCGACCAAGATCCAGGCCAAGACGATGCCCTTTGCCGTTGGCGGCAAGGATGTCGTCGGCCAGGCTGTGACGGGTTCGGGTAAGACGGCTGCTTTCCTGCTGCCCATCCTGGAACGTCTGCTGTACCGCCCCAGCAAGATCCCCAAGACGCGTGTCGTCATCCTGACGCCCACGCGCGAGTTGGCCGTGCAGTGTCACGCCGTCGCCGTCAAGCTGGCCCAGTTTACCTCGATTACAATGGTCCTGGCTGTCGGTGGCACGCCGTTCAAGGCTACCGAGCCCAAGCTGCGTGCTCGCCCCGATATTGTCATTGGTACACCCGGTCGATTTATTGACCACATGCGCAACACGGCCGGTTTTGCTGTCGACGCCACCGAGATTCTGGTTCTGGATGAGGCCGATCGTATGCTGCAGGACGGGTTCGCCGACGAGCTCAACGAGATTGTCAAGTTTCTGCCGCGCTCGCGCCAGACGATGCTGTTCTCGGCCACCATGACGGCGCCTGTCGACGATCTGATCCGCGTGGGCATGTTGCGGCCTGTGCGGGTTGTCGCCGACGGCAACTCGCGCACAGCCGGCACCCTCATCCAGGAGTTTGTGCGTCTGCGCCAGGGCCGTGAAGACTCGCGCCTGGGCTACCTGCTGCACCTGTGTACAACACTTTACCGCGACCACACCATCATTTTCTTCCGCGAGAAGCGCTACATTCACGAGGCGCGCGTCGTCTTTGGTCTGCTGGGGCTCACGTGTGAAGAGCTGCACGGTAACATCAAGCAGGCCGAGCGTTCCGCTGCTCTGGAGTCCTTCCGCAAGGGCGCCGTGTCGTTCTTGCTGGCCTCCGATCTGGCCTCGCGTGGTCTCGATATCAAGGGCGTCCAGACCGTCATCAACTACGAAGTGCCCAAGAACCTGGACGACTACATTCACCGTATCGGCCGTACCGCCCGTGCGGGCCATCGCGGTGTTGCCGTCACGCTGGTCGCGGAAGCGGACCGCAAGTTTGTGCGCTCCGCCACCAAAGCCATGCGCAAAGGCGAAGCCGGCGAGGGCGGCACCAAGTCCTCCACCAAATTCGTCATCAAGAGCCGGTCCGTCGACCCTGCGGCCGCCGACGCCTGGCAGGCCAAGATTGACGATTTGGAAGACGACATTGCCGACATTATCGAGGAGGAGCGCGAGGCGCGCAAGATTGCCATGGCGGAGATGGAGGTGACGCGCGGCGAAAACCTGCTGAAACACAAGGACGAGATTCTCGCTCGGCCCAAAAAGACATGGTTCGAGACCCCGCGTGAAAAGGAGGCCAAGAAGGCGGCACTGCGGCGCACAGGGAGTGCGGGCGCCAATGTCTCCGAGGAAAAGAAGCAGGAGAGTGTCGAGAAGCTGCGCGAGAAGCTCAAGAACAAGCGCCTGGGCGGCAAGCTGAGCAACAAGGACATGAAGAAGCTGGACAACAAGGCAGACCGGTTGGCCGGCATGGGCGGCAAGAAGCTGAAGCAGGAGAAGAAGGCGCTGGGTAAGCCCGGTAGCAAGCCGGCGGCGGGTAAGCCGTCAGCGAAACCCGCGGCGAAACCTGCTGCGGCCGCTAAGCCTGCGGCTGCCCGTGTGGTCAAGCCTGCCATGGGTGCTCGTCGTGGCGGCGCATCTGGTGGCCGTGGTGGTGGCCGTGGTGGTGCGCGTGGTCGTGGCGGTGGTCGTGGCGGTGGTCGTGGCGGTGGCCGTGGTGGCCGTGGCGGTAAGCCATAGTCGGTGGGCGATGAGGTTGTCCAATTTTGTATTTATTCTACCATATTGCATCTGTCATTGTTGTTTGTTTTTCATAGATATTGGCGTTCAAAATATTCCATTCTGTTAACCACAACTTCACTGGCACAGGCATATTGAAAAGAGTGATGAGAGGGAACGACGCTTTGCTTTTTTGCTAGGCTGTTTCTAATGACGGAAGACAAAAAAGAAGGAGAGAAGAAAAAAAAAACCAGAAGAAGAGAGATAAGAGAGACAATGATACATTCAATCGTAGACGGTCCCCCCACTACAGACCTTGCTCCTTCATGGCCTGCTTGACAATGCCAATGGCCTCGACGGCCACATCCTGTCCCCGCCGCCACGTATACAGGGCCACCCCCTGCGGTGCTAGCACGTCCTGTGCATGCGCCAACCGACGCCGCCACATGTCGACCTTTTTGTTGGGTGGGAGGGACTGCTGCTGTTGCGCAGGCCGGTCAGGGCGGTCATAGACAGGCTCGGTGCTGCGGTCTCCCGTCTGCACGCGCCGTGGCGGAGGTGGCGGTGGCAACTCGTCTGCATCCGAAGCCACTCTGGGACTGCTGCGTCCGCTGTTGTTGGCTGTGCTTGACGCCGACCCGACTGCTTTGCGCGGCGGCGGCGGCGGCGGCGGCACAAGACGAGAAGAGGGGGCGCTTGTTGTCGGGGAAGGTGTTTGTGAGGAGACTGAAGCAGTGGCTGACGCAGACGCAGCCATGGAGCTCCGCAGAGCCAGCGGCTTGGACGGCCGTGGTGGCGGTAGTGGTTTTCTTCCACTGCCACCGCCAAAACCACTGGTCGTGTTGACTGACGTCGAGGAAGAGTTTGTGGGGAGAGGGGGGATGGTAGAAGGGAGATCTCCGCCGGCACCGACATTGATGGACGACGAAGAGGGACCGCTGTCGGCAATGTCGTCAAAGTCAATCAGGGAGCCCATAACAGGACCCTCGGGTTCGGGTTTGGGCGGTGCTGTGGCCATGCGTGGAGGCAGGGCCGGGCGGCGGGCTGCATTGTTTGCGTTTGCAGCAGACCCAGAGCCAGAGTTTGTGCCTCCTGGTGTCCTTGTGGCATCAAAGTAGCCCGGCTGTTCGGGTGTTGTGACGTCGCGGATGAAAATGGCGAGAACACGGCCCGGGTGAGCCAAGACCAAATCAGTATACACTTCGAGATCGGCCTCGCCGCTGTCGCCGACCAACAAGAACTGGCGGTGCGGGAAGTCTCTCAGAATCTTTTCGAGAGTGCCTCGCTTCCGCTCCGCCACGGGCTCAAAGATACCCTGGAGCATACCGGTGTACTGCTTGAGGTGCAAGGGACCTCTCGGCAGGCCGGCCAGCTTGAAGAACGTCGTCAACATCGGGAACAGCTGCCAGGGACTGTTTGAGCAGTAGTGGAACTGCACACCGAGCTGGTGTAGTGCCGAGTACCACTCACGGGCACCTTCGACAGCCATCTCGTCTAGTGCTTTCACGAACGTGCTCCGGAAGATCTCGCGTGTACCAAGCGAAACGTTGGAGGTTTTGATGGTATCATCAATGTCGCTGATGAGACTGACGCCGCGGTCCTCGACAAAATCAATGGGCGCGACAGCGGACAGAGGGTCTGTCAGACTGTTGACGAGGGCAGTCTCGCTAACGTTGGCGGGGACGGCGCCGCGGTCGGCACCACTTGACGAGCTGATGCCGTTGCTACTGGACACGAGCACGCGCACGCGGGTCGGGACAAAGTCGAGGGCGGCACAGGTCGAGAAGTGGCCGGCGTCGGAGGTGGTGACAGTACGTGACTGTGACTGTGTTTCGTTGTAGAAAAAGAGAGTGACGGGCTGGTTGACGACGGGTGTTGTCAAGAAGGGACCGATACGGGCAAGTAAGTTTGTGTTGGCGGCCATCAGCTCGGCCTCGGTCATCTCAAGACCAGCGGCACCCGAACCGGTTGTGGACCAAGACGACTTGGGCGTCAGCTTGCCCGGGCCGGGTGGTGGAGGAAACGTCGGCTTTGGTGGTCTGTGCCGGCCTGCCGCATCGTCCGAGCTGCTATCGTCGTCGTAGCTGGCGGCCGTCTCCGGGTTCTCGCTGTACTGGCCGCGGTTGGCGGCTTCCTTCTCACTTTGCCCGCGGCGCTCAATGGCCTCGGCGGCACGCATAATATTTTGAGCCTCGCGCAAATCTTCACCGGGCGCATCACCCGAACCGGGTGCTGCAACGGCCACATTTGCCTCGGCACCACCAGCAACCGGTGCCCACTGGTTCGGTGCAGGGACACCGCTCAAACGTCGGGCCAGACTGATCAGGAAGCGGTTCTTGCGTGTCAAAGGCCCACGGTTCGCCAGGTACAGCCAGCCATGCACATTGACGTCCACAACGGCCTTTTCGTCTTCCAGCCGCGCAAACTCCTGGTGCCAGTTGGGCGCCGCATCGGGGTGTCTGCCAACATTCATTCGGTTGCTGTTGTCGTTGGACGAGTCCGAATCGTCGTCGCGGTTGTCCCGGTCGTATCCTCCTCCATACCGCTCGCGCTCGTATCGCTGTGCTGCCGCATGTTGCTTCGGCCCGTACTTGCGCACATGCCGTTTGGCATACATCGGGAACAACACCATCTGGGCATCGCCCCCCGTCGCGAAAGCCACATCGGGGAACGCTCCGGGGATGCTGGGCGGCCGATCTTCTTCATAGTCGCTGTTCGCCGTGGCGCCTTCTCCCCGCGAATTGTTGTACTGGTCACGAATCTCGCTGGCCGCAGCCACGCCGGCGCGGTAGACATTGCTGGCCATAGCAGCAAACCGGCGGCGGCGGCTGCCGCGTTCGGGGCCGCTGTCGCTGTACGAGTTGTTTTGCATGGCGAGGGGAAGCAGTCGGAGCGTCAACTGCTGCTCGCGCTTTTCCCTCCTCCTGGCAGCACGGTCGACGATGAACCGGTAGAGGCGGATGTGGGCACGCTGGCGGTAGCGAGGAACGGTCTCGAGACGGAAACGGACGTAGCGTTCGCGGAGCGGGATGCGTGGCGGCGGGCCAAGAGCAGCCGAGCTGCGGGCGGTGCGGTAGCCGGCAAGAAAAGAGGCCTTGCTGCGGCGGAGGTGGTCGAGGACAGAAGAGGGAGAGGAGGGAGAGGAGGGAGAGGAGGGAGGGCTGTCGGTTGTGGAGGGGGCTGTCGAAGCTGCTGATTGTGTCGTCGACGTCGTTGTCGGAGGTCTTCGTCGGGCCAGGGCGTGAGGGTGCTTCCAGGGCACCGGTGCGCGGACGGCTCGAGCACCGCGCTGGAAGAGGCGGTTTCGCCAAAAGGAAGCCACCTTTTCTGTGGTGCCTGAAGAAAAGGGGTTGACAGGAGGGATGTGTGCTGTCTCCTTCCTTTGGTCGTTTGTTGTCGTCAAGTCGGAAGGAGGACGATGAAAGCAGGCAGGTGCGATGGGACGGTTACGACATGTGTACAAAAGAAGCAGCTGCAAAGGGACTGCAAGGAGGGGCGTATTACGGGGCGAAAGACTGCAACGCACATGGCAATGACGGTCTCGACAGCTGACCGCCCCGCTTTTTTATGTTGCGGCAAGAACCGCCCAGCGGCTACGGCCTGCGCCTGCCCTGACAAGACGGCGTCAATGGAGCGGCAACGAAGCGTCAGCGGGATTATTTGGCAGCGAAGTACGGCGTAAAGTATTCTAATTGAAAATTGTCGTGATTGAATAGAAAGGCATCATCTATGTTATAACAAAAGTGCCGAACATGGAAAACATGTTCCTGACATCGACATGTATGTGCACACAAGCTCTTTCATGTTTAGCTATACGTACCGTAGGCGATCAACTATAACAATACAATAAAACATTTCCAGCGAATCAGAGTATACAGCTTTATGTGTGAATAGAGCCACATTCCATCTACGAAGAGTTCTTCTTCATAAAGTTGTTTTGTGGCTTTGATTATCTAACGGTGCTTTTATTTCATAGTCACGAACCTGCCCCTAAATAGCTATTTGGTGGGTTTTTGAAAGAGGCCATCATCACATATCACGGCAGTCGATGTCTGTTGCACTGTCAGTATTTTGCTTACATCCCCATTTTGATATCTTGCTTCCGAATACTTGCAAGCAATTGTACAGAACACTAGAGGTAACCGGCACGTTTTTCTATTTTGAGAGTCCAGAGTGAATATCGCCAACACCTGTTTGTCTCTTCTGCTATGTAAGTAACAAAAGGACAGCTAATCGCAACAGTGTAGATGTTTTGAATCGTATGTTGATGACGTTCTGAACTTAAGAATCTATCCAAACTTTTCCCTATCAACACTTGCAGTCAAGAACAACCCTGGGATTAGAGTCCACCTTCCCTGTACAGTTAAGACGGAACGGGCACGGCGGTGGTGTGCGCAGTTTGGTACCCCGCAATGGCAGTAACGTGGGGATGATCCCCTGGATGATCTAGCGTACACACCGTTTGGGTGGCGATAACCTCGTTGGGGTCGCCCTCGATACTGATAACGTTGGTTTCCATCTTCTTTCTCATTTCATCAAAGAGTACGGAGTACTTCGTTTGCACGACAAGCCCTACGATGACTTTTCACGGAAACTGCCACTGCGGCCGGCATCGGTTCGAGCTGCGGGTCGGCGGCGAGGGTGAAGATGATGCAACGACCGACAGAACGGCCTCTACCGATAAGCTGATCCCTACGGTGTCGTGCACTTGTGTCGCCTGCACGAAGCAAGGCTGCATCTGGCATGTCGTCGAGGAGGGCACGCTTACGACAACAACGACAGCCAACGACACACCACTTTCTGTTTACCGCTCCGGCCTGTTAGTTTACGAGTTTTGCGGTGCCTGCGGAACGGGTCTCTTTGGAACACATGTCAAGGGACCGCTCGCGGGGAAGAAACTCGTCAACTTGAGAGCCATCCAAGAGATCGATCCGTTTGATTACGACAAGGCACCCGAAAGCACGACAGACGATACCTCCGCCGGTCCGTTACCCTCCGCGGGCGCCTGCTTGTGCGGCTCCGTCGCTGTCGAGCTCCTCGCGCCCCTGGCCGACGTACCACTCAAAGAGGACAACTGCAGCATCTGCACCCGAAATGCCTGGCTGGGGGCCTACGCACGGAAAGCGCAGGTCGTTGTCCGTGGCGCTGCGCAGCACACTCAAGACTACAAGTTCGGGCCACGGCGGTTCATGGGTCACCCGTTTTGCACGACATGCGGCGCGCATGTATTCATGAATGTCTACGGACCACCAGCAGAAGTGGTGGCACGGCTGCCACCCGAGAAGCAGGAGCTGGTCCGACAAAACTTGGATGTGATGCCGGTCAATGTACGCATGCTGGATGGTATTCAGGCACACTTGGCACATTTGAATGTGACACGATCAGACGACGGCACAGACGGGTACGTCGTGGGAGAGGCATGAGAGACATACATAAGAGGCATACACAAGAGACATAAATTGAGTAGACTGTGTTACATACACAATACATTTCGCGTTTTCGCGTTGATCACTGTTCCCCACCTTCTTCCTCACCCGCAATCTGGTCCACCAGTTTTGTAAACTCGTCGTGGAACTGCAGCTTGGCCCGCCACTCGGCCGGGATGGCATCGAGTCCGTCACGCGCAGCCACCAGCCCTCCGGCAATGGCTCCGTTTGTGTCCGTGTCACAACCAACACGGACAACATCCACAATCAGGTCTTCCCAGGATCGTTTTGTATCCAACACAGCGCCGACAGCCAGTGATAGTGACTCTAGTACGTAGCCATTTCCAGCCAGAGGAAGGGCCTTTTCACCGTCCTTGAGACTGGCCTTTTGTGGCCCAACATTGGCCAGAACACCCACGTCAAAGTCGGGCCCACGGCACTTCTCAATGGCGGCCTCAACCTCGGCACGGTTGGCGTCGTACGTCGATGTGTCTGGTGCAGCACTGCCAACAGTCAGAGCGGCTACAACGATGTCTGACGTCTCTGGGTCGGCCAGTACCTCGAGTGCTTTTGAGACGGCCGAATCTGGTGTCGCATCGTTAAACACCATCTCTCGCACCATGACGTTGTACGCAATACACGCCAGAATGCATCGCCAGTCATTGTGTGTAATGGCCGAAATGAGTGTCGTTTCCTGAATCAGCCGCTCGTGGTCCTGTGCAAACAGCGCCGTCGGGATACACCGCATCAGACTGCCGTTGCCGCATCGGCCAGGCCCGGCACCGGCCTTGCGTGGATCTTGACATGCAGCTCGTGCAAAGAGGGACAGACCGGCCGCTGTTGCGCCACCCACATCCTTGGGCCGTGACCGGTCTGGCCGCCCAGGCCATGGTCCCGTGTACCACTGCAGCATATGCTTTCCAGCCGTCTGGCTGACACTCAAATATGTATCCGTGGGCGCTGTGCCATGCTGCTCCTTGTCGGCCGCGGCCTTGGCGGCGGCTTCACCATATGCGAGCAAGACGGCCCGCGTGTTGTCTGTATCATCCGTAGCATGTCCGGGAGACCAGTGGAAAGGTCCACCACCAGTAATCGCTCGCAGGATGTTGCCGTTGGGCGGGAAGTTCTTTTGAATGGTGTGCCACGAGTCAAACTCATGGGCAGCGCCGAAACTGTCGCCGGCGTGGACGCCGAGGAGCGCGCCGAGAATGCGTTGTTTTGTAGGAGGCATTATGAGTGTGCTAGAATGATGCATGTAGCATGTGTAGCATGTATTTGCAAAGTAGTGTTGCTCACAATGAGATGTTATTGCGTATGGCAAATTTGATGCTAACTTTCAATGTGGAGTGCAGTTAGCCTTACAGCTTAGCGGCTGTGTGCCTGGTGCTGCCCAAATACTGAGCTGGTTCGAGTGCACTGAAGTATCACAGACCGCGGATCACGGATTACGAGAAACGACAACAGAGAACATCAAATGACCGATTTTATTTTTCAAGAAAAAAAAAGTAAATGAATGGCCGTCATATTGCATTCCCCTTGGCAAGACAGACAAATAGAGCATCGAGAGGAGAAAGAGAAGAGCGATTATATTGGAAATTCTCAAAGTATGACAGCCTCGTTGAGCTCGAGTGCTGATCTATCTCTGTTTTTGACACGAAGGGCTGAAGCAATGCAATATTTCTCCAATTTCGAAGCAGGTTACAGGTTAGAAACTACATCGTTGAGCGGTAACGCGGAGGTTTACAACGTAGAATGCAGTTAAAATAGGCTAGACAGCTGAGACAGCTGAACTACCAACAGCCAAAAGCCAACAGCTAACAGTGAAGAGTTGACAGTCAACAGCGGAGAGCCGAACAAGACGCAATTCTAATGGGACTTGGTTGAAGTTGATGGAATCCTCGAATTTCTCGGTGAAGAAAGTGAAAAGTTCGTGAAGCTGGAGAAGTTTTCGACAGCGAAAGGATGCTGTGCCATTACTGACAGCCAACCATTGTCGGTGGTTGGCTTGTGATAGGGGCTATGTGGACGATTGCGGCCCGAATAGGAAGGAGAAGGACGAGTAAAGCGACGAGCCAATACCATTACAGCGTGCTGCGTATGGGTATATGGTGCCAAATCGCATCGAGTAATGGGAAACGACACTGCTTGGCCTGATAACGTGCATAATCAACATCGACGGACAGAATCAACATGGCTCAGAGAGAAAAACGTAGGACAACGGGCGGGCCAGCAACTGCCAGATACGTGAAGGACGTATTTAAGACAATCGTACTCCTTCTGCCAAACCAAATACTGTTGTCTATTTGAATTTTGTGTTGATCGCATCAAGTGATGCCAATTGAGGCTTACTCTACTTGTTTCTCTGTTGCCATTGCTATTTCCACTTTCCATCTATATTTCATACACTTCGAACACAAAAACGCTCTTCGTCAAAGGAGGAATCCCAGTCCCAATACATTCGGAAAGGGCCGCTTTGCGATGGCGGGACTGGCCTTGAGTCCACAGAGGTGCACAGGGTGCATTCTGCCGTGCACCGTTTGCAGCAATTCTGGGCCGCATATTCTCGGTGCAACGGCAGGCAGCTGCGACCGAGAAGCCGATCTGATAAGAGTGTTCTCAACTTTTGACTCATTTTGAATTATCCCACACTTTAACAACGTAATACACGGGACGTCCCAGCACCTAAAGACGTAAAGGCAGCCCGTTGATTCGCTCAGATGGCGCTCACAGCCTAACTAGTGCGATTTGTCACGGCGGCCGACAATCGTGTTTTTGTACTCCGTACGTCGTAGAGAGTTTCTGTTACTGATTGAACGGCTGCTGATAAGCTTATCTAGGCCAAAAAGTGCACATTTGGTGACTTTTGGTGGGGGGAAATGCTTGGGAAACCGACTTGTTAGTTAAACGAAGCCATAGACCGTCCCGAAAGTGGCACGAAAAGTCGGAAATGTAGACAAAAACACGAATGAGCCAAGAACAACGTAAAAAGGTTTTCATATGCGTTTCCCTGGTTTCGCATCACAAGACCTCACCGACGTCCGTTCTCGCTGTTTGCTCTTTCCTAATTCTTCTTCTACTGTACGTCGTACACTTAACCTTAATTCTCTGATTTTGATTGCCGTCGACACCCAACTTTAAAAAAGGAAAGAGCAATTCACCAAAAACGGAAAGACCATAAAGTCGTGACAGGAAAGAGCGACCACCACAACCCCGGCGATATCACCACACACCATCAAATTCCATCTCGCAACATCTTCCACCATCTCACCATCTCACCATGGCCCCTGCTTGCCTGAAAGCCCTCGAAGCATGGGTTGAACCCCGCCTCCCGCGCCGGCTCCGTGCCATCCCACTACCTGCTCGTGCCCTCATCACCCTTCTCATCCTCATCAACCTCATCGTGTGGGCCGTTGTTGGTGTCGTCCTTCGCTTTTATCCTACACTGACAGGAACTGCCGTTCTGGCCTACACACTTGGTCTGCGGCATGCCCTGGATGCCGACCATATCAGCGCCATCGATCTCATGACACGGCGTCTTATCGCATCTGGCCAGCGGCCTGTCGCCGTCGGTACTTTTTTTAGTCTGGGCCACTCAACTATTGTCATCATCACATGCGTTGTCGTGGCTGCCACATCAGGTGCCCTGCGCGAGCGTTTCAACGGTTTTGAGCGCGTGGGCAATATTATCGGGACGAGCGTGTCCGCGGCCGTGTTGCTGATCCTGTGTGCAGGCAATGCATGGGTTCTGTGGCGGCTAGTACGCGGACTGCAGGCAGAAATTAAGAAGGAAACAATTCGTGTGCGTCATGCACAGGATGGTGATGAGGAGGGCGCCCCAGCAGGCATTCCAGCAGGCACTCCAGCAGGCACTCCAGCAGGCGGTCGTTCTTCTTCTGGCGAGCATTTTGAACCTTACCGGGACAATGCTGGGAATGATGCCGACGCCGTTGCCGAAGCCGACATTTATGAAAACGATATGGCCCGTATCAACAGCCACAGCCACAGCCACGGCCAGCCCGGCGAACAAAGACAGGCCGGACCTCATGCTGTCGCCGAAGCCACCGCAGGGGATGCCATGAATAACTCGGCGGCCCACCTCAAGCTCGAGGGCGGCGGCTTCCTCGTGCGCATCTTCCGCAGACTGTTTGTGCTCATCGACCGTCCCTGGAAGATGTACCCGCTCGGTGTTCTGTTCGGTCTTGGCTTCGACACCAGCTCAGAGGTCGCTCTCATTGGTATTGCCAGCATCCAGGGTGCCAAGGGAACCAGTCTGTGGCTGATTTTGATTTTCCCTGCCCTGTTCACAGCCGGTATGTGTATGATTGATACGACGGATGGTGCGCTGATGATGGCCTTGTACACATCCAAGACCTTTTCTCGGGATACTGTCGCCATCCTCTACTATTCTATTGTTCTTACTGGCATCACCATTGTCGTCGCCGCCTTTATCGGGTTCATCCAGCTGTTTACCCTCATCAGCAACGTCGCCACGCCGACACCTTCTGGTCCCTTCTGGGACGGTGTTGGTGCCATCAGTGACAATTTCGAGATTGTCGGTGGCAGTATTTGTGGACTGTTTGTAGTGGCCGGTCTTGGGTCTGTGCTGGTCTACAAGCCGTGGCGTCGGCGGATGGACCGTCATCTGGCCGCGCAGGCAGCACGGCTGTCTCTGGAAGAGGTGCAGGCGGAAACTGTCGTCAGTGTTGAGCCGGAGGTGCCTCTGGAGGGGCCATCCGAGCTGACTTCTGAGTCAGCTGGCAAGTCTGGAAGCAAGGCGCATCAGACTGTCACGGCCGTTGAGGTCGTTGGCGAGTCAAGCCGCCAGTGAGAGAGAGTACAGACTGGGAAAGTCTGTGATCAATTTAGTCATAAAAACTAGATACCATATACCCACAACCATATACCCAAAATAGAACAAAACTCAAAACTCAAAACGGAGACAATCTGGAGCTCACATAATGATGACAGAAAACAAACTATCTAAAGGATAATCCTCCACTGGGCCTGCTTGTGACGGATGGTAGCACCGTAGCGCAGCAGAAGCAGAGCACCTGTGGCGATAATAGCGACAAAGATGCCCGCCTGCGCGCCAAAACAGGCTGCGTACCCGACATCCGTGACCCAGGGCACGATGCCATATAGGAAACCAAACGTCACCACATTCTTAGTACCGTTGACCAGCATCAAAGCATCGGCGTTGACGGGCAGCAAGCAGTCTGACACATACGCCATCGTGATGGTAGGCACGGCCGTCAGGGCGAATGAAACCATGCCGTAGCCAAAGAAGAGACTGGTCCAGTGTAGTGTCTGCTGGACACCAAAGCCAAACAGTAAACACCCGGCGCCAGTGATGACCGTTGGCAGGGCCAGTAGGTACAACCGACTCTCTGGCTCAAAGACGCCGCCGTGACGACGCAGCCGCCAGTCACAGAAATAGTCAACCAAACTGCCACCGGCCCAGCCGCCGAGCAAGTTGCCAATCAGACCCGGAATGTTGATCAGCCCGTTCACAGAGGGTGACCAGTTGTACGGTGGGGCCTGCAGGACAAACGAATTCAAAATGTTGACGGCACAGGTCAAGACGAGGGCCACGGCGTAGGCGAAAAAGGCAAAGACAACACAGTAGGCGAACATGGGAAAGGGGCGGATAAACATGCCGATGAGAGAAGAACCCGGCGTGATGCCGGACCACGGGTTGATTTCCTGCAGCCAAGTCTTCTTGGGTACCGGTACCTCGGACGAGGCCAACGAGGTGGATGTAGTCGGGGCAATGCCAGGGTCCGTCGTCTTTTCAGATCCACTACCAGTACCGTTGCCAATGCCAGCAGTTTCGATGCCTTCAGTGACACCCACATTCTGGTCGGCATCACGCAGGTACCGAGTCTCCGGCACAAAGAAGAGCACGGCCAAAAAGTTGATAAACGTCAGGATGGCCGCAATCCATTTGTGCCAACGCCAGCTCAGAGACGTGACAAGAAATCCGCACACCAACGGGCCGATTGTGTTGCCGCCGGTGATGCTGTTCATGTAGATGCCCATCTTGGCGCCGCGCTCGTGCAAAAAGTAGACGTCGTTGACAATGCTGGCACCCAAAGCCTCCGTCGAGCTGCCGGCCAGTGAGCCCACAATATTTGACCAGAGGAGAGAATGAAAGGTCACGGCCTGGGCACCCCAGATGTATGTGGCACATAGCAGACCAGAAGCAAAGACAAAGACTGGCCGTTTGCCAATGTAGTTGGCAACAGGCACCCAGATGTAGTTGAAAACGCCCAGCACAAGAATGGGCCACAACAATAGAGTGCTGGTCTCCGTCATAGTCTTGTCGAACTCCAGCGACAAGTGGTAAAATGCTGGGGCGAGACCACCAATGGCGTAGTTGGTCAAAAAGGTAAAGGCGCAAACAGACCCAAAGGCAACATGCTTCTTCCATGGTGCCCATCTGAGCGGATCGTTTGGATCGTTGGGTGATGGACGAGGAATGAGAACCAGGTCGGTGGTCGACGAGTTGGGAGACGAGACATCGTGGTGATGGACTTGTCGCAGCTGGACTGTACCATCAGTACGGTCCAGCTCCCGGAGAGTATGGAGACGCATGGTGAATTGTGGGCTCGATGGCGAAAATATTGGCTGAGCAGAGATGTGAATCTCTGAAATTAATCAAGAGAAAAAGAAAAAGAAAACGCTCTTGTAGCAGTTTACAAGGGAATGGTCGCCTTTTTGTCTCTATTCTATCGTCACACATCCCGCCATTTTCATTATTGGTGGTGATGGAATCCCATGCAGCTCTTTATCCAGTGTTCAGTATTCCACGCACTGAGAAACAGAACACAGGCCCCTGGTCTCAGAAGCCAAGACTCGCCGCACGCCACGAGAGCAATGATCATGGCGGCACACAGACAATGTTCATTATCGTGCTCAATTTTGTGTCTACCGTTGAAGAGCATACATCCCCCCACGTAATACTCGGGCAGCTCGTGTCCAATCTACGGATAACCCCTATTACCTGGGGGAAAAGGCGTACGAACGGACATCCGGCAATGATTCAGCCGCGGGAGGAAGGCACTCTATTTTTGACTGCCGGCGCGAAGAGAATAATGTCTGTGCTCTGCTCTCAGCTCCCTCCATTCCTCATTCAGAGTTCATGGCAAGTTCCGTAAATTCGTGGGTAGGACGTGTAGTCTTGACGATCTACAAGTTGCACTCGTACCTCCATCGTCCTACACTGTGCGATAACAGAACCAAGGAACAAACAACCATCTTCGTTAAAAATAACAAGACACAAAACTCTACATGCAGGCATAAAGATGAAAGATGATCGACAAAGATGAGTATACTGTTTCTTGTCGTCTTTATCTTGACCAGCGACGGTCTAGCCGTGGTCTCGGGAGAACTGCAGAATGTACTCGTGCCAGCTGGCCAACAAGGCGCAGGTGGCTGAGGTGGTATTACACAATGTCTACCCTGCAAAAGCAACAACCCCTGGAAACCAGTGCAATTGGCTGGTGCTTTTTTATGGATATAAACAGTGTTTTGGTAGATCAGTTTTGATTGTTGGCACGTTTTGCTTGCTGTTTGTCGCTTCTGGCACCACTGTAATACGTCGTAACGGTGTGTATTCATGCTCATATAGAACATATACAATACCTATGTACTCAGTAGAACATATATAACTCTCCTTCAACACCAGTACTCTTTGGTCGTTCATTTTGTTTCAACTTCTTCTGCCATCTTCGTCAATAGTGCCTAGACACATCTATATTGGACGAGCACTCCAACCACTTCTGATACAGCCTGCTTGCCGCATGTGCCATCATGTGCTCCTCCTTTGTCTCGTTCTTGCTGTTCCTTCAGCGCAGCTACAGAGCCTTCCTCAAGGCCGACTCTTGCGGATGTTCTGCCGCCTGAAATTCTGCGGGGCCGAGTGTTAAATCCCACCGCTTAGCAGGAGATGCCCGACGGCACATTGGTGCAGCTTCCATACGTTTTGCCACCGGTAACAGTGACACCCGACCAAGTCCAGTCCGAGCATGCACCTGAGCCACATGCAATCACGACGTTGTAGCCTGTGCTCGCGACAGCGCCACTTCCCGAAATGCTCTTAATGGTGAGGTCCGTAATCGGAATGCCCGAGCTAGGTGTTCCACCTTTAAGGTCTCCGCCGTCGTAGTTTTGTTCAATGAGAATGCCATATCTATGGGGCTAGGTTAGCAACGCACTTTTTTGCGTCTTTGTGGATGTATTATTAATTTCAACATACTTGGAGATATCAGACAGAGTGATGCCAGAATACGTCACACCAGAGATGGAACCGGTGTCGCCTTCGGTGGCCTTGACGCGGATGCCTAGAAACAATTAGAATGGTAGTTCTCGCCGGGTATTAAAAGGAACTCTATTCATAAGTACCATTGACCGATTTTTTGACTTCGTTGTTCAAGAAGTTGACTGTTTTCACGGTATTGTCGCTGCGTCCGCCGACAGAGCCAATGGAGAGGCCATGGCCACCTGAGCAGATGGTGTTCTCAACCGTGATTGACTGAGGGAAAAAATGATCAGAACAACGACTCCGTCCATGGTTTTCAAGACGGCGGTGGGTGTCCTGCTACTCACCGTGCCCGAGTTAATCGCAACACAATCGTCTTGGTTGTAAACGTTGGAGCCGGTGATGACGACATCCGAGCTGTCGCCAATGTCAAAACCGTCCGTGTTCTTTCCGAGGGAGTCGCCGGCCTCGTTGTTAATCGTCATGTTTGTGATGGTCAGTCCGCTGGCACCATCGATGCTGATGGCCTGGATCGGCGTGTTGAGCACATAGAAATTGTTGATGGCCGAGTTGATGAGGTTATGGGCGTAGAAGAACTTGGGCTTTGTTTTTCCACCGCTGCCACCGTCGCCATCCCACCAAAGGGCACCCTGTGCATTGATGTAGCCGCCATTAGCACATTCAATAGTGATATCGGTGCCTTCAATCTGCATAAGAGGGCCGGACCATTCCTTGTATCCAAATGTCGTGACGCCCTCAAAGATGACCTAAAACGAGAAACATTAGTTTAAAAATGTAACACAGACGCCAGGAGGACAAGGCAGAGTACTCACATGCGTGCCAGACTCGAGGTCAGAGAGATCAAGTGTCGTGCCAGAAGGCACAGCCACATTCGACAAAACAATGGTGGCACAGCTTTTTTGCGAAGCACTGGCCGACGCCGCGCCCTTGGACCCAGAGAAGGTGCACGACGCTCGCTTGACGAGATTGGCAACTGGGGCGGGCGTGATGGCAGGCCCGGCCTCAGCGACAGGCGAGGCAAGGGCAGAAGCCGCAAAGGCCGCAAGGAACAAAAGGGGGCGAGGCAGCATGTTGAATGATCACGTTGAGCTCAAGATGCTTGGTTGAGCGGCCATGAAACAGAAACATTTTGATGGGACATGTCGTGACACTCCATGTACTTATAGACAAAAGTCGTCGACATTGCCAATTCTACAACAACGCAAAAGCACCGCGTCATCCGAACGTCATTCCTGGAATTGCGTTGTTCCTCCAATCAAACAACCATGTGTCCATGAGGCAACGGATGCTATTAAGGGGCTCGTGGTTGCAAGGATCTACGTCTGAACATTGCAAACACGCGTGCGGATCCGTACATACTCCCTTACGACGTACGGATTAAATTTTTCAAGTGGCCGCCAACAAAGAGCCCCATCGGCAGACAATTGATCTGATTGATACGGAGTACATGTACACGCTTTGTAGATGGATTGCGGGGCGAATCTATATAAATACTACGTGGTTCCGTTTATATACTACAAGCTCCGGGATTTGCAAACGACGGCGTTGTTTTCAAAACGCTCGGACATCCCAATGCCCCCGTTCGCGAGAACTATGAGTTGATGCTAGTTAATGGGTTTTCCACGCCGGTATTTAATTCCGGCGACGCTTATCGAAATAACTTGATCAAAGGACGATACTGATCCCAGCGGTTGTACCCGCCGACCCGAAATGCCGAGCGCCACATTAATCTGATATAAAGGTACATTAATGCCTCTTTCAACAATACAACATAATGGCATAGAAAAAAAAATCATTCAAGTTGGAGTGACGAGAAGAAAAAAGCTGCTTACAAAAAATGAGTACAAGATGACTTCTCGAAATGTTCACACGGGAAAAGGAAGGGCCAGAAGCCGGAATAACAAACATCACGCAAAAAGATAAAAACAATTCTTGCCAGTACAGGGTCTCGTCTTTCACACGGTAGAATATTTGATTCCGTAGAACTGCATGTGGAACTGAAAAGAGAGCGGAGACTGAAGCGACGTTGTAGGCGCGTGATGAGAGCCTACATATTATGTAATTTGAGGCCCGATGTCACGGCCTTGCCAGAAGCCAGACTACTTTTCCATTATACGGAGCTCACTGTCCCGAAAGGTAGCTTGGGGGAAACAGCCCCCCTCGCTTGCGCCCCCGAGGAAGTTTATCGTAGTCAATAGATCTTCCGTGCCCTGAACAATTCTGGCCGTAGATCATTGCACAGCAGATCTGGGGCCGAGGCCCTGGTATTCAAGTCAATATTTTTCCGTCACTGGTCATCCCCCACAAATTCAAAGTCACATTCTCTTCTCCCCGCATCCCCGCGTCCCCGCGTTCTCGTCTTCTCGTCTCCTCGTCGACGATCACTTGCAGTTTGACGCTGGACAGGACTCGGCAATATATTTTCCACAAATGCCAAGAACTGTGCATTCTTTTGGGAAAAGAAACGTGAAGAGAGGGAACTAGACGATGTTCTTGATGTGGCACATATCTCCGAGGAGTCTACAATAATTTGACGTACTTTGGGGGCCTTCAATGCATATTTAAAAGCTTAAATGCCGTCAGTAGGTCCGGGCCGTCGCTTAGTGACATTGCCGTGTATTGGCAATCCTTTCAAAAAACTTGGCGATTGCTTGGCCTCATCAATGCCGGGCCGCTCTAATCAATAAGACAAAAGATCAAGGCCATTATTGTCGGAGGAGGGGGGAGCTGAAAGGGCAGATTCTCAACTTATCTCTTTAGATTTTTGAGCCAGAAAACAACATTTGTTCTAGTACATAGTTTATACACTCATGGAAACGAAATAAATCCGGTTTTTTTTTTCTCCTTCCAGTAGGCATATCGGCGATCGTAAGATACTACCCTTCTTAAATGTTTGCGATCCGGCATGAAACATTACCACCAATAAAAGCGCATGTTTATTTATGCTTGTTACTTTATTCAATTATCAAATACTGTTGATGCCAGTGGTTTTATAGTATATAGTCCAACCGTGGCAGCTCTTACCAGTAGTCTCATCCCATATTGAGCTGCACCATTAGGACATTTATACCAACCCGCAAGTCTCACAACCGCTCAAGATCTTCGAAATGTTGCCGGCAGTTATCCTGTCTATGTGTATTGGGCGTGCACTTGCTACTGCCCGGACTAGTCCGCCAAGTGGGAGCATCACCGTCTGCTCTTCAGGATGTAGTTATTCTACAGTGAGTTTATATTTCTGTTATTGCGCATACGCCATCCGTTATTCAGCGTCGTAAACTGACTCGATATGCAGATTCAAAAAGCTGTCAGCTCCATCTCAACGACATCTACCTCGACCCACACAATTTTCATCTACGCCGGTACCTATACTGAGCAGGTCACAATTCCCGTCCTGGACGGGCCGCTCGTCATTTATGGCGAGACGGCAAACACGGCGTCCTATACGAGCAACGTGGTCAACTTGCAGTGGGACTCGAGCCTTCTCAGCGGGGCTGCAGATGACGAAGCCACATCGGCCTTGATCAATACATCGCCGAATGTCAAGGTCTACAACATCAACATCAAGAATACCTATGGCAAAGGCAGCCAGGCCATTGCGCTGTCCGCGTACAATACCAAGCAGGGCTACTACGGCGTCGGTCTCTACGGATACCAAGACACGTTGTTGGCGGAGACTGGCAACCAGGTCTATGCTGCCTGCTACATTGAGGGTGCTGTCGACTTCATCTTCGGCCAGCATGCGAGGGTCTGGATCACCAACAGTGCCATTGCGGTCACCGCAGGTGGTGGGTGCATCACGGCAAACGGACGGTCGAGTGCCTCAGATGTCAGCTACTATGTTATCGATAAGTCGACTGTCAGCGCTGCGTCCGGCGCCTCGGTAACAGAGGAGTCTGTCTACCTCGGCCGGCCGTGGAGTGAGTACGCTCGTGTATGCTTCCAGAAAACATCCTTGTCGGACATCATCAACCCGGCCGGATGGTCGGTATGGAGCACGAGCGAGCCCAACACGGAAGATGTGACTTTTGAAGAATACGACAACTCTGGTTCCGGTGCGAGTGGCACTCGGGCAAGCTTCTCGACAAAGTTGACGTCGGCCGTTTCGATCAGCACCATTCTCGGCAGCGATTATGCGACATGGGTGGATGCCAATTATCTGTAGATAGTGATGTTACGGAGATCACCATACCGCATCTCTACAATGCCAATTGAAAACCTCGCTGAACCCTCCCTCGTTCCTCTTCTAATCTAACAGCTTCTTATGAAGCAAATTGTTATGAGGGCGTACCAATTGCTGGACTCAATGACAATTCAAGTAAACAGCTGCAAACATTTTGATTGTGTGGATTCTACGGGTTAGCTTCAGAAGTTAGAAAAATCAAGTAGACATCATGTCAAAAGTCCGAACTGCACATAAAGGAAGCATTTTTGTATTTGTATTTATCACCACAGAACTCGGCTCTATGTGAAATAATACCACCTTAGTAAAGCCAACTCACAGCAGTACCTCCTGTCCTCCGGTAGCCTCTTGTTACACCGTCACAAGGGAATATCCATAACACGGCATTCTGTTATACCCGCCTTCTTGGAGACCCGAGGCAAGTTTTGGGGGCTTTGTTGTACACGTACGGAGTGACTGAGGATAGCATTAAAGAAGACAACATACTGAATACCACATCCACAGCAGTGACCACGGCATGAGCCACCCTTCACGGTAGATCGGCCGGGTGGAAGCCGAGGCAGGAGCTGCAAATGACCAGTAACAATGATTGCTATATTGCATAAAACCACAAGACCCATTTCCAACTTGGGTGGCAAACATCACATTGTTGAAGATGATGGTGTGTCGTCTCCTCCTCTTGGAGGCCCGGCCCTCTCTCCCTCTCCCTCTTTTTGATGCGGCTCAAAGGATGATTAAGCAGATGCAGTATCTGCAGCACAAGAGAAAGAGAAACAAAGCAAATGCCTCTTCCGGGAAGCCTTGGCCCGCTTTCAGGGGTGTTGAAGCCTCAACGCCCGGAAACTCTAAAATCAAATGCAGGCCAATCGAGCATTGTAGATGGCTTGGCAGGTGTTTCTCTCCCGACTTTCTGACTTGTGCTTTTCGTCCCCGTGAACTGCCGCAGGACGCTAACAGAACAAGCTGCATCGTCAAAGTTTGATGTTGCAGGTTGTGTGCCTGCAGAGCCTCCTCTAGGTATGTTTAGGCAGCAGAGGCGGGGCGGGACGTGCTCCATAAATCCTTACATCCACACATCCACTTACATGGCTTACAACTGTGACAGGCAGTTGTCTTGCAGCGTCGTTGTTGACGATTCCTCCGCCGATCTCTTGTTTTCAAGCATGGGAGATGACGTATTGAAGAAAAAGTACGGAAACATAAAACGATGAGCAAAAGATCGGGCCTCCAGGCAGAAAATAGCTGACGATGAATGTTTTGGCGAAAATTGTGGCCGACTGTCAAGCCTGCACGAGAAGAGGCTGTGCTGATGCTTTTGCTTCGCGTCGAGCAACTAAATCTTGATCGACTGCACAAAACTTGACACGCGATTCCACAGTATTGCTGTAAGCCACTACAACTGCATTGTATATCGCCGATAAGCGGCTGAACATGTCAGCCGAAGTAGAGGAATGGTTCTTTTCGTAAAGTCCTTCGACGCAGCGGTCTCTCCACGATCCGAAGGCTGTCCATTGTTGGCCTCGGGCACTTCGCTTGACCACACGGACTTCTCAGCCTTGCGACAGGGGCCAGCGTGAAAAGAGGCACCCGACAAGGAACAAATCACCTCGTATTAGGGAAGGCAACAAGAGGCAATCTGCGTACACGAAACAAAGTGACGTACGACAGTGCTCTCTCGACCAAAAGCACGAGGGCCATTCGAATTAACCAGCAGCCTCGTTTTGCAGGCCTTCTCTCTTCCACAGTCCTTCGTCATTGCCACAAGAGAATCCCGGGGAAACAACAGTCACCACGTTTTTCTGTCACTATGCAGTGTACTTCTGTAGCCGCTGCCGTTAGCCGTAGACCGTGTCTGCAAGTTGCCCGTATCTCTTTTTCTTTTGTGCGCCGTCTTGGTTCCTGACGCCGTCGCGCGCAAGCGTCGGAGACTTGTCAAAAACCAACGCACAATGGCAAAAGGTAGAGGTTACGAAGACGAGAACGACTCACCAAAAGAGTGAGAATACGGCTCCGACGGTCGGTCCTCTTTGCCTTCTCACGTTCTTGTGCCTTCTCGAAGGCTGTCCGAACGGTGTCCGGCGAGCTCTAGCGGCTGGCCGTCAGTGTTTCGGGCGATGTTATTGGCCATGATTGGCCATGATTGGCCCTTTTAGGCCGTTTTGGCGGTTAGACAACGCCTATCCCTTTTTCTAGCGCGCCGCTGATAAAGTCTTGGCCGCGACCGCGAAACGAGCGAGGGGGCAAGGTGTAAGAAGGGCGACAAGAAAGAAGAAAGAAAGAGACAAGACACCGGCCAGAACCCAGCGAAGCCGTTAAGGGCACACGACACACAAAACCAAAAGCCAATCACGTCAACTGAATTGCGCTCTAGACCATGGCAAAATACATTGTCCCTTGTATCGTTTTCGGGGTCTTTTTAAGGCCTTTCCTCCTTCTATCAATTCCCGGCACACTCACCATTATTTCTTCTTTACCCTTCCCATCCATCCACATCCGTTTCTTGCTTCTCGTGTTTTTCGCCTCCCTAAGGGTCCCTCGAGCCTTTAATATCTGTCGATCGACAGGGCCATAGCCTCTTTCTATTTCGTTTTGTCACCCTTTTGTCTCTCTCTATGTTCTCTATTCTTATGACCCTTTCCCTTTTTTTAGTTTCGCTGCGGCACAACCACCAGCCGAGGGGAATAAAAAGGCAATTCGAGGCGATTTCGGAAGCCAGGAGTCAGGCCAAATCAGTAGTGCGTAGAGCCGCAACTCTGTATCTGCATTTGTTGACTGGGCTCTTCTGTGTTTTAATTCCCTTTGTTTTGTGTCTCGTGCCTTGTGTTTGCAGTCAAAGTACAGTTGCGAAAGTGGACTCTTTCCTCTTTCGGCCCAAACTGGCGACTTGTAAACGAAAAGTGCCAACTGACAGGAACAGGCAGGTGCGACGGCGCTACCAGCTGACGAAATGACGATGTCTATCAGGAGGCCTTTGTTCTTCACGACAATAACTACAACAAAACAAAATAGAGGTTTACTTTGTAGAAAGCCGTGAGGGTATTGTATGTTCACGAGCCGACTGGTCACCTGGACATTGGACTCAATCAAAGCACAACCGTGCTACAGCGAAGTGCGCCTACGTGGGGTGCGTGCCTGCATGCAGATTTGCTGGTCGTTCTTTCCTATTTCGCTTTTACATCGTTTTCTCATACATCTTCTTCCTCTTCTGCCGCCTCCTGTCCATCACTCTTTCCTTTGCTATCTTCCACCGCTTCGGGTTGCTCTTGGGGTCGCTCTTTCCTCTTTTTATCAACATATTCTGACCCAGAAAAGGAATAGGGAAAGAGCGGGCGACACCCCGTCTCCCCTTCCACCGCCATTCCTGCCCGCTGTTTTGCCCTTGTCTCCCCCATTTTCTTGTCGGTCGGCGGCCCCACCTTCCACCAAAAAGCGAAGGAAGCATGGGCCCAGAGACAAGGTCCAGAAGCCAAGCCCAGGCCCACACTTTCCTCCCACTGTGTCCACCGTGTAACCGTGCGCGCCTTCCCCATATTCACGATATGCGAAGACGACTTGACGACTTTACGACTTCCTGACTTTTCGACTTTTTGACTTTTCTGAGTGCACTCATTCCCAACTGCGAGATGCTCGCCCCATCTCTTTCTTCACACGAGGACGGCCCCGACCCGACAACAAGATACCCCATTCACTTCACACTCGCAGCAGGATCGTATGCATGCAATTGCTGTTCATCTGCCCCCGCTGCACCAGCCGGCTGCACTGATGGCTTGTCCTCACCTGGGTGGCCGCCCTGTTTTGCAGGCTTGGGTTCGTGGGAACTTTGGGTCGGGGACGAGACTGGAGACAAGACTGGAGACAAGGAGACAACTAGGATGGACCACGCTTAGAGGCCTCTGTTGGAACAGCCTCACTTTTTGATGCAAATGCATGCCCAGCGATCAACTTGGCCAACCACACATTCACGCCAGTCGACTCGGACGAAACGGTGAGTAGTTGGCTTCTTCCCTTTCTGCCTTTTGCTTTGTCTTCTGCACTGCAACCCCCTCTCTCTCCGCCCCCAACAACCCATCCCACGTCCTCATCACAATCACAACCTGCACATCTCCGCTCTTTTGTTCTCGTTCTCCTTTCTTCTTCACACTGTCTCTTTCTTGCGTGCTGCTTCCTACATGCTTTCTCGTGCTTCCTGCGTATTGCCTCGTCCGTCTGTTGCCACTCAACGAAACTAGCCCCGGCTGACACGTCAATCTAATTGTGCTTCTCTTTTCTTACTCTTACTTTGCATCTGTGACCTGTTGTCTCCTATTTTCTTACTGTTGAGGAGAGACTAGAATCAAGTGATCCCGTTTTTTTCATGAAGCGAAGAACCTTATTCTCGTCAACGCACACGACCACTTCTTTCATCGTTTGCACATGGTCACTGGTCTCGTCTGGATTGGCCCGGGCCCCTCCTGGCGCCTATTTTCTTCAAAGAGTCCTGTCTTACTCCGTATCTTTCAGGGGCCCTCTACTAGCGTCTCCGGCACACACAGAAACGAGTCAAACATCCACACTAACAACGGCAAAAAGAAAAAAAAACGGTCCTGCCACACGACCTGCCACACGACCTGCCACGCTACGATGAGCACTAGCAGCGCCTAACTCTCAGCGAGACCGGCCGTCGTCTTGTAGCTGTTGTCCCTGTCTCTTGTGCGCCCACACCGAAAATGGGAACCCCCTGACCCCGAACGGCTCACAAGTTACGAGCGAGGCGAAAGAATTAAGGGTCCAGTAGGTGCTAGACCCGTCTTGTTGAGCCTTGTCGAGCTTGTCTATTTTTGCCCTTGCTTTTTAAGTATTACTTTATTTTTCCTTTTTCCTTTTATGTCTTTGCCGGCCGTGACTTGTGCAGCTGGTCAGCCTGCCCGATAAGCAGCTGGTTGGCCTTTATCTCTGTTCCTGGGGTTGCCTTTCTATCTTTCTTTCTTTCTTACTTTCTTGTCTTCTTCCTTCTGTTCTATTCACTTCTCTTTCTTTTCTTTTTCTCTTCACTTTCTTTTCTTCACTCTTTCTCTTTCCCTACCCTCGTCTTTTCACTTTCCATATCCCTTCCCGTCTTCCTCCTTTCTTCATCCTTCACTTTCTTCCTCCTCCATCCCATTCTTTCGTTTATCTTCTCCTCCTCATCCTCTTATCGTTGCTCTTGTTATCTCGATAGCAACCTCCTTTCTTTCGTGTGCTTTCTCGAGCCTCCTTTTGCTGTTCTTTTTTTTTTTTTTTTTGCCTCACATCTACTCTTGTTTTTATTTCTTCTAGCACACCTCCCCACACACTCTCACAATGTACACAGGCAACCGCCGCATCTACCGCGACAAGGCGGCAGCGGCCGCCGACTCGTCCTCCGACTCCGACTCGGACAACGATGTCGAAGTCCAACAGGCCCGCCGTCGCTGGGCTGCCCGCAGTGCCCCAGCTGCCGACTCCACAGCGGCCACCGACAAGAAGAAGAAGAAGAAGAAGCTCTTGCCGCAAGAGTCCATCGACAAGATCTGGGAGCGCTTCTCACAGAAACGCTTTAGCAAAGCCATGACTGTGCTGCCATTCGCTCCTGTCGCGCCTTCTCCACTGTCTGAACGTGCAAACGAGCTGCTGAGTGTTGGTTATGAGCGCGCCGCCGAAGAGTGCCGGCGCAAAGTCAAGAAGATTATCCAAGAGTGCCGCCGGGTCAACATGCGGTACCGCGACCCTGGTTGGGACATTGACTGGGATCTCAAGATGGCCAAGGGTCACTGTCTGAACAGCCTGGGCAACACGAGCTTCGACGTGTCCCTCAAGAACATGATGAGCATCAACGCCACGGTGCCCAAGGCCGTCAAGCGGGTGCACGAGATTTTTGAGAAGCCGACCTTTATGTCGACAGTCAGCGGCAGCGACGTCAAGCAGGGCGGCCTGGGCGACTGCTGGTTTATTTCGTGCGTGAGCGGGCTGGCCAATGTCTCTGGCGGGCTGCAGCGTGCCTGCGTTGCCTACGATACGAGTTAGGACCCACCCACTTATACCATCGCCTCTACCTTTTGAGTTGAACTCGCTAACACCTCCTAGAAATCGGCATCTATGGTTTCGTCTTTTACCGTGACGGCGAGTGGATCTACTCCATCATCGACGACAAACTCTACCTCACCTCCCCCTCTTGGGACTCGCCCAGCTTCCAGCGCGACCTCCTCCAACAAATCGACCAGGACGACATTGAGCGCGTCTACCGCAAGACGTACCAGACGGGCTCCAAGGCATTGTTCTTTGCCCAAAACAAGGACCAGAACGAGACATGGTTGCCGCTCATGGAAAAGGCTTATGCCAAGGCTCACGGCGACTACGACAGCTTAACAGGTGGCTGGATCGGTGAAGGTCTAGAGGATCTGACGGGCGGTGTCACCACCGAGCTGCTCATGTCTGATATCTTCGATACCGACAGCTTCTGGGACAATGAACTGAGCCGCGTCAACGAGGAGTTCTTGTTTGGCTGCACCACCGGTCTTCTCGATATTGGCTACGGCGACCGCGACGGCATCACCGAGGGTCACGCCTACAATATTATGGAGGCAAAGACGCTCAAGAACGGCACCCGTCTCTTGAAGCTGCGCAACCCTTGGGGCAAAGTCAAGGCCGGCACCTGGGAGGGCGCCTGGTCCGACGGCTCCAAGGAGTGGACGACCGAGGCCAAGGAGGAAGTCGGCCACACTTTCGGCAGCGACTCCACCTTCTGGATCTCGTACGAAGACTTTATGCTCAAGTTCCAAAACGTCGACCGCACCCGTCTCTTTAGAGATCCGGACTGGCTATGCTGCCAGCGTTGGATCGGCGTTGACGTGCCCTGGAAGACGAGCTACAACGAGAAGTTCCACATCAAGCTCACCAAAGAGTCGCCTCTCGTGTTGGTCCTGTCCCAACTTGACTCTCGCTACTTCCACGGTCTGGCCGGCCAGTACTACTTCCGTCTCCACTTCCGCCTCCACGAACAGGACCGCCCGGGCGCCGAAGACTACATTGTCCGCTCCCACGGCAACTACCTCATGGATCGTTCGGTGAGCGTCGAGCTCCCCTGCATGGAGCCCGGCAGCTACTCCGTCTTCTTGTCCGTCGTCGCCGAACGCGCCACCAAGACGCTGTCAGTCGAGGACGTCGTCAAGCGCGAGCTCCAGAAGCGCCACGAAAACGAGAAGCTCGCCCAGGTCGGCCAGGCTTACGACTTGGCCCACAGCAAGGCCGCCGCCCACCTCGAAGAGCTGGCCAAGCTGCGCAAGAAGTCTGACCAGATCAAAGCCTCGGACGAGCGCAAGCGTGAGCGGCGCAAGGACTGGGCCAAGCGTCACCTCTTGAAGGATATTCAGAAGCGCCAGCAGAAGAAGAATGCCGAAAAGGCCAAGAAGCGCGCTGAGGCCAAAGAGGAAGAGCGCAAGAAGAAGGAGGCGGAAGAGGCAGCCGAGAAGAAGAAGAAGGACGAGGCCGAAGCAGAAGAGAAGAACAAAAAGGAAGCTGAAGAGAAGAAGGCCGAGGAGGCCAAGCCCAAGGACAAGGAGGTGCAGACCGACTCCAAGGACAAGAAGGATGCTGAGACTGTCACTGAGGAGGCTGACAAGCCCGCTGAGATGTCAAAGTCCGAGGAGAAGGCTGCCACTGAGGCCGCTACTGAAGCCTCTGTCGAGGCTGATCTCGCTGCTTCGACCGCCACCGTCGCTTCGGCCATTCCCCCTGCTTCTTCCACGTCTACCGCTGCCGCCGACCAAGCTGCTGCCGACGAGGTCATTTCTGTCTCTACTTCGGGTGCCAGCACGCCTCAAAAGACACCTCTCGAAACTCCCAACGAGAACATTACCGAGTCGTTGCTGGATTCCGCTGGCAGCGAGCTGGTTGTCGTTCCGTCGGCGACCGAGGAGGTGTCCTCGTCCAAGACTGGCGAGAAGTCGGACGAAAAGACCGAAAAGTCTGAGGACAAACCTGCTGAAAAGTCCGATAAGTCGGATGAGAAGGCCGAGACCAAATCTGACAACAAGACGGACAAGACGGACAAGATGGACGAGAAGGCTGAGAAGACTGAAAAGTCCGACGAAAAATCTGAGAAGAAGGACAAGGAGGCGGCGTCTGAGCAGGTGTCCGACTCGAGCAGCCAGGGCTCCTCGTCCTCAAGCGATGCCTCCAGGTCCAAGTCCAAGGACAAGTCGGACAAGGCCAAGGACAAGAAGAAGAAGGAGAAGCGGGCCTCACCGCCGCCGCCTCCGCCGCCACCTGCTTCTCTACCGGCCGAGGCCGACGACGATTCCTCCGACTCGCCCCTCGAGGACTGGGAGGAGTGGTACTCATCCGATGACTTATCAACCAAGGCCACCCGCGCCGCCGCTGCTGCTGCCGGTACTACTGGCGCCGCCACGGCCGCCAAGGACGACGACGATTCAGATGACGAAAAGGACCCCGTGCCCTGGAACGCCATCTGTATCGTCGGCATCCGCGTCTACTCCAAGGACGAGAACCTCGAGCTGCGCGTCGTCATGGAGGGCGGCGACCTGGCCGAGGGTGGCATGGGCGAGCGCGGCGAGCAGGACCTGGACAATGCCCAAGCCAATGCGGGCGGTCAGCGCGTGCGCAAGGACGAGCTGACGTCGTACGAGACGGAGCTTGAGGAGAAGGCGAGCAACAAGGACAAGAAGAAGAAGGACAAGGAGACCAAGGAGTCTCAGGAGCCTAAAGAGTCTAAGACCGACAAGGCCGACAAGGGCAGCGAGACAGACGTCGCTGAGAAAGCGGCGGTCGAGAAGTCGTCTGACAAGGAGACCGTTGTCGAGAAGGAGGTCGCCAAGGGTGACGAGACGACCACGGACAAGTCGGAGGAGAAGCCCACTGAGGAGAAGCCTGCTGAGACTGCCAATGAGGAGAATAAGGATGAGGCTGTCCCTGCTCCCGGCCCTACTGTCGAGGACGGCATTACTCTCGCACAGTACAACACGATTGTGCAGAAGGACGATGAGGAGTTCAAGGAGGCCTCGGCTCCCATCAAGCCTGAGTCGCTGCCCTCTACCACCGTTACCACCACTATCACAGTGGACGATACCATGATGTGGGGCTAAGTGCTCGACATTGTTTATGATTGTGATGCTTGCTCTTGATGGTAGGCACACGACGATATTTTGATTTCCTATGTATATGTTTTGATGTTTTACAGGTCATTGAAGGCGTGCTATCTCACTACGAGTTTATGTTCTGCTTTGCTTTGTTTGGATACTGGTTGTGGTTTTGGACAATTGTTTTGGCGGGACCAAAGGCCAAGGGCATAGGCTGTTTGCTATTTTGTTCATCTTTGAGCGAGCGACATCATCTCTCACTTTTCCGTTCATGTTTATGAATCTTTCAGCTATCCTAGTCTGGTACTGTTAGATACCGCTTTTCTACTCCGTCTTCTTGTTTTCTAGAGACTCCTCTTTTTGCTACTCAAACAAACTGATTTGGATCAGCTCTAAATACTTCCCGGGATAAACCAAAGAGTGAGCAAAGCCACGTAGATTGTGTTGGAACAATTACCCGATGTGAAGACCCAGAATACAAGCTTCTTTTACGCGAGGGTCTGGGGTATGCCGGGCCGGCAAGGAACGGCAAGTCCTTGCCACAGAAGCTTTCTTAATGCTCCGCACTTGCCTAGAGGCCTTTTTCACAATTATCAATTTGCACGATTCCAGTGCACGCGTGGACTGGCGATTTGCATGCGGACAAAGTGCTGGATGTGCTGGTGCAGGAAGACGCATGGGTGGCGCGCGTGGACAGACGAACGGCGATGAGTCGGGATACACTATCGACACTGGTTGATGCGAGCGTCTTAGCCGAGGCGAGGAAGGGGTGAGCAGGAAAACGAAAGGGAACAGAAGAAGCGATATTTTTACTTTCAGTATCAAAATATTAAAAGAAAAAGAAGAAAAAATGCACTGAACACATTACATCGCTTTTAAATTTCTGGGCAAGACATATTGTTAAAAAAGGCGCCCAGCGCATCAAAAGATTAAAACCAATACCCTGTGACGTCGTCACATATCCAAACCAAGTAAAATAAAATACAACTCGAGCAAATATTAGAATAGTTTGAGTTTGACGCACCACTACACTACTTTCTCGTATGCCACAGACGGAAGTTACTCCGCGACGAGCCACCATTGACGACCAGTCCGTCTTTGCGCACATCCAGTGTGGCCATGCTCCGGCAGACGGCCGAGTAGTCACCAAAGAAGCGGTGGACACGCACGTCATTGTTGTGGCTGACGACATCGCCATCTTCGTCGACCTCCTTTTGGGTCAGGCCATGGCCCAGCGTGACAACCCAGACACCTTCAATGTTGATGGCGTGGGAGTCGGCGTCTTCGTCGGGCTGGAGCAGCACCGAGTAGATGGAGCCCGTGTAGCGGACAGTCGTCTTTTTGTTGGCGGCCGGGTCACGGCAGGGGAATACCCACTTTGCGCCGTTGTGCGACACTGGGTGCCATGCCGTAATCAGCAGACGGCCAATAGTGACCATGGAGATGCTGCTCACGGGTGTCTTCATGACGGCGGCGACGGCGCGGGGACCACGGGGTGTCTGGACATGCATACCGCCGCGGAGCTTGTTGACGCGGATATGGCGGCCGTCGGCCAGTGTCACACGACAGAAGCTGGCAAAACAGGGTCCACGGGAGTTGTGGTAGCGGCTCATGTCAATGGACGAATAGCTGGGAGGGGCTTGAGCCGGGGAGTTGGAGTGGTTGCCGCCGAGCATACGCCTGAGGGGACCTGAATGATACGGGCCCCGGGGGTTCATATTGGGCGCGGCCGAGTGGGTGCCAAAGTAGTGTGCGGGAGCCGCGTTGCTGGGCTTAGGCGGCGGGATGGTGTCAAAGGCCGTGTCGAGTGCATTGCGGCAGGCGATGAAGAGCGGGCTCGAGGCCGCGTACAAAAGCGGACCGGGGTCCTTGAAAGAGTTGCACTGCTGAGCGGCATGGGCACACTGCAGACTGGGCAGGTAGTGTTTGCCCCAGCGGCTGTAGTAGTCGGCTTTCGATAAGGCCATGCGGACCTGGCCGTTGATATCGGCCATGAGGGCGGTGCAGGCCGGGTCGGACGAGTGCTCATGGGCGGCAGCCGGGAGGGATTCGATCAGCGTGTCGAGTTGTTCGCCGCCGACACTGGCAGTAAATGGCGGGTTGAGATGCTCGTCCTCATCGTTCAAGGGGAAGATGGACGAAAGGAAGGCGCAGAGCATAGACCGAGAAATGTGGAAGGCAGCTTCACCGGCAGACATTGGCAGGTTGTCAGTGGTCATGTCCTCACTGTCTCCCTCGTTTTCCTCTTTGAGAAGCTTGCGGTCGGCGACGTTGCACCATGTCGACGTCTTGTAGAGCTCGGTGCTCATCTGTCTGTACTCGAGTTCGACATTGACAGTGACATGGGAGCCAGCATCAGAGCCGGCCTTGTAGCGGAGGTAGACGTCGCGCGACTGGCCGTACTGTATATTGCCAATGTCGATGGCCAGCTGCTGGTTTTGTTCCGAGACAATAGGCTTGTGCAGACCAACTGTGGTACCTTGTGTCTGCTCGATGGTGAGCGACTGCGGGTAGGTCAGGCGCAGAACGGCGTTGTTGGCAAATGTGGACTGCATGTTGGCCACAGCATGAACGAAGACGGTGCCCTGGGAAGTTAGCGGTGAACAATAGATGGAAACGAATGGCGGTGAAGCCTACAATCATGCCCGCATCAGGGATAAAGGCGTAGTTGCCGCCGGTGAACTCGGAAATGGACTTGAGCAGACCAGAACGCAGGCTGTATCCGAAGCCGAAGGTGTGTATCGGTGCCGGGATACGTCCAATGCTGCGCATCTTGGGAATGTAGCCCTGCGGCGGCGACATGAAGTTGGGCATGCCGTCAGTCAAAACCATAATGGCGGGCACACGGCCGGACTTGGTCTTGCCGCCGCTGAACAGGCCAACACCTGACACAATGCCCTGCCACAGGTTGGTCGAGTCTTCAGGGACCATGGACTCAATCTTGGCCTTGGTCTCCTTCTTGTTGGCGGCCGTCATGGGGGTCAATTCCTGCAGAACATTGACGCCTGTAGCGAAAGTGACAATGCCGAGACGGTCACCTTCGTTAAGCGTCTCAAGAATGGTGCGGGAGGCATGCTTGACGAGATCCAACACAGAAAGACCATTGCGTTCGGGCCGCTCACCCTCGACGGTCGGCACAGGTGCGTCTGCGGCCATGCTGCCAGAGACATCGATGACAAGGACAATGTCACATGGCACATGCTGAGGAGGAGCAGCAGGCGTCTCGGCGCCGTCTGGCGCTGACGGCTCCTCGTCAGAAAAGTCGGCCGGCTGGTTTGGCGGCGTCACCTTGATGATGATGCCGTCGTCTGTTGGAAGACGGTGAATAGCGACGGAGACTGGCAGGCCACTCTGCTTGGGCCGGAGCGGCAGACTGCTCTGGGGAGCGGCATCTTCATCCTTTTTGGGAGCCTCTTCTTTTGAGGAGGGAAAAAAGGGTACGAGAACCTGGTGAGTTGTGTTAGTTGGTTTTGATATCGTATGAAATTAGAGTGATGAGAGAGTGTGATAGCTTACCATTGTGTGAGGTGAAAGGGGGTTGAGTGAAAAGGGGGGGTTGGAGATAAGAGGAAAGAACAAGTGGCAGGTCCTGGAGGCAAAGGAAGGAGCAAAAGAGAAAAGAAGTGGAAGGAGCGAGTGACTTCTTGGGGTGGTGATGTCGTGGTATAAGAAAGAACGTGGTTGTAGGGAGAGGAAGGAACGAGGGGTAAATTGTTGTGCTCCGTATATCGTATGGGCAACCCAGAGGAAATCAATAAAGATTGACGTGGGTAATGCCACGAGGCGAATGGAATTAAGGAGGAGATAAAGAGAGCCTGAGCTTCAGACTACCAAACAAAAGAGTTAAATGGTGAAAAGGCCAAGGCGCCACTGGAAAGCCAATATGATCTAGCTCCCAAACCTGGGCGCGTTTTCTAGTCTTTGGTCGTTTTTGGTCGACTTTTGGTCCGTATATGTGCCTTTGTTGGTGTGGGTTGGTTGGAGTTGGTGCGGCAAGGCGGTCGACGAGGTTATCGAGGCGAAATTTTTGTGTGAGGTTGAATGAGATTGGTGAAGTTTATTAAAGTGCTCGCCAGTGTGTATTGAAGTCTAGTTAAGGGTGAGAAGAAAGGGAAGGAGTTAAAGAAGGAGATTGCCACAGCTGCAGCTTTGTGATGCAAGCATGGATGGCATGGATGGCACTTTCCCGTTTCAGTCGCCTCTTTCTGTTCTTGGGAATTTCCAAAGAGAAACTGTTCATGGAAGGAATGGAAGGAACGATGCGATGCAAACGAGGGTAGAAGAGGCTTAAAGGTCTGGAGTGAAAGGCGGAAGGCACGATGGGTGCACAGCCGGGAGATTCAAAATTCCAACAGCTTACGTCGTATTACACCGGCAGTCGCTTTCTTTTCCACGTTGTTAGCTTACGACAGAATATGCTATTTTGGTGATGCTCTCCTTCCCTCGTGTAGCTCGTATGTTGAAATATTGTTAGCGCGGTGCTGCTCTATCTCATTTGGCGTGCACAATGCGAGAAAGGTCTCGGACTCGCCATCCTGGTCCAGCTGTGCTGGGAACAGACGGTTGGGATAAGTCGAGCGAAAGACACAGAGAAGGACAGACGAACAGATCGCAAAGATGCCCGCCAAGCGAATAAGCCTTGCAGAATGCCTCAAAGGAGGCGATCCAATGAGGATCGAGCAAGGGTGTCCCGTAGTGACCTTTAGGTCTGGGCAAAACCGAGAGAGGGAAGGAGCCAGAGAGGCGCACCACCAATTAGAGCGCCCCGCAAACAGGGATTGCCCATTTCGGAAGTGTGTGCCAGTGCCTGACCCAGCAGTTTTGACTCGCACTTTCGCCGTATTAGTGAGGAAATAGCGTGTTTTGCCCTGGTTTTGGGCTTTTAGGTGGTCTTTCAGCGGCCAATTGCAGCTGGGCGTCCCCTTTTTTCTCGGCGAGTACGGAGCATTCGTGTTGACAATCGACAACACTCAGCTGGCTGTGCACTCTGGCCCCTAGGTACCGGAGGGCGCATCAACACTGACAGCGGTGATTCGTTGGCACGTTGGCTCCCGCCGGGCCTCTACGACGGACCTGGACAATTTCCAAGACCCGACGGTGACGACGCCTGCCACTGAAGGCCGCCCGTCAGGTTGGAACGTTGTTTAGTTTGCTCGTATCGGTCAGTTACGCTGGAAGAATTTCAAGATGAGCACGAGACAGTCTCGACCATCTCGACGAGCCTGGGCCTTTCCCACAGTGTCACAGGTGTGAGGCTGAGGCCTTTGATGCTCAACAAACGGCCCCAAAACGGGTCTCTTTCAGTCTCATTCCGTCTCATTCAGTCTCACGAGAGTTGCGTCAAAGAGAGTACGTATTATCGTGGCGGGTTGTCGGGCACAAGGCAGCAGGATAAACAAGTGTAGAATGTTGTGAAAGAAAGCCGACGAGGAGAAACATCAAATCAACGACGACAAAGAAGAAGAGGCGACTAGAGGTAAAACAGCCCGCATAATCGCCCACTAAAATCGTAAATGTAATCTCATCAATCTGCCCCTCGGGCAACACCTTACCCACTCAGAAAGCCTCGCAGACGGTGTGGTAAAGAGCGGTTCATGCAACCTAACATGGAAGTAAATTAAGAAATAAAGATTAAACATGTACGTCGTACTGAAAGAAAGGCGATCCTTGAGCATGTCGCCTTGTGAGTATTCTTTGTCATTGCTGTAATCCTTTCTTTCACAACGGTTTGCATAAACAATCCTCTCACTCACAAAGGAGCCCCCAATAGGCGGAATAGCGATGAGGCGGGTTGCCGTTTTGGGGTCTTCCTTGGTTTTGCATCCTGCAGGCGGATCCCGTGGCTGTTTTTGTCTGCCAAGATGAGAACGTAGAACCACCGTGCCTTTGAGAGTGTGTAACCGGCCCGTTGAACAGACCAGGCTCTAGAACCATGTGACCCTGTGTGGCCAAAAATAAGCATGTTTTCTTCTTTTTCCGACTGCTGGGATTTCTGGGGTCGCTGGACAGAACCTCTTTCTTTTTTTTTCCCTCGCTCTCCTTCGGCATCTCCATCTGACACGATGCATGCTCCACCAGGGCTGAGCAAGATTTCAACGGTCAACATCCCAGAGACAAACTGGGTCTCCAAGCTTGGCTGGCTCTGGCTACCTCTTGAGGCGAAGGGCATCTAGGCGTGTTCCTAAGCCTTGACTCTGAAATGCCGTTGCCTAGCACTGCATCGAGAGAAACACTATGTTTATGCTACGGCAATTGCTTGCTTCGCCTCGAGGATAGGGCTGAGGGTTTAAAACTGGAGAAAACAACAGAGCTAGTTCGAACTATGGATCAGGGAGCCGTAGAGGATCTAGAGAGGATATAAATGGAACACGATGAGTGCGATGGGAGCTGGGAGGTAGGAGCTAGGAGCTATGGATACAACAGGCGCCATGGAGCGATGCGAGCAATACGTTGCTGTTGGCGCTGTGAACTGGAGGAAGAAGCGCTTCCAGATTCAAGCGGCCCTTCTCTCGAAAGAGAGATCTCACAATCTTTCGAACCAGCAGACCCGACTGGCAAAGCTAATAAGACGACGGTGGACGGCACTGGCCACGGAGAGCGCTTGAGAGATTCAAACTTACATCGCACGACGAACAAATCTCACGATCTCTGCCAGTTAGTGACGCGTTTCTTGCCTCTGCTTCTTTCGTAATCTCTCCTCCCATTTCTGTCTCTTTCAAGACATGTCGTCACTTTCGAGCCATACTTACGTCGTACACAACAGCAAAAGCCCAGTCTCTCTGCCTTAATCATAAACCAAGGCATGCCCAGGTGGGTTTCTTTTACTTCTAATGCACTCTGCCACAATATGAAACACGAGGTCACGAGACTTGCCCTGTTTTTCTTGTGTGTTTTTTTTTTCGTGTTTCTCAAAGCCCTCTTGTTACACTTTGCTGCATTTGATGCGCACAAGAAAGTCCACGCACAGCCTCAAGTTTTCTAGGCATCGTCATTTTGCATTCCGTCGCGGTGCTCTGTGCTCTGACTCGCCAGTAGGACCGCGTCCGTGCAAGCCTATTGGCCGACCTTGGCTATTTGGGTGGCCTCCCCAAGAGTGCGCGGGCGGTGCGTCATATTACGTCGTCCGGAGTATTACTCCGTACCCTGGAGAGAGATCGCCCAGACACGCCCTCACGCCCAAACCCAGATGCGGGGAAGCACAAACACAGCTGCCGGCACACAACTCACACAACGGGATGGCGAATGGCGACTCACGATGAGCAGCGAGATTGATGGGGTGGTGTCTGACTACGACCCTTTTTACACGCCACGATCCTGATTGCTCCTCTCTCTGGCCTTCTTTTGTTGAAATTGCCCCTTTTTTTCTTTTTCCTTTTTTTCTTTTTCCTTTTTTTCTCTTTCCTCTTTTCCTCTTTTTTCACCAGTGAGACCAGCTCCTGTTGGGACGCTTCGTGTTTGCTTTTGCTCTTCTCGTTCCCCTGTTGGCTGTCTGCCCGTTGGCGCGTTTTTCGTTTTCTTTAGCTACGAAATGGTCACCTGGCCCTCCAACTGTGAGCACGAAGTGTGCTTCGTCGCGGAAAGCTTGGCTGGGGTTTTGGGCAGGAGAGTTCTTGGCTTTGAGGCTCACCTTTCGCCTCTCTTACATCCATCTGTCTGCTCACCTCTTTCGTCACTTGCTCGTTCTCCGTATTCACCCGGTGGGTTGGGAGTATCGGGTTGTGTTTCACATCGTGAGAGTTTCTTTGTCCTGCTTCCACGGCCTTCCTCGCCTTCTTTGTTCAACGTTACACCCCAATGTAGTCTTGGCATCGAACCTAGGCTGCGAGGCCGCCTCGACTGCCTTTTTTTCTACTCCGTACATCTCGCGATGCACACTGGACTGAAATGCACCGGTGAACCAGCTCGCCCAAGTCGAGCCAGCTACCATCGCCCGCGCGGTGCCACCTAGCCACCCACTGGTCCTGCACATCCCCACGCTTCTTTTCTTTTGTCCGCCGTCAGTGGGGGGTCTGTTGGGGCTAGGAAGCTGATCGTTGCAGCTGTTTTCCTCGATTTAGTTGGCTTCGTCTTCTCAGGGTCCCCTCCATCTCCTCCTAAATGGCTTCGCCTGCAGCCGCTGAGCCGTTGTGCAGATGCAGTCGCCACCAAGGATACCATGGAAAGTACGTCGTAGATGGTATATCGCAGGCGTTTGTATGGTTTCGCTCCCAGTTTCCTGTGATCATTTCCTTGACTGGCCGTTTCTTGGACTTTTGCCATTGAGCTTGAACCCTGCTTTTCGTGCTTTCCCTGTTCGTACGATACACAGTAGTCATCTCCAGACCACCAGGGCTCCAGGCGCCTGCCCTATTGGTCCTTCTTTTGCTCATCCCAGGCAAAACAGGGTCTTTTCGCCTCTCTCAATGAACAGGCAGCATTACGAGTCATCCTCGGAGTTTCCCAGAAACTCCTTTTCGTGTCCGGACCCTTTCAAACACCTCCAAGCCTCATTCAACTCCGCGCGTCCGTCTAGCGCCGCATCATAATGTGAGATTTGCCTTGGTGGTGCCTTCCCCCGAGCTTTGGTGTAAAATCCGGGGAAAGTACGAACTACGACGTATCCAATGCTTCCACTAAGAGGAAAGCGCGGGCCCCGTGCCCCATACCATTGTCCCTGCCACCAACCGCGACAGAATTAGCGGAGAACACCCATTGTTGTGCCTTTTGGTGCCTCTGCGTCTTTTGCGCCCGTTTTCTTCCTTTTATTCTGTTGTCGCCGACTCATGCAAGTGGCCGGCGCCGCCCATCCGTAATAGCTTCTTGTAATGCCTTTTGTCAGCTTCTTTCTGTCACACCAACCACACCACCAGGTCACGACTCGACTCGTATGTTCTTTTTCTCCAGGCCACGCAGGGAAAGATCAACCCGGCTGTTCACTTCGTGACTGCCTTTACTGGCACTGAAGAGAGCGCTCCTCGAACGAGGCCGCACTTTTCTGTTTCTTGCCGGTTTTGGACCTTCGTTCTTTTGCTGCTGCTCTGTCGTCCATTGTTCCTTCCATAGACAGAGATTTGGCTCTTAGTGTCCTGACTGTTTGCCACTTTGCCCACGTTTTCCGGGGCGAGGCAGGAGCGACCGTCTTTATCAAGAGTGCAAGCAAAACAGCGCGAGTCGCAAGCGCTTGTCAAACCTTGGTCAAGGTTATTATTTTCTTTTTCTCTGCTTTCTCTTTTCCTGCCCTCTGTTTGGCTGGCCTTGTCCCCTTCCCCCAATAGCCCCCGAGCCCCTCACCCTGGATACTGAGCCCTGCCGGTCTTGGCTCGCATCGATTCGCCAGTTTGTTGTATGAACCATTTCCATTGCCAATATGATCTTGTCGTCAGTTTTGTGTCGGTCTCTTTCGCTCTCCCAAGAAAGCAGGCCGCCACCTTCCTCCTAATACGGCCGGAGTCAGAGCCCCTTCCCCCGTCCGTTCTTTCTCTTTTTTGTTTCTCGCGACTGCCTTGTATTTAACTTCTTTGTTCCCCCGTTTCTGTCGATATTTCTCTTCTCTTCCTTTTTCTTCCTTTTTCTTCCTCTTCTCTCTTCTTCTTCTTCTCCTTTTACACATTTACTCGGTTTACACTCTATTTACCCTATTTCGCACTTTTGCATACTGCAACATCTACGACGAACACTTAAACAACACTCACACTCTCGACCACCTCCCATACAAAACTCTATTTCAACCACTTCCACCTCTCTCAAAATGTGTGATTCTGCTGCTACCACCACGGCTGCCTACGCAAAGCCCCAGCCGACCATGAGCGCCTACGCCGTTCACTGCCACATGTGCGGTGGTGTGTTTGTCATTAGCAACACCTGCACAAGCTGCTCGCACGTTCAGTGCCAGAAGTGCTTGTAGGCGACGGCATGAGCTGAAGGCCGAAGGCATGAACTGAAGGCCAAAGGCCTGAGGTTCAGGCTCGAGTCTCAACCGACGCTGGAAAGCTGGCTTTACTTGCAGCCTGCCGGCCCGACTTACACGCCTGCACTGTCTGCTTCTACCCTCGGAACCCACCGGGGGGAAAGCGCGCCTCCCACACACCCGGACTTTTTTTCTCTACGCCCCCCACGCGCAACCACTCACAACCTTTGTGAAGAACGGCGCTCCAGTTTTTCTGTCATCTGCTACTTCATTTTTTACCTTTCTTAACTAAACATTTGTCTTTTCGGATCTTCGTCTTTCTCGTCATTTTCCACCTGCTCTGACGTCTGGCGAGGCGCATGATTTTCAACTCGGACTTTTACGCGTTGCTATTTCCATTCTCCTTTTCCTTCCCACGGCGTTTGGTATGCCAGCCTCTTTTACTAGGCAGCTGGGCAAAAAGGGCCGGATGACGGCGGACAACCAGGACAGACAGAACGACACAAAAAACAGCGGCGACAAAAAACTAGGACGGACAAGAATGTGACGGCGGCGTCTGTACGGATTTCTTTGCTTTTCTTTTCTTGGAAAATAAGACTGGGCAACTGGACGACAGAACAAGGTCGACAGCGATACCGGAGCGTTGCTTTTGCTTTGCCGCCTTTTTTTTCCTTTTCACGTTTACGTTTTATTTCACGACTGCACTTTCACGATCCATTTTTCAGCGAAATTCTCCATTCATATACCCCCAAATGCCCCTCCGTTTCATTCACATGATGTATTATCACAGCAGTTATTTCTCATTTAAGATATTTAGGTCATTATAACTCTGCTTTTTTTTCTCAGACAAAAATTGATCAAAAGTACCCTAAAACAATATGCATCGCATGCTGTGACTCAATGTACCTGCCATGACTTGCAGCGCTCTTGCCGTGTTCTCGTAGTGACGACCCAGCGGACGCACGGCACACGAATCGCTTGACGGACTGTCGAAACGTGCCACTCACTGTACCTCGAGTAAAAGGGAAACCTCACGCGAGCTCTTGCCTTGCTGTGAGCAAAGTTTTACGGTTATTGTTTCCGTCTGAAGAGTCTAGCTTAGTTTCTCAATAGAATGTGAAGCTTCATCGGCAAGAAGCGGTGCATCAGTAGCAGAACACGAGAACACAGAGGCGTAAATAGTATGCAGACACCCGAAGAGGCTCGAAATTACAAGCAGGCAAAAACATCCAACATCACGCATAGAAATGGATGCAATGCGCTTCTACCTACATTACCCAGTCGTCTGATGTCGCCGTCTGGTGATTTCTACGGGAGCTTATGTACAATCGACACAGAATAAGACGGCGACATCACAAGGCTGACCAGCACTTGAGGTGAAGTAGCTACGGTCAAGTCCTTTTCATGCTGCTTTGTGCTTCAGAAATTCAATATACATTTTGTCTTATGCTAGATGAGAGAGATATTATAAACAGTATCGCTTCAAGAACTTTAAGTTCTAATGAGAAAAAGATTGGACATTTTATCACCTTTTTTTTGTAAAAAAAGTAAGAAGAAAAAATCCGAGAAAATACATTTCTAAAATAAACACGTAGAGCCTTTCACATTCTATAGAACAAACAAACCAAGAACATATTCAGATATGATTTGACCCTCTGACAAGATTAACTCAACTCCAACCGTGTTGAAGGCATTTCCTTCACAGGTCGATCATGCTGCGCTGGCACGTCGTACTTCCGACGCACGCCACTCCTTCGTTTTTAGGTAGTCAAATACTTTTGAAGAGAACGGCACCTTTTATAGTTTTACCCAAAATTTTTGAAAATATACAGCTCGCTCAAACTGGACTGCCGTCGTTCGTGTTCGCCGTTTATGTTGATGTTCACCAGAATGAACCACGTGACTTTCGACAAAAGTTGAAGTGGGTCTACAACCAAAAAGGGCTAGCGCATTGACATCCAACAGCCCAAAAAATTGTCGCGGCTGCCAAAAGCTCGATCAAACGACCGACGGTTCAAGCTGGTCGTGTTTTCCACCCATTGCCGCCTCACAACCCACACACCATGCCTGCAAGATTACCAACATTGCTGGCGACGGCCACGAGCCGCTGCAGCAGTCTCTTTTCTGGCGCGGCCGCTCCACGGGTGGCCGTTGCCTCGCTGCACAGCAGTGCCCGTCTGGCAGCTCCTCGTTCGTTCCCCATCACAACTCTCACGGCTCTCATGACAAAACTTGTGCCCCGCTAACAAGCATTCTCCAGCCCGGCAACCCCCTTCGAGCGGTGCTTCTTTCCTCGACCTTGACAAGAACGAGTACGGCCGTCCCCGGTCTGCTGCTTCCTCCCAGGCCGGCGCCGCCGCCGGCCAGCACGCACCCCAGCGCTACGGTCCCCGTAGCGACGCCAACGCCGCTCTCAGCCGTGTGCTGTTTGACAGCGAAACCCGCCGCCGCATGCACGAGCGCCGCGAAGAGCAGAAGCGCACGGCCCTCGAAAAGATGACGGAACGCAAGACGACGGACGACTACGCCCGCCACCTGCACCGCAGGTACAACAGTGGCGACATTTACTCGCCGTCCGACATGAGTCCCTGGGTGCAGGGTGAGTGGGCAGAGCCGTGGGCGCTGGAGATGGACACGGTGGACCTGGTGGGCATCAACCCGGTGGACGAGTACCGCAACTTTAGCATGATCTCCGAGTACGTGACAGCCATGGGCCGGATCCGGCACAGAAAGGACACGATGCTGCGGCCTGTGAACCAGCGGCGGATGGCGCGAGCAATCCGGCGGTCGGTGGGCATGGGCTTCCACCCCAGCACGCACCGTCACCCTGAGATTCTGGCGATGTCGCAGGCAGCACGACCGGCATACACGCCGCCAGGCAGTGGTGGCCGGGGAGGCAGACGGTAGACCAGCCAGCTGTTAGAGATGGCAGTGTTGATATTTGATAGCAGGGTATTAGAAAGAAAAACCCCTGGTGTATGTATAGTACAAAAAAGGTCCCAGCATTGTAAGACCGTTCTCTCCCGTTTTCTTCGCAATGTTGATTGTGTTCCATGTAGCATGCTGCCCCGTTTTTGTTTAATTTTGATCTATATACAGTTTTATACGCCCCCCTTCTATGTTGTGGTTCATGCCTTCATCTCTCGTGTAATCTTGTACCGACGAAGACCTTCAAGGGTGGTTGTGCATCCGCGCTTCTTCACCTGCGCCCAGAGGTCGGGGTATTCGGCGGCTGCCCAGTCGGCAAACGACGCCTGCAGGTCCTGGCCGGGCAGGGCATTGCAAGCAAGGCCGAGTCTGTATTATTGTTAGCGGGGGTGCACTTGTGAGTAGTTTGGCTCTTTGGGTGGTCACTCACGTTGTCAATGTCGGGCCGTATCCGACGCTCTTCTCCATTCCCGTAATCAGCTTCTGCACCTCCTCAATGTGGCCTTGGCCAGCAATTGAGCTGCTGTACGCATCAAACACATCTGGCGGCACGTCCACCTCCATGCGCTGCATCTTGGCCCACACCGACCGCGCCGTCGCATCGCCAAACGGCAGCCCTTCACAGACATAGAACAGAATGGCCAGACTGGCATACGAGGGACCCTCGAGGGACCCGTCAATCTCGGTCCAGAAGTCCAGTGCCCGTGACCGGTCACCGCTCGACGCATACGCCAGCATCAGTGCATTGTATAGCCGTGTGCTCATTTGCACGCGCGTGTCCATCTTGAGCATGTTGTGCACCATCTTGAGGCCCGTCTCGTCCGGATAGCGACCTAGACCTTCGAGACAGCGCACATACAAGTCCGCCGTGGGCCGGAGTGCCGGGTCGTTGGCACCCCGCATGTGGCCAAAGACGTAGCAGGCCATGTCCGGCCGGCGGCGACGGAAGAACCCGTCCATGACGCGGACACGGCTAGCCGGCGGCGTCTCCGCAAAGTACTGCCGCAGCAGCGAGTATGCATCCCACGCGCGGGCCGTGCTGCTGCGCCGCCGGTCGGTGATGTAGTCCACAAATGCCTCACGCACAATCGCACGCTCGTCGACCGAGTATTGCATGGCGTGCACGGACAGCACGTCAATAACCTCAAACTGCTGGTCACTTCCAAAGAAGGTCATGCACAGCGAGACGACCGTGGCCGGCTCAAGCGCCACTTGGCGGGTTTCGGCCGTATCGAGCACGTCGCGGATGCGATGCGTGCTGCCCTGGGTGCTGCCCGACTTGGCCATGGCAGCGTCGGCCGCCGAGCAGAGCGTGCGGATGTACTTGTTGATGACGGGTGCGTCCTCTTCGTCGGGGCAGTCGATGCTCTGGAGGTGCATGAATGACGCATAGGCGCCGCTCAGGTCGTTGGCGTCGACGCGGTAGTCGAGCTGCAGAATAAACGTGTGCGCATCGGGGGCAATGTCGAGGCCATCGGCGCTCTCGGGCGCGGCGCCCAGCTGCACGAAACGCTCGGCTAGCAGCACATCACCCTTGGCGGCTGCCACACGAATCAAGCCGTTGACCGTGGCCGCATCAGGCGCCATGTTAGGCCGGTTGCCATTGTGCTTGACCATCGTGGCAATCATGTGCCGGATCTCGTCGACGCCCTTGTCCAGCGACACGACAGCCCACTGGAAGATCACGTCCCAGACGTCCTTGGTCGGGTTGGCGTCACACAAGTTCTGGAAGGTGGTCTGGATCCATTTCTGCTTCTCGGCGGGGCTGTCACCACCGGTGCGCTGTGCGAAAGCTAGCAGCTCAGCATACGTTTGTGCTGTTGCCTGCCCCCGGTTGGCAATGGGCCTCTCAAACCAGTCTCTTGTTTTTGAGTAGTTGTTTTGCCGTGCGTAGAACGTGGTCATGATCTCGTGGAAGAGCGGCATGTACTCGAGACCCGCGTCTTCGGCGGCCTTGGCCTCGGCCAGAAGCGCCTCTTCACGGCCTTCGCGTGCCAGCCCTTGCAGAACCAGCACCCACAGCTCCTTGTCGCGTCGTGACCGCTTGCTGCTATCAGTCTGCTGTTGTATTTGTTCGCCAGTCTCCGCAGCGGTTGCTGCAGACTTGGCTGTGAGGGGAGATACGGGCTGGCCTGGGAACCAGTACTTGTTCAACAGCTCGGCCGCCTCAACAGAAGCGCCGTACTGGCACAGAATAAATATGTGCCGCTTGAAATCGAGTGGTGTGGACGCCCGGCGCCGCCGCAGTTCTGTGTAGATATCACGGCACATCTCAAGGTGGTCGCGCGCTGCGGCAGTGTCGGCCGCGCTGCTGGGCGGCTTTGCCAGAGCTTCACGGGCCGCCCGCAAGTCATCCAAGTCCAGGTCGTGGGCAATGCCGTCGCTTCGGCATATCTGCTGCTGCTGCTGCTGCTGCTGCTGCTGCTCTTCCAGATCCGGGCCCTCGTTTCGCAGGTACTGATACAGCCGCCGGAACCACTGCGCCTGTGTCGCATTCACCCGCTTGCCGTACTGGTATTTGTACGCAAAAAAGTCGCGGAAGGCCTGGACCAGCTCGTCGTGCGGCGGACGGCGGGTGTCTTCGGTCACACTGGCACGGAACTGCAGCAGGACATCGTAGCCGGGCTCGACGTGCTGTTCCTTGAGCTCGCGGGGCGCAGAGGTTTTGCGAAGGGCGCCAATAAATGTTCGCCGGGACGTTGTCGAGAAGGTGCGGGTGGTCGGTCTGGATATTGTGTCTGCCGTCGTTAAGCGTCGAGAGTACCGTTGCGGGGGATGTGCAGGCTGTGAGAAGCTGGAAGAGGTTGTTGAAGGTGTGCTCCGCGAGGTCGAGAAAGAGCAAGAAGTCGATGTTGACGTCACAGAGGAGACGGCAAGGTGGGCGTCAGTGCGGCCGTGCACGAGGCAGCGCCTGTACGCATTGCGCGCCGCCAAGTGCGACCGCATGGCTGCTGGTGGGAGGAGTAGTCGAGGCCGAGATAAAGAAAGCCGGGGTGTGGCAGGCAGAGGGAGACTGAAAAGAAAAGCTATGCGGGGGGACTGAAGGGGGGGGAAAGAGTTAGCTCGGCCGGCCGGGAGACATTGGGGTGCGGGCAGGGCTCTGTTTGTCCGTAGAAACTCACCTCTGCATGGCTGCCAGCATCAATTGGCCGTCGTGGTTGTAGACGGTGCTCCTGGAGAGTGGTGGTGGCTCAGAAGAAAGGGCGCCGGTCGGTGGTCGTCGTTTGGCGGATCTTTGGGATGTCGTTCCAGATTGGGGACCTTCTTTTTTTGGCCGGGTTTTTCTGCCGCGCCAAACTCCGCCAGCTGGGTCTTGCTGCCCTGGGCCAGCCAGTTACAGCGGTTGCAATTGCCCGCATTTGACAACATTTGTGTGCAATACGCTCCCCTGTGCAGCACTACTCTGTACAAAAAAAACCACTAAAAGCACCAGCACTTTTTACTTTTGGCACAGGAATTGGATCATAACATATAAATTTTCGCACTAAAGACACTGCTTTTTCTAACATCGCCGATTTGTTTTCCGGGCATCTTTCATCACGATGCAGCGTCTCCTTCCCTTTTCGGACCGTTTTCAAACCACACAAAGAGCACGTGATACGTCGACCACGGCAAGAACATGAACGTACCCAAGTCGCGCCTTCCATGCTTTTTGTTCCTTCTTTCCGCTTTCGCTCTCACATGACCGCAGTAGAAAACTGTCAAAAAGAGAAAGAGACACCCGAGTTTCGTCTCAGTGCAGTTCCTCTTTTTGATGACCTAAATCCCCAAACATGAAATGAGACAAATGAAAAAGAGGAAGGAAGAAAAGGGTAAAAGACAAAAACGATTAAAAACTATTGAACAAACACCCTAGAAAAAACACAAGAGAACAAGCAGACCACGCTTAAGCCCGGACAGCTGCGCCCAGTGCGCCGCCCGTGAACTGCGTGCCACCAGCTTGCCGTTGCGTGTTGCCGCCGCCGCCACGAGCGCCTCCCCGGCCACCCCGTGCTCCGCCACCACGGCCACCGCCGCGGCCGCGGCCACCTTGCCGGTCAAACGCGTTGGCGGAGCCCTGTGTGCGCTGCTCCAATGTCCGCTCGTTCGACTCCGTGAGCGCGCTGGCCTTGTCGGACAGCGTGAGGGCCAGGCTCTGCAGGCGCGAGAGCTCGACACCCTTGCGGAAGATGACAGTCTGCTTGACCTGGTCAAGGGCAGCGGCCAGCTCCTCGTGGCTGATCATCTTGCTGATGATGGCCGAGATCTTGTGCGACTCCAGCTCAAACATGCTGCTGAGCGTCTCCAGGGCCAGGGTGTCGTAGAAGGGAGCGTAGGTGAACAGGAACGTGCGCACGCCCTCCTCCTGGATCTGCTTGGCCAGCATGGCCTTGATGCTGTCGGCCTGGGGCATCAGCTCCCAGATCTTGATGCTGTGGATGAACTCAATCGCCTTCTTCCACTCGCCAGCGGCCAGCGTCTTGGACGCCTGCATGACGTGGTCGCGCGTGTTCTCCGGCGGGCCCGTGAAGATCTGGCGCTCGTGGTACTCGAGCATTCGGCGGTACGTCTTGCTGATGACGCGCTTCTTGATGTCGGGCGACGAGCCGGTCTGGGCCAGCAGCGGGATCTCGAGCAGCATGCTGCACGTCAGGTACACGCACTCCAGCAGCTCCAGGTTGATGTGCATGTGGAACGGCAGCTGGCGCTGCTTCTCAATGCGCTCCTGCTCGGGCGTCACCTGGCTGTAGCGCTGGATCATGACGCCCTGGGCGAGCAGCTCCTTCTGGCGGCCACTGCCGCAGATCTCCTGCAGCGTGTTCTGCGCATCGTAGACGAGGCCCTTGCGGAACGCGCACAGGCCAACCTGCACTAGCGTGCGGTTGTACAGGATCTGCGACTGCACATCGAAGCTGCTGATTGTCTCCTGCAGATGCGACATGAGCATCATGTCGCGGGCGCGGTAGTAGTCGTCGTGCAGCGCCAAAAAGTAGATCTGGCACAGCATGGCGCGGGCGCGGATAATGCCCTCGCTGTTGGCGAACAGGTAAGCGCACAGGACGTTGAGCAGACCCGAGGGCTCAGCAGACTCGGCACGGGGGGCAATGGTCGAGTCGGCGCTGCTGGTGACGGCCTTCCAGCTGTTCTCCTCCAGGATCTTGACGACCTGGGCGGGCTTGAAGTAAATGTGCTCAAGTCTCCGCATGACGATGCGGTTGAGGCTCTCCTGGGGGATCTCGAGGGACGAGTCCTTGCGGAGGGTCTCGTAGTAAAGCTGGCCGAGGACAATGGTGTTGTACAGGGAACCCTCGTCTTGCAGACGGTCAATGTACTCGGAGGTGTGGGGGTCAATGTTCTGCAGCGAGCGGACCAGCTCGTCGTCCAGGCGCTCAATGTACGAGACAATGCTGCCAGGGATCTTGACGTACTTCTGGCCCGCCTCCAGGGTAGGTGGCTTGTCGTCGTCGTCCCACTCCTCGGCGTTCTCAATAACAATGTACTCCTTGTTCTTCTCGAGAACGCTGAACAGCTGGCCCAGCTCCTTCTCGGCGGCCTTCCAGTGGTCGAGGGGCATGAAGGTGGCAGCGCCGGAGCCCAGGTCGAAGCGGGCCGAGACGAGCGTCAGGAGGACGCGGATCTGCTGGTAGGGTGTCACGGCAATCTCGTTGAGCTTCTCCATGATCTTGATCTGCTCTGGCCGGTCGGTGTTCTTCTTACCGCGGGACTCCATGATTGTCCGCAGCTGCTTGAAGATGCCCTCGGGGGTGAACTGAACAACACGGCCACCCTTGCCCACAACCGTCGAGAAGCCCTCGTCGTCGCCCTCCTCGGCGGTGGGCGCGAATGCCACCTGCTGGGCGGTTCTTCTTGGCGCAGGCGCGGCCTCCTCCTCGTCGGACTCCATAAAGTCATCCTTGTCGGCACGGTACTCGTCGATCTGGCTCTGGTACTCCTTGACGACCTTGCGTATGCGCTGCTTGACGGCGTTCAGGCCACGTGCGCTGGTCGCGTTCATCTTCTTGAGGGAGACCTTCTGCATGGAGATGGACTCGTTGAGGAAATCCTCCAGGTCGGCAACGGCCTTGATGTAGAGCTTGGGAGCCTTGGAGCCCTGGCGGAGCTTCTCGGCCTGGCGGTTCAGCTTGTCGAACTCTGGTAAAACGCGTTAGTATTGAGTTATCGCGTCTTTCGACCTCCAACTCTCAAAATGCCCAGATCTCCTTCTCCCCCCAAAGTCCCCAAAAAAACTCACCAGTCGAAATCGAGCCCCAGTCGTTAATCTTCTCGCCATTCTCAATCGCCGTGATCGTGGCATCGAGCTCGTCGAACCGCTTGTCTTTGGCGCTCTTCACCTTGGCGGTGGTCTCCTCCTCGTCGCTGCCCGAGTCGGAGTCGGCGTCCAGCAAGAAAGCGTTGGCACCCCGCGGCTTGTCGCCGTCAGAGTCCGAATCCGAGTCCGAGTCATCATCATCGTCGTCGTCGTCATCGTCGTCGTCGTCGGAGTCATCATCGTCATCGACCTCGTCGAGCTCCTCCTCCTCTTCGGAGTAGAGTTCCTCCTCGTCGGAGCTGCTCTCGCTCGAGCTGTCGTTTCCGGAACGGAAAAAGCGGGTGGCAGCCATATTTGCGGTTCGTATACCTGCGATTTTTGTAGTCTTTTTCGTCGATGCCGTGGGGTTCGGGTGGATGGTTGAGAAAAGGGCCCAGGGGTGATCGAGGGTGGTTGTCTTGTTTCTGCCGGAGGGGTGAAAAAAAAGGGCTCCTGGCGATGGGTGTGTTTTGCTGGCTAGCCGCACAATGTGGACAATGGCAAATGGAGGGGGGGAACGAAAACGGGAAAAAAACTGCCCAGACAGAAAAATTTACTGAAATTTAGTGGGGGGTGCTGGGGCTAGAGGAGGGCGGACTGGCAACGCACGTGCCAGCTGGCAGCAACTGTGAGAAAAAAAGTGAGTGTGCACGTATCGCGTATGAACGTAGCCGGGGTGGAGAACTGCCGATAAGGACCACGTGAAATTACCTAAGCCCAACGCCTCCCAAACAGGCAGCCTCCCCTACCAAAAAAATCTTGCCGCTGGGGAAAGTGCGCCATACTACCGTGTCGCGACTTTTGGAGCTGGCTTGCAAGGGCAAAACAGTGCCTCCAAAACATCACCACCGAGCTCGCAACGACCTCGACCTGTCGCGCATTACCATCCTGCATCATCCAGGGTGAACGGATATTTGCTTTGGACGTTCTTCCTGAGCCATCGGTCCGGAACTGCACTGCAAAACAGTTTCCTCGCCACGGCGGACGCGAGGCGCGACGCTCGCCAGCCATCTGCAGCTCAGTGCTGCCTCGATATTTTCTGCATCTACACCTACATTTCTGTGTCACATATCGCATCCATACATTGACACGATACGACCCAGCATCGACGACTTGCATTGCATCCATCGCTCTTTCCTCTTGCTCTTGCCTCTTTCCCTTTACGGCACACGCATCCTCCCGAAGGGAGCACCCGCGCTCTAGCCGTTCGCTCCTTCCATCTATCTCACGATGTCGTCCCTTCCTCCCCCGCCCCCGGGATGGGCCCCTCCGCCGCCGCCGCCGCCGCCTCCCGACTCCTCTATGCTCCCGGCTCCTCCCGCGGTCCCTCCGCCGCCGCCGCCTCCTCCCCCGCCGGGCTACAAGCCACGCAGCGAGCTCGAGCTCGCCAAGCTCGAGCAGAAGAAGAACGAATGGCTCCGCACACGACGCAACCGCTTTGCGGAGAAGCGGAGAGGCGGCTTTGTCGAGACTCAAAAGGCCGATATGCCGCCTGAGCATCTGCGTAAGATTGTCAAGGACATTGGCGACGTGTCCCAGAAGAAGTACACCAGCGACAAGCGCAGCTACCTGGGTGCGCTCAAGTTCATGCCGCACGCCGTCCTCAAGCTGCTTGAGAACATGCCCATGCCCTGGGAGTCGGCGCGTGAAGTCAAGGTGCTGTACCATGTCAACGGCTGCCTGACACTTGTCAACGAGACCCCGCGTGTCATTGAGCCTGTTTTCCATGCGCAGTGGGCCGCTATGTGGTCGGCCATGCGCAATGAGAAGCGCAACCGGCGGCTGTTTAAGCGCATGCGTTTCCCGCCCTTTGATGACGAAGAGCCGCCTCTGTCTTGGTCTGAGAATATTGAGGATGTCGAGCCGCTCGAGCCGATCCAGATGGAGCTCAACGAGGAGGAGGACGAGGCCGTGTACGAGTGGTTCTACGACAGTCGGCCGCTGGTCGACACGCCGCACGTCAACGGTCCCAGCTACAAGACGTGGAACCTGAATCTGCAGCAGATGGCGGCTCTCTACCGTTTGAGCGGCCCGCTCTTGAGCGAGAACTACGACAAGAACTACTTTTATCTGTTTGAGCCTCAGAGTTTCTTCACGTCCAAGGCCCTGAACGTCGCTCTTCCCGGTAGCGCCCGTTTTGAGCCGCTGTACAAGGACATTGACCCCAACGACGAGGACTTTGGCGAGTTCAACGCCATCGACCGCATCATTTTCCGCAGTGCGATCCGCTCCGAGTCCCGTGTCGCCTACCCCCATCTCTACAACTCGTTCCCGCGCAGTGTGCGGAACTCGTGGTACGCTCACCCGCAGACGGTGTACACACTCACCAAGAACTCGGACCTGCCCGTGTTCCACGTTGTGTCCAGCATCAATCCGATCTCGTCGCGCTCCGATACTAAGTTTACGACGACGAGTCACGAGAACGAGGTGTTCGGGTACGGCAACAACGAGGAGCCCGAGGAAAGCCTGTTTGAGCTCCCAGCCGGCCTGGAGCCGTTTATGGCCGACGAGGACCTGACGACGGACGGCACTTTCGATGCTATTGATTTGTGGTGGGCGCCGTACCCCTTCAACCGCCGCTCGGGCAAAATGGTGCGCGCCCAGGACGTGCCGCTGATAAAGTGGATGTACCTTGAGCACCCGCCTCGGCCGTTGCCGATGAAGGTCGGCGTGTCGTACCAGAAGCTTCTCAAGACGTTTGTTCTCAACGAGCTGCACAAGAAGAAGCCCAAGACGCTCCAACGGCAGGATCTGCTGCGGACGCTGAAGCAGACCAAGTTCTTCCAGCAGACGACGATTGACTGGGTGGAGGCGGGTCTGCAGGTGTGCCGGCAGGGCTTCAACATGCTGAACCTGCTGATCCACCGCAAGAATCTGACCTACCTGCATCTCGACTACAACTTCAACCTCAAGCCCGTCAAGACGCTGACGACCAAGGAGCGCAAGAAGTCGCGTTTTGGTAACGCATTCCACCTGATGCGTGAAATCCTGCGCCTCACCAAGTTGATTGTCGACGCCCAGGTCCAGTACCGCCTCGGCAACATTGACGCCTTCCAGCTCGCTGACGGCATTTTGTATGCATTCAACCACGTTGGTCAGCTGACGGGCATGTACCGCTACAAGTACAAGCTGATGCACCAGATCCGCTCGTGCAAGGATCTCAAGCACCTGATCTACTTTAAGTTCAACGCTGGTGGCATCGGCAAGGGCCCCGGCTGCGGTGTGTGGGCGCCAGCCTGGCGTGTCTGGCTGTTCTTCATGCGCGGCATTATTCCGCTGCTGGAGCGCTGGCTGGGCAATCTGCTGTCGCGTCAGTTTGAGGGCCGGCACAGCAAGGGTGTGGCCAAGACCGTGACCAAGCAGCGTGTCGAGTCGCACTTTGATCTGGAGCTGCGTGCTTCGGTCATGGCTGATCTGATGGACATGATGCCCGAGGGCATCCGCCAGAGCAAGGTCAACACGGTCCTGCAGCATCTGTCCGAAGCCTGGCGGTGCTGGAAGAGCAATATTCCCTGGAAGGTGCCTGGTCTGCCTGCGCCCATTGAGAATGTCATCCTGCGCTACGTCAAGGCCAAGGCCGACTGGTGGATCTCGGTGGCGCACTACAACCGCGAGCGTATCCGGCGCGGCGCCACGGTCGACAAGACGGTCGCCAAGAAGAACGTTGGTCGTCTGACGCGTCTGTGGCTCAAGGCTGAGCAGGAGCGCCAGCACAACCACATGAAGGACGGCCCCTACGTGTCGTCGGAAGAAGCCGTGGCTATCTACACGACGACTGTGCACTGGCTCGAGTCGAGAAAGTTCTCGCCCATTCCCTTCCCCAGTGTCTCGTACAAGCACGACACCAAGATTCTGATTCTGGCACTGGAGCGCTTGCGCGAGTCGTACTCGACCAAGGGCCGCCTGAACCAGAGCCAGCGCGAGGAGCTTGCCCTGATCGAACAGGCATACGACAACCCGGGCACCACCCTTGAGCGTATCAAGCGTTTCCTGCTGACACAGCGCGCCTTCAAGGAGGTGGGCATCGACATGAACGACAACTACAGCACCATCAACCCTGTGTATGACATTGAGCCCATTGAGAAGATCAGCGACGCCTACCTCGACCAGTACCTGTGGTACCAGGCCGACCAGCGCCACCTGTTCCCTGCGTGGATCAAGCCGTCCGACTCGGAAGTGCCGCCGCTGCTGGTGTACAAGTGGACACAGGGCATCAACAACCTGCAGAACGTGTGGGAGACGGCCAACGGCGAGTGCGTTGTCCTGATTGAGACGCAGCTGTCCAAGGTCTACGAGAAGATTGAGCTGACCCTGCTCAACTCGCTGCTCCGTCTGATTATGGACCACAACTTGGCCGACTACATTACCGCCAAGAACAACGTCACCCTCGCCTACAAGGACATGAGCCACGTCAACAGCTACGGCATGATCCGCGGTCTGCAATTTGCGGCGTTCGTCTTCCAGTACTACGGCCTCATTCTCGATTTGTTGCTGCTCGGCCCTCAGCGTGCCAGCGAGATTGCCGGCCCGCCGCATGCCCCCAATGACTTCCTGCAGTTCCAGGACCGCGAGACCGAGACCAAGCACCCCATCCGTCTGTACACGCGCTACATTGACAAGATCTGGGTGCTCTTGCGGTTCACGGCCGACGAGTCGCGTGACCTCATTCAGCGCTTCTTGACCGAGCAGCCCGATCCCAACTTTGAGAACGTCATTGGGTACAAGACGAAGCGCTGCTGGCCGCGTGATTCGCGCATGCGCCTGATGCGCCACGATGTGAACCTGGGCCGTGCCGTCTTCTGGGATCTCAAGAACCGTCTGCCCCGCTCTGTGACTACAATCGAGTGGGAGGATACGTTTGCCAGCGTGTACAGTCGCGACAACCCGAACCTGCTGTTCTCGATGGCCGGTTTCGAGGTGCGCATACTGCCCAAGATCCGCAACCAGAATGATGAGTTCCCCGTCAAGGACAGTGTGTGGTCGCTCGTCGACAACACGACCAAGGAGCGGACTGCCCACGCTTTCCTGCAGGTGACGGAAGAAGATGTCGCCAAGTTCAACAACCGCATTCGCCAGATTCTCATGTCGTCGGGATCGACCACCTTCACCAAGATTGCCAACAAGTGGAACACCGCCCTCATTGCCCTGTTCACCTACTACCGTGAGGCTGCTGTGTCGACCGTCAGCCTGCTCGACGCCATTGTCAAGTGCGAAACCAAGATTCAGACCCGTGTCAAGATTGGTCTCAACTCCAAAATGCCCTCGCGTTTCCCGCCGGCCGTCTTTTACACGCCCAAGGAACTGGGCGGTCTCGGCATGATTTCCGGCTCGCACATTTTGATTCCGACAAGCGACAAGCGCTGGTCCAAGCAGACCGACGTTGGCGTCACCCATTACCGCGCCGGTATGACGCACGACGAGGAGACGCTGATTCCCAACATTTTCCGCTACATTATTCCCTGGGAGGCCGAGTTTATCGACTCGCAGCGTGTGTGGACTGAGTACTCGCAGAAGCGCCTCGAGGCCAACCAACAGAACCGCCGTCTCACCCTCGAGGATCTTGAGGACAGCTGGGACCGTGGTCTGCCGCGGATCAACACGCTGTTCCAAAAGGACCGCTCCACACTCAGTTTTGACAAGGGTTTCCGTGCCCGCGCCGACTTCAAGATTTACCAGCTGATGCGCAGCAACCCCTTCTGGTGGACCAGCCAGCGCCACGACGGTCGTCTGTGGTCGCTACAGAGCTACCGGACGGATGTTATCCAAGCCCTGGGTGGTGTTGAGACCATTCTGGAGCACAGCTTGTTCCGCGCGACCGGTTACGCATCCTGGGAAGGTCTCTTCTGGGAAAAGGTATGTACCCCTCGATATCCTCGTTTACGATGAAAAATCTACGCAAGACACAAGAGATGCTAATACAAGCAACACAGGCGAGCGGTTTTGAAGATTCTATGCGCTTCAAGAAGCTCACATCCGCGCAAAGGAGTGGTTTGTCGCAGATCCCGAACCGTCGGTAAGTTGATATCTCATCCCAAGCATCACGAACACTGTTTTTGGTGTCTCATCCTAACTTTTCGGCCTAGTTTTGTGCTCTGGTGGAGCCCAACGATGAACCGAGCCTCCGTGTATGTCGGTTTCCAAGTTCAGCTTGATCTGACTGGTATTTTCCTGCATGGCAAGCTTCCGACTCTCAAGATTTCGTTGATCCAGTAAGTTTGTCCCCGTCGCTCTTTCCAACATGAGGTTCCTTCCATCCGTTTAGTGGGACCGACCCGCTTTCCGCCCGCTCCCGTTTTATTGTGGGGCTATGAGCCTTTTAGTCCAATCATGTGTTATGGATACAATAAGTCACGTGCCTCTTTCATCTCAATATGTTGAGATCTCATCAAAACATCTTTCCCCCTTCCCTTCCATCACAAGACTTTCAATCCCAAGATAACAAAACACCCTCCTCCATCCCATGTCTTCGCAATTTTTCATCTGAACATGTAGCTGACCAATGCAGAATCTTCCGGGCCCATCTGTGGCAGAAAATCCACGAATCCGTGGTCATGGACTTGTGCCAGGTCTTCGACCAAGAGCTCGAATCGCTCGGCATCGAGTCCGTGCAAAAGGAGACGATTCACCCCCGCAAGTCCTACAAGATGAACAGTTCGTGTGCCGACATCCAGCTGTTCCCCAACCAGCGGTGGAATGTGACGCGCCCTTCGCTGCTATTCGACTCCAAGGACACGCTCGAGGCGACCACGACGGACAAGTTCTGGATCGATGTGCAGCTGCGCTACGGTGACTACGACTCACACGACATTGAGCGCTACGTCCGCGCCAAGTACCTCGACTACACCACGGACAGCATGAGTCTTTACCCGTCCCCTACCGGTCTCATGATCGGCATTGATATGGCCTACAACCTGTACTCGGCATACGGCCAGTACTTCCCTGGTCTCAAGATTCTCATCCAGCAGGCTATGGCCAAGATTATCAAGGCCAACCCGGCCCTGTACGTCCTGCGTGAGCGTATCCGCAAGGGTCTGCAGCTGTACGCGTCGGAGAGCAACCAGGAGTTCTTGAACTCGCAAAACTACTCGGAGCTTTTCAGCAACCAGACGCAGCTGTTTATTGACGACACCAACGTGTACCGCGTAACTATCCACAAGACCTTTGAGGGCAACTTGACGACCAAGCCCATCAACGGTGCCATCTTCATCTTCAACCCGCGTACCGGTCAGCTCTTCCTCAAGATTATCCACACGAGTGTCTGGGCCGGCCAGAAGCGTCTGGGTCAGCTGGCCAAGTGGAAGACGGCCGAAGAAGTGGCGGCGCTGATTCGTTCGCTGCCCGTCGAAGAGCAGCCGAAGCAGCTGATTGTCACGCGCAAGGGCCTGCTGGATCCTCTGGAAGTGAACCTGCTTGATTTCCCCAACATCTCCATTCGCGCTTCCGAGCTGCAGCTGCCTTTCCAGGCCGCGATGAAGGTTGAGAAGCTGGGTGACATGATTCTGCGCGCGACTGAGCCGCAGATGGTCCTCTTCAACCTCTACGACGAGTGGCTGAAGAGCGGCATCTCGTCATACACGGCCTTCTCGCGTCTCGTCCTCATCCTGCGTGCGCTGCACGTCAACCAGGACAAGACGAAGCTGGTTCTGCGTCCCGACAAGACCATCATCACCCAGGACCACCACATTTGGCCGACGCTGACGGACGAGGAGTGGATCAAGGTGGAAACGCAGCTGCGCGACCTGATCCTCAACGACTACGGCAAAAAGAACAATGTCAATGTGTCGAGTCTGACCAACAGCGAAGTCCGCGACATTATCCTTGGTATGGAAATTTCGGCGCCATCGATGCAGCGCCAGCAGGCCGCCGAAATCGAAAAGCAGCAGCAGGAGCAGCAGCAGCTGATGGCGACCACGACCAAGACGCACAACATCCACGGTGAGGAGATGATTGTCACAACCACGTCGCAGTTTGAGACACAGACATTTGCGTCCAAGACGGAGTGGCGCACACGGGCTATTGCCACGTCGAACCTGCGGACGCGCGCCAACAACATCTACGTCTCGCCGGCCGACAGCGACAGCGGTGCCATTACCTTTGTGATGCCCAACAACATCCTCAAGAAGTTCATCACGATTGCCGACCTGCGCGTCCAGGTGTCTGGTTATCTGTACGGTTCGTCGCCTCCGGAAACCGACCAGGTCAAGGAGATTCGCTGCATCGTTCTGGTGCCGCAGATTGGCGGTCTTCGGGGTGTCCAGTTGCCGCAGAATCTGCCGCAGCACGAGTACCTCAAGGGCCTCGAGCCGCTGGGCATCATCCACACCGTCTCTGGCAACGAGCTGCCCTACATGTCGGCCGCCGACGTCACGGAGATGGCCCGCCTGCAGGATCAGCACGAGTCCTGGTCCGTTAACCGCGATAGCAACATCTCGGTGTCGGTGTCCTTTACGCCGGGCAGTGTCTCGCTCTCGGCCTGGGGTCTGTCACCGCAGGGTTTCTCGTGGGGTGTTCAGAACAAGGATACACAGAGCGACCAGCCCCAGGGCTTCACGACCAGCATGGGCGAGAAGCGCAAGCTGCTGCTGAGCCCCAAATACAAGGGCTTCTTCCTGGTGCCCGAGAACGGCCGCTGGAACTACAGCTTCATGGGCTCGGACTTTGCCGGCCTGGCCAAAAAGAGCGTGCATGTCAAGCTCGACACGCCGCAGCCGTTCTACAGCGACCAGCATCGGCCGCTGCACTTCCAGAACTTTGCAGAGCTAGAGGACATCTGGGTGGACCGTGACGACAGTTTTGCCTAGATGGGGAAAAACGAAAGGGGCATGCGTGCACAAGACACGAGCCAAGAGCATTGGTGGGGGAGAATATCGACAAAGGGCGCAAGCGGGCAAAAAAGCTTTTTGTATTTTTATTTGCATGTTTGATCTTCATTTTCGGACTTCTAAATGGCACGGCGACGCTACATCATGAGTTTGTTTCCAGTTTCGATTTTACTAATAGCCTCTGATTTCATCTGCATTTGCGCTTTCACGTTTACCTTCATAGTCATATTACCAGTTTACAATGTACTTTTTACTTTTTACTTTTTACTTTTTACTTTTTACTTTTCACTTTTTACTTTTCTCTCTTTTCCTTCACCTTAAAACATGACGCCGGGCCGAGATGCTTAGCAAAAATGCGCGCGTTTAAGTGTGTCAAAATACGAGCAGCTTTCAGATGACCAATACACAATGTCGGCGAGCATAGCACCTTCACCTTGACACAAAAGGGCACCACCGCGAATCTCGCCGTCGTCAGATGCTCTTCCATCATATAAAGAGCTCGTGCCGTTCCTGGGCAGTTTTCGTGGCATACGCGGCTTCTTTGATCGCGCCTTCCCTCGAGCTTAATTAGAACTGAACAAGCAGGTGCGACCGGTGGCAACTGCCCAGCCGAGGCCGTCAAGTCCATCAGGCGCCTTTGTATTTAATTTTTTTGGTCTTGCCAATTCGCTTTCGCTTGCTTGCGGGTAGTTCAGACAATTTCGCGGAATCAGCGCCTCGTACGAACGTAGTGGTGATCAAGCAAATTGCACAGATTCATGCATTAATGCATTGCAAGCAAATCAAAGTGTGCGGCGCTCTTCGGCTGGCAACAGGTTTGGCAGATTTGGCGCCAGCCTTGTTCAGGGAGGATGGGCGCGGAAGGTGGGGTGGGGTAGCCAAAAACAACAGGGCAGGCACGACGGGGGCTCTCCTGCTGTCTCTTTCGAAAAGCAGGGGCGACACGAGGAAGTTATGGGGCAAGCAAATGGGGTGGGAAAATATGGAAAAATCGAACAAAAATGGAAGGAACAGAGGGTGCACATGCCTGCATGTAAGAACGTCAGAATGTCAAAAAGTAGGAAAGGAGGCTCGGGTAGGGAAAGAGCAATGCGACGCAGCTTCCAAGAAAGGAGAATGGAACAAGAAACAAAACAAATGTGACCAGTCGCACCTGCTGCCACACATAGGACAACTAGGACAAGGCCCTGCAGAAGACGTTCCTGCGTACCTGCATTTCGCTGCATTTTGCTGCAGATACATCTCGGAGGACATGCCCCTCGCGGGCAAGTGGCAGGGCCAGGCCCAGCGTGCAAATATTGAAAACAACGACCAGGCTGGTTTTGCCTTGCCTGGCCGGCGATGCCAGGCCCAGGGGGAGGGCGTGGAAGTGCACGCGTGAAAGGGCTTCCGAATTCTCGGGAGCACCTGCCTGTTGGTTCATTGTTTCCTCCGTCCGCCCTTTCCTTGTTCGTGTTCCTTCCTGGGTTGTCATAAGCCGCGTAATACTAATACGTCCAGTGTTCTTTCCGTCTTATCTTACCAGACAATATTCAACCAGAGCACCGGGAGGTACGGAGGATGGGTACAAAGGGGGAAAGGGCGACGGGGTGAAGCGACGGGGTCGATATTTAAGGAAGGGGCGCTTATGAGGTAACCTGTCACGCTCAATGGCAAGTGATGTTCTGCAGACGCATGATCGTGCGTGTCGCTTGGTGCTCCCTGCACCCGTCGACATTTTCATTTCTTATTTTGTGTGAGAGTGCACGTCAAGCGAGCGACAAGGGGATGACGACACTGTTTGTATCTAATAAGGTCGTAAATGCTCCATAAATTAGAGCAGGAAAGAGATGGAAATTATCGGCGAAAAGCATATCTTCAGGGCAGGAGCATCCATCTGACGAAATACGCCTCTGCAAAGTATATTAGGAAGGCGCGACAGGGAATATCGCAGTTCAGGGCAGGCGCACAAGCACTTGTTGGGCGTTCCTTCCATGTTAGTCAATTCTTCGGCTCTGCACGACAGGTATCGTTCGTCCGTAGATTTCGTCATTGCGTCCAGAGGTTTCCCCTGTGTGGCCTGGGTACTGTTGGTTCCTGCCCTCCCGAGTTCCTGTTTTCTGCACGCCCAGGCTTTGCTGCAATAGTGAACAGTCCTATGGCGGTTACTGTGAATCCTTCCAAGATATATACGAGAATACCAATTCGTCTGTAAATGGTGATGCGCGGCAGTACCAACCGGCAACGACGATGTGGGAGGCAAGAGCGACCGTGCAAAGCTCCTTCCTTGCAGATTCAAAGAAAAATTTAGGTCGTAGAGTGCATACACTTGAGCGATTGCGCGGGGCAGGTGCGACCTCTATGCAGCTTCCAGTCACGCGTAAGACGATGCCCAAACGTAAATCTGGCCGATCAGGAGTCGCAGAGTTTTCAGGATCGGAAGCTGCGACCGACAGTACAGCGCACACGACGCACGACATGTGAGCTGAACGACCAATCGCTCCTTCGTGTTTGGGATCCTGCGGCTCTTGCAGTTGTGGCTGAACGTGGCAACACCGCCAAATGTGCGCTCTTGCATTGCCATTGGTGACTTGCCAAATACACAAACAAAGGATACAAAGTTCAAGCCCACCAAAAGAAGATTTCAAGGAAGAAAAGAACAATTCGAGTCCCAACCACCCGCGTCTCTCCATCCCGCCCACCTTGTCGACTTGCTGTTGTATTACAAATAAGGTAATCAAAGACGCCAGTCGGACAGGGTGCCAAAAGGGCTCTAAAAAGGTACGAATGCATTGTCAGGATCAGGGGGAAAGAACATTAGAAGAATCATCCAAAATCATGGGAAGAAAAGTCCATGTTGACAATCTCAAAATAGGAACCAGCAGATCCAAGCAGCCCAGCAGCCCCAGGGGCCCCAGGGGCCTCGACACGCCGCACCTTGGAGCTTGGCCAGCCCCAATCTACCCCTGCTTTGGGCATCAGCTCGATTCCTTCGCGACGCGCTAGAAGCTTTGCATCTGGCTCATCTGGCTTTCTAGAATGCACCGAAATCAACCGTTCAATTCTTCTCATTTCAACCCCCTTGTCGGACAACACACTCTCAACACTTAAGGGCCCAGCACACCCAACAGGTGCCCTGACAAGGGTCCGGCAGCATGTTGCTCGTTTTATTGCTGGGTTCCGAGCTTCAAGGCTTCTTTATGCATATCCCTGTCCGTCGAGCAACCGCTCTGCCCCTCCCAGCAGCTGCGACTCCTTTGCGAATGGGAGTATCTCCTTGTGCGCGCCGTATTCGTACACTTTCTTGGGCTTCTGCTTGATTGCCTGGACGCTTTGCACTCTATCTGACGAGCTGGCCCCTCTCACCTGCACTTTTCTCTCTCTTTTTCCTCTCTCGCGCCGCCGCCTGCCTGGTCACCGGGTCTACGGGCATTGACGCGAGGGCATCGTGCAATCTTGGAGTGGCCGAGATGGACAGGCCATGCCCAGGTCGAAATCAGGCCCAACCACCGGCGTTGTGCGAAGAGCATCATTGCTGCAAGGACTCTCCTGGTCCATCTAGGTCCATCCAGCACCAGTGATCCAGAAAAGACGATGCGGCGTGTGAAAAGACACAGGGACTGCAAGCACAATGGCAATGCATGAACATGAGGCTGTTCGTGTTGCTCCTCATGTCGCTCTTCATCAGAGCTGCTTCCTCGCATCACACGACGCGCACATCTCTCACCGCAGCACACAGTACTCTTCGGACGTCCCCTGCCTGTATGCTGATTATCTTTACTGTATCTTGTTGGATGCTGTCGAATTTGTCGAATAAAGTCTTCAGCCAGCTCCCGACAGCTTGGTCAACTCCCTCCGCGTTCAAGTCTGCCCCCATGCAGAATACGACGCCCGCACTTGTCTGGCTGGCTCTTGACCTGATGTGGCCGTCCAGATCGAGTTACTGCCCGACTTGGCCTTGTCAGCTCATTTCATACCAGTTTTTCAACGTCCGCCGCTTTGCACGTCCACTCTGCCCATGGCATGACGCACGCTCCCCGGTCCCTGGCCTATTTAGTGCAAGTGGCGCACCTGCTAAAATGTTGAAGGAATCGGCCTCGGACGCACGATGCAGAAGCGCGTTGTCCTCCTTCGGAGCATAGTGCAGATAGAGCGTGGAGCGTGGTACGGACTACTTGTACATTGTATCTTGCCTGTACTTACATACAATGCATCTCACCATGTACCTTGTACTACACAACAAACTTGCATGCCACGACCACAACCATAACCACGCCAGCACAAACTACCGGAGGCTCTTGCTCACCGCTGCAAGCCGTATGAAGCATTGCTTGCCTATCGTTTGGTCTTTTGCTCTTCACATGGCGACCACGCCAGCAAGCACCAGGCCCGCCACTGCCACCTTGGGTTGCATCATAACAGACGTCTGTTAAGACAACATGCCTGGAAGAGGGAAGAGGACGCGGACAAAAAAACACAACAGCGGCACTTTTTGCTGGCTCTCGAAACCTGTTGCAACGCGTCGAAGCCTGTGCCCTTCCCTACCAGCCTTCTTGTTTTTTCTCTTCGGTCGTCTTATTCCCACTCTTCGTCCTGTCCTTATCCTGTCGTCTCCCCCGTCCTTGGTACTCATCCTTCCGCCGTCTCCTGTATCCCGTCTCTTCCCCCAGTCTGTCGCCTGTTAAGGCAAAGACACCATCCGGGATGTACGCTCAAAATACGGCCATGCCAAGTTCGAGAAAGCCATAGCCATGGATTACGCATAAAACTCCTCGGGCACTACTTTACGGTGCTAGTAGGAGGAGCAAAAACACAACGAGAGAGACGGACGAGGACAGTAATAAGATGGGAAAAGGAAGCAGTGACGTTCTTCTTCGACGGTGTAGGTCTTCTCTGGCAGTTGTGTCCTGCGTGGTCTCTCGTCTGCCGCCTACGGCGTATCTCTGTCTACACTGGATCTCATGGTTTCTCGCCACTGTTGCCGCTCGTGCCAGCAGTCTGCCCCCTCCAGTCGGCTCCTTTCTGTCCGGCAGCGAACAGCACGGAATGTCCCAGATGGGGGGTGAGTGGGAGGCTTTCCGCAACACCACTCGTCTTTTCTACCCGTTCTTCGCTTGCGGGCTCTCCCTCGTTACTGTCACTCGCCCAACGTCCCAACTGCAGGGTCGAAAGTGTTTCATGTTGTGATGGCCAATCCGACTGTGTGTGTTTTGCATTCTTCTATGCGTTCTCGATGTTTCTGCTTCAGTGGACTGCCTAGAGCCTGCTAAGCCCCTCCTCCCCAGCCCTCCATGATGCTTCATTTTGGTTCCTCTTTTCCCTTTTTTGACTGCTTTTTTTCACTCCTTTTTTTTCTTTTTCCATCATCCTTGAGCCTCGACCTTTGTTGGCTGATATTTGCGTATCTGTCGACTCACTCGTGCTTTTCTTGTTTTCCCATGCTGTTTTTCAGGGCGCTGTTTTCTTTTCTGTGTTAACCCCCCCCCCCCCCCCCAAACCACACCCTAGCACCTCTCCCCCACCCCTGTATTGTTGTCTTCTGGGGTCGGGGCCTGGCTGTTTCTATATCCGGCATGCGGGCCATGGCATAAGACCACCAATTTATGCTACCTCATCGGACGCTGGCCAAGGTAAATGCCAACCCCCCCTTCCCTCCACCTCTCTAAACATATTCGACGTGTTCTCCGTCCTGCGTGTTGCGTCCTCTTGCAGTGCTTAGTTTACATCCCAGTAGCGGCAGACCAGGGGAGGGGGGTCAGATTCTTGGGTGCTGCCCCCATGAATCCCATTTTCAAAGTTTTCTCTGCCATCCTGTCTTTCTTTGCCCATCCTACACTACTGAGCTACCTTCCCACCATCCGCTGCCCACCGTGCGCTCTTATATGGGCTCTTATAAGTATAAGATAGTCCCGACAAAAAAATTCGCATGTACCACGGCGGTGGCAAGTTGCTCACGTTTTCCCATCCGTACTCGGCCCCTGAATACGTCCTTTTTTTGTGCTTTTTATCCTTTGCCTTGACTACGAAGATCAGACGGTAATGCGCTCCCGCCCTGCATAGATCATCCTCAGCTCTATCTCGCATCTGCCGCCTACGGGACTCTTGTACATGAATGCAGCATACGATCAGCCCAACGAGCCAAACCCTCCGATCGACCCAGGCACCAGACGCGTGGAAAGCACAGCAACTCCCTTTTCCTTCCTTCGTCCTTCGTCCAACTCTCTCGCGTCTTTCGTTCCTAGCCTTGTAAGGGCATGAGTACGTGTTATTGAAATACTCGGCCCGCTGCACCACACGCCTCCCTCTGTCCAGAGTCTTCTCTCTTTTCTTCTATCTCCTTCTCCCACTTTGCTACTCTCGATATTACACTCTTTTTACTATTCGCCTCATTGCACGGAGTATATACACCGCACTTTTGTTTGTCAATCGCACTCGTTCTCGCCACGCTCGCTTTTCTGTTTCCACTCTCTTCAGCATACAGTCTGTTGGCCAGCTTGTCTTCAGTCTTCAGCATCAACTAAAAAAATCAAAAGAAGCCCCATTTGCCCTCGACAGGATCAAAATCAAATTAGACGCATGCGGCCATTTTCTGATAGCAACTCCAGTCACTCCTTCACGGTCGACGACGACGGAAACCAGACGGCCGTGCACCTGCACCGACTTCCGGGTCTAATCTTCAACCACGGCAACTGCAACGATAACAGAAACAACCACAACGGCAACAACGTGTGCCCGGGGTCCAACACGATCCCTCTCCACGCTTTTGACGCAGCCACCCTCCGGGGCCCCGGTCCATCAAATTCTTTCCCTTCAGAGTCCGGCGACCAGCCAGAGCGGCTCGCTCTGGCGGAACCCATGTATAGGAGGCACGCTGGCGAGCAACTACAGAGTAGGGCCAGACTACAATGTCGATTACTCTCCCCAGGACTCGCACCCTGGCGAGCAGCAGCAACATAGTCAAACACCACAGGCATACGAGCCGCAACAACAGCAGCATCACAGCCGGCCTTCGCTGCACCACATCGGAACCGGCACTTCCCTACATGACACGACCGACCAACAACACCACACGGCGCATCATCACCAACAGCAGCAGCAACATCAACAATCTCACCAACACACAATGTCGCACCACCACGCAGGGGCGGGTCACCACCACGCAGGGGCGGGTCACCACCCCCATCAGGTGCTGATAGACCCTAGCCAGATGGGTGCCCATCATGCAGCGGCGGCGGCTGCTCGGCATCTTGGGCACCACCCGGGGCAGGTACACTATGGCGCACCTATCGCCTCACCGCACACAGTCGTCACACCACTCTACCCTGGCTTGACAGCTTCTGTTGGCACCACAGCCGGGGTCAAGCGGGCGCGGCCTGACGATTTGGACCTTACCGTGTCTGGAATGACGGATCTGGAGCAGAGCGATTTGGACTCGATGGGCGCATACGTACAGCCAACAGGAACACCACAACAAGCAACACCGCAGTCTTTGCCTCCAACCCACCACCACCGGCTACCAGATACGGGACCTCCTTCGAAAATGATGCGGCGCGACGGCGAGGGTGAGGGCGGAGGTGGAGGCGGTGGAGGTGCACCAAGTGTGGTCGGCCAGGCCGGCATGCCACCTCCAGCTCCTCGGCCAAGAGGCCCCAAGTTGAAGTTCACACCAGAAGACGACCAGCTTCTTATCGACCTGAAGGAGAACAAAAGCTTAACGTGGAAGCAAATAGCCGACTTCTTCCCGGGGCGGTCCAGCGGCACACTGCAGGTCCGCTACTGTACAAAGCTGAAGGCGAAGACGACACAATGGACAGATGAGACGGTAAGCTCCCCCAACCGAATTGTATGAATGCATTCGAGATATTGTACTAACATCCTCAGGACCAAAAACTCCGGACAGCCCTCCAGGACTATGAAAATGAAAAGTGGCGCATTGTGGCCAACAAGGTCGGCACGGGATTCACACCGGCGGCCTGCCGAGAGCGCGCTTCAGAGATGATGGGCGGGCCCTTATAGCAATCAATGTCTCCGCCAGGAGTCAATCCTGAGTCCGGGGACACCACGATCTACGCTGGCCAGCATCATCATCAGCAGCAGCAGCAGCAGCATCAACAAGACCTTCACCAGGCGCAGCAGCAACAGCAGCATCACCAGCATCAGCAACATCATGCACATCATCAACACCCACACCAGCTACCACACCAGCAACAACATCCACAACAATCTCCTGGACTACCCGGCAGCATGTTTTCCCAGCAGCTGTAGTCCAGGTACGGGAGCCGTGATCTCATGGCATTCTATTTTCACGACTGGCCATACCCCACCGTGGTTGTGATAATTCCTTTCTCTTTCTCCCCTTCCTTGGGATATTTCTTTTGTCTCTTTTTCTTTTCAGCATATCTTCATCGTTCATTTTATTATCGCCTGTGTGGTAATTATTCTTCCACTTCAATCTTCTTCTCTACTACCATTTATTCGTCATGTCCCTTTCATTTCTACCTTCAGATCTTTCCGCTGTCGTGCCTTTATTCTTTTCATCATTTACCCCACGGCAGTTTCATACCCTCTCTTTTATTTGACTGGCAACATCATGTATCTGTTCTCTTAATCATGTTTTCTTTGCAGGGCCACGTTCATTTTATCTTCTAATTCTTACCCTTCTTTCGTTTGGCTTTCTTCCCTCTCGACTTTTGCTTCTCTGTTGTCCTGTTTGTGCGCTTCTCGATGTTATGACCATAGAAAGGGGGCCTGTGCGTGTGTTTTTTAGAGCAACAAAGCGGCGCGATCGGTACACGAAACTGGTTGTAATGCTTCTATTTTTGGTTGTATCGCGCTTGGGCAGCCGAGCTCGTCGATTTTGTCGTTTTGTCATTTTGTCGGAGTGAAGGGGGCGTTGGTTGGTTGTGTCTGTTCTTTTGATTTTTGCTAGTTCCTTTCTTCTCACTACCTCTTTTTTCTCTTCTCCTCTCTTTGTTTACCCAATATGTCCGTTTTGGGCAATCTTTTTTAATACATAAATATAAATAAACAGCATACGTAATGGTTGCAGTTTCGTCTATTAAACATGCGGCTTTCCTAATACTGTTTTCTTAACCTTGAAACTTGTTGATTTCTCAGCTACTTTTGTGGGAAATATTCATAAGTATTCGCGAATAAAAATGTGACAAAATGTGACACAAACTCGACGAAAATTTCAAAACAATCCAATATGAAAATTCAAAATAAAACAATCATCAAATCTATTCTCGCTAAATCCTCTTCTCTCATAATATTCGTCAGAATTCGTTCAACATGATGTCGTTAAATGCCAGTCACAAGAATTGCCTGTTAAGTTCATCTTTGCTCAAAGGAACCGCCTTTTCGACAAGATCGACCATCTTCTGGCTCGCCGCGACACTGATCGGTTTGCCGCCTTCTGTGGCGCCGACACTTTCCAAGTACCGTGCCATTTCGACAACCCAGCCATTCATCTCGCCTACCTCAGTCCTCTTCCCCGCAACCGCGTCCTGGAACATGGAGCTGCTATTGTCCTTCACTAGGTTGCCCACGCGGTAGACCATAGCCCGCTGACTTTCAAACGATAGGCGCTCAACCAACGCCTCCTTGTCAACACCACCACCTTCCGATTGCTCGAAAATACTGCCGTGCTCAATCTCGTGCAAGACCAATGCACGCAGGACAGCGCTTGCCTCTTCCAACAGCTGGTCAATGATTGCAGGCACGGCCGACTCGCCTCCTGGGACAAAAAGGGCGCCGTTTTTACAGCGCAAAATGGCCGTTAAGGGGTTGATGACAGAATTGACCACCAATTTCTCGAGCTGCAGTACCCACAGCTCGTGGCGTGGGGCCCAGCGTGCATTGAGTTGGGTTGCGGCCATAATCTGCTGGGCCAAGTATGCCTCGTTTCCTGGAGCGGCCGGATCATCATCGCCCACTGCACCCAAGACAACGTCTGCGGGCGAGGCATGGACGCTGGCAAATGGACCGATCGAGAAGACACCGTGGGTGACAATGCAGGCGAGCCACAATGGGTTTTGTCTCTCCGTCGTGGCAGCGGTAGTGGGATACCGCGCCTCATTGTATAAGGCACCGTATGGCGGCCACAGCTTGTTCATGCCGTTTTGTGCAAAGGCGACGGTCGATTGTGGCCCGAGATAGCGTCGCAGCCAGTCTGCTGTCTTGAAAGCGTCCTGGGCCTTTGTGGTGATGACGAGGTTGGAAATATTGTTGATTTCAGCCGACTCTGCTTCTCCTGGCGATGGCGGCGTCTCTGACCACATTTCGACCTCAAAGTCGGTGATCCTAGCGCTGCCGTCATCGGAGCCATCTCTCTGGCCTTCCAGGTAGCTCTGAGGGTGAAGAACCACACCCGGATTGGTGCGCCACTGCTCCAACAGGCCCGGGCGGTGGACAACGAGTGTAATGGGAGGACGATTGGGCAGCTTGGCGAGCGAGGCAGCAAAGAGTCGGCCCAGATTGCCCATGCCGAGGACATGGATGCGTCGCCGCTCGTCATCTGCATTGTGCTTGGCAACGGTCTTCTTTCGCGCGCTGGAGCCACCCGGCACATCGTCAGGAGTCCATTTGTAGATTTTTGGACCTGGCTTCTTGTCCTGCAGTGTGCGAGATAGCCAATCTGGGATGGCAGCTTCGGCCGGCTCAGCTGCCTTCATCGCGGCGGTCATCGGCGTAGAACTGAGGCTTCGCCGTGAGATTGCCACAGTGCAATCTTGTGCAGCACTACGCCACCATGTACGGCAGGACCGTAAGAGTACTGTAAGATGTGAAGGCGCAATGGTATGTCTCAAAGTCATAGTGCGAGGCTGAGGTGAGGATCTGCCGCTTTCGAGAGTAAACAGTGACTCGCTGCCCGATTGGTTATTCGAGGTACGACGTAGGTCAGTCGGCAATCTTATGTAAGCTGGTGTGAGGGCCCGGCTGGCAGCGGCTCTTTAGCGACGTGGTGTCGGCTTTGGGCCGCTGTAGCCTAGCGAGATTCGCAGGCAAAAAAACCACTTTAAGAGCAAAAAAGTGTCACGTGCTGTCGCGGAAGCGTCGCGATTGCTCACTAAACTTTTTTTAGAGGGATGACGTTTGAGAAAGGTCAATCGCCACCTCCGACTTTCGTCCGACTTTCATCCTACATAATCTTCACAACCCACGTATTTTGCGCTTCAGAGCCTGCCACGTTCTCTCACTCGACACACGGGCAGCAGGGCATTGGGTTAAGATCACCGAGAGCATTCGCATACACCGTCGACTATTGCAATTGATTTCGACGGACTTCTCGGCCCTCCCTCACTTCCAGGTGAAGCTTCTCATATGAGACGATGCCGTCTCCCATGGAGCACGACGATGCGATGGCTGGCGCTGGTGACACTGCGATGCTCGACGAAGAGTCGGCCATCAAGGCCTTGACCGAAAATGTCCGCGACCAGGATGACCTTGAACGCGACATTACCTACCAGGCCGAGCTCGCCCTTATCGACGCCGAAGACAAGCGCGACGAGAAACGGATCGAGCGGCTCGAAGTGAACAAGACGAAACTCGAGGCGCAGCGACATGCCTACCAGCAGCGGCTCCGCGCGACATCGGCGGCCAACCCAGCATTGCGGCGGCGCTTCGAGACGGAGATTGCCAAATTGAACGCGGAGATTGAGACGGCCGACAATGATTTGGCAGATTTCCGCAAGCGCATCGACCAGCGGCATGTGGCGGCGGAGGCAGGCGAAGGCGGCGCGGCTGCAAACGCAGAGGACGTCAAGGCCGGCAACCATCGCCTGCCTAATGAGACACAGCGCGAGTTTCTGATCCGGACAGGCAAGATCACACCGTTTGCCAAGTTTGGCGGTGCACGACCAGAAGGTGTCCAGGGCAATCTGGCCGATATCATCCTGGACGCTGAGGAAGAGGCGGTGGCGGAAGAGTTGGCGGGCAATGAGCGCAGCGAGCTACACTCGCACCAGAACCTGCGGCTGCCTGGCTTCTCGGAAGGCTTCCAGGCTGTCAAGCTGGGCCGAGCAGACAAGGAGCGAGAGGCAAAAGAAGGGAAAGAAAGAGAAAGCCAATCAGGGCCAACTACTGCCGCAGCCGAGGCATCTGTCGAGTCGGAATTTTCACTGAGACCGCGGAAGAAGCGGAAAACACGGCCAGTCGATTCCGACGAAGGATCAGATTATGGAGGCGGCGGCGACGAAGACGAATGGAAGCCAGCAGCAAACTCGTCTGAACCAGGGACGGCACCCGATTCTGGCGAGGAGAGCGACGACGACGACGATACGACTGACTTTACGAAAATCACACAGCCAAAAGCGAAGCAGCCAAGGGGAAGGAAAGCACGCGCAATAGCGAGCGAGACGGAGGGCGACTCGGACAGTAAGGTCAACTTGAGTGCCGTCGACGATGGCGACGAGTCCGTGTACAAACAAAGATTGGACGACTGGGTCACACGGCGGCGGAATGCACGACGTCTGCGGCGACAGGCAGCCGGTCTGCCAGAAGACGACGACGACACGCCCGAGTGGTTTAAGCCGTCACCAGACGAAGCCGACCATGTCTTTGAAAATGGCCTTCGTCTGCCGGGTGACATCTACCCATCCCTCTTTGCCTACCAAAAGACAGCTGTCCGATGGCTCGCCGAGCTCTACGACATGCGTGTCGGTGGTATTATTGGCGACGAAATGGGCCTGGGCAAGACGGTACAGCTGATCTCGTTCGTGTCCGCCCTACACTACAGCCAGCGGCTTGACAAGCCAGTCATTGTTGTTGCGCCAGCTACGGTTCTGCGGCAATGGGTCAACGAGTTTCACCGCTGGTGGCCTGCCCTGCGTGTTTCTATTTTGCACTCGTCAGGCAGCGGTATGCTGAGTGTCAAGGGCGAGGACCGCATCGAAGACGAAGAGCTGGCGTGGGACAACCGGCCGCAAAAGCGCGGTTCGAGTGCAGCGGCCAAAAAGATTGTCGACCGTGTCGTCAAGCATGGCCATGTCCTCGTCACGACCTACGCTGGCTTGCAGACTTACGGCGATGTCTTGATCCCTGTCAACTGGGGCTATGCTGTGCTCGACGAGGGCCACAAGATCCGCAACCCCAACACGGCCATCACTGTCTACTGCAAAGAGCTGCGGACGCCCAACCGCATCATCTTGTCGGGCACGCCCATGCAGAACAACCTGACAGAGCTGTGGTCGCTCTTTGATTTCATCTACCCGATGCGCCTGGGTACGCTCATCAACTTCCGCAATCAGTTTGAGATCCCCATTCGTCTTGGTGGCTATGCGAATGCCACCAACCTCCAGATCATGACGGCGCAAAAGTGTGCCGAGACGCTCAAGGATGCCATCAGCCCGTACCTGCTGCAGCGTCTCAAGGCCGACGTTGCCACAGATCTACCGAAGAAGAGTGAGCAGGTCCTGTTCTGCAAGCTCACTGAGCCACAACGGCTGGCCTACGAGTTGTTTTTGAAATCCGACGAGATGAACGCGATCCTGCGCAAAGCGCGCCAGTCGCTGTACGGCATCGACATTCTGAGAAAGACGTGCAACCACCCCGACCTTCTCGAGCCTCAACTCAAGCACAAGGAAGGCTACTACTGGGGCAACCCCAACAAGTCGGGCAAGATGCAGGTCGTCAAGACGCTTCTGCAGATGTGGAAGCGGTTCGGCCACAAGACCCTGTTGTTCTGCCAGGGTACACAGATGCTTGACATTCTGGAAGCGTTTGTCCAGCGCCAGGGCGATATTAATTACTTGCGGATGGACGGAAAGACGGCCATCAAAGACCGCCAAACCCTCGTCGACCGATTCAACAACAGCCCCAACATCGACCTGTTTTTACTCACCACAAAAGTCGGCGGTCTCGGCACCAACCTCACCGGCGCCAACCGCGTCATCATCTTTGATCCAGACTGGAACCCGTCGACGGATGTGCAGGCGCGCGAGCGTGCGTGGCGGCTGGGCCAGAAGAAGGAGGTGACCATTTATCGGTTGATGACGGCCGGCACGATTGAAGAAAAGATTTACCACCGCCAAATTTTCAAGCAGTTCTTGACCAACAAAGTCTTGAAAGACCCCAAACAGCGGACAACGTTTGGTCTGCACGACCTGCACGATCTGTTTAGTCTGGGCTCGTACGAGGACGGTGTCACGGAGACGAGCGAGCTGTTCCAGGGCAGTGAAGTGAAAGTGCCGACGGGTCGCAAACAAGTCATCACGCCTGGACCCGATGCTGTTCCCATCATTACCAACGGCAACAAGGGCAAAGCCAAGGAGACTACAGCCTCCACAGAAGGCGACGACGCAAAACAGCTCCGCAGCATGCCCGGTGTGGCCAAGCTTGAAGAGTTCCAGCAGGGTGAAGAGGACGGCGATGCCGACAACGGGGCGGCCGACACGTCCCCCGCCGCCCAGGAAGACCGCATCATGAAGGGCATTTTTGCACAGTCTGCTCTGCACAGCGCTGTCGAACACGACATGATTATGAACGGCGGCAACGGCAAACGTGCAGTCCAAGCCGACCGCCGTATCTTGGAGCAGGAGGCACGTCGTGTAGCTTCCGAGGCTGCTGCTCACTTGAGGCAGGCGGGCGAAGAGGCTAGCCGTGTGCCAATCGGTACCGTTACTTGGACGGGTGAAGTCGGTGAAGCTGGTCGGCCGCGGAATGTGCGTCGTGGCCGTGCTGGACCGAGTTCGTCAGGCATTCTGGCGGGCATTGCCGACCGCCAGGGTCTAAGGGCACCAGGAGGGCCTGGTTCTGCTGGAGGCCGTTCACCATATGGCCGTTCCCCGTCCGGTACACCTGATCGTGGTTCTGCTTCTTCGTCTGGCATGACGATTGACGACTTTGAAAGGATGATTCCCAACTTCATCAAAAGACACGGCGGCAAAGTGCCGTCCAAGGTGCTCGTCGACCACTTCAACCAGTACTGCACGGGCAAGCAGCAGGCGGCCGATTTCAAAAAGGCGCTGGACACAGTGGCGCGGATGGAGAAGACAGGGTCCAGCATGCGGGCGATTTGGTCATTGAAGCCAAAGTATGCCGCGCCGTAGTGTATGTAGGAGCGTACGCATATTACCGTACATATACATGTATACGATTGACGAGCATTTGTATTATATAATTTTACGATTTTTATTGTGTTTCAGAGGCTATTCCTCGCAAATGATATCCTTTGTTACAAGCCACACCAGCACTCGAATATCAACCCAAATCAATCCCATCCCATTTCCTGCGGTTGTGCCAGAAGCAACATGCGACGTAGAAGAACTGTCAATGGGGACCAGGCAAATTTGCCGTTCCCCTCGGAAGTGTCAACACCGCGGGAGACATCAAGCAAGACAAGTAAAGAGAGAGAGGAAAAGAAGGATACAAAGAAGCGTATAAATTCAAAGTGCCCTAAGCCCCACGGGGGGCGAGTGCATTAGAAAAGTATAGTACTTCTTCTGCTCCTCCATCCGCCCCTCTTTTTTCCATTGTCATTGCTTTTCATGTCCGAGAAAAAAAAAACTAAAAAGGGAGAAAACGAAGCGAGGCAGGTCGTAAGACACTGCCGTCGATATATATCGACAACTTTTGTAGGAAGCAAGAGAACCAGACGCCGATGAACTGCAAAACGGTCGATCCAACAAGGAGGCGACACGTTTACAGACGACGACCACGGCGACCACCCTTGCGGCGGGTCGAGTCGGAGGGCGTGGGGGTGACGTCCTCAATGCGGCCAATCTTCATGCCGGAACGGGCCAGGGCACGGAGAGCCGACTGGGCACCGGGGCCGGGGGTCTTGGTGCCGTTGCCACCAGTGGCACGGATCTTGATGTGCAGAGCATTGATGCCCAGCTCCTTGCAGCGGGCAGCGACGTCCTGGGCAGCCAGCATGGCAGCGTACGGAGAGGACTCGTCGCGATCGGCCTTGACCTTCATGCCACCGGTAACACGGCAGATGGTTTCGCGGCCACTGCGAAAGACACATTAGTAACTGATCCTTCAATTCTTTCCCCTCTCTCTACAGCCCCCCCATCTGCCTGCTGCGCAGAATGTACACACCTCAGATCAGTGACGTGGACGAAAGTATCGTTGAAGGAGGCGAAGATGCGGGCAACGCCAAAGACGAGCTCGCCCTCGCGGACCTGGGGGCCCAGGGAGATGTTCTCCTGGGTGGGCTTGACAGTCTTCTTCGGGGGCATGTTGACGGTTTGGGGTGGGTTGGCGGGTTGTTGATGTTGTAGGTTGGTGATGATCGTGGGATGTCAAAAGAAAAGGAAGCGAAAATTCTAAAATAGAGGGATAGACGAAAATGCCACCAGCAAATTGTTAGCGCGAAAAAAACACCACCCCAAACTCTCACAGTGCCGCTCTTTCCCTTCTTTTTGGATGTGTTTTGGTGGGGAAGGAGCGTCTGGCTGCACAAAATTCCAGAGGCGGTGATGAGTGGCAGAAAATGGACCAAGCAGAGGCCAGAAAAGGGCGGAAAAAAGGCAGGGTTAGCGTGCCCTACTTGCATTTTTGCAGCAAAAAAAGTCCAGAACAGAGACTGCTGACTGTGGGGTGGGGACCAGTTTTAGCGCCATTCTCCCGTCTAGGGCACTCTTTCCCAATTTTCCCTCCTTCCTCGCTCTTTTTCACTGTGGACCCACTCATTTCCCACCCAAAATTTTCTGGCACTCTTTCTCCTCTTTCGCCTGAAAAAAGTTTTGTCTCGAAACCTTTCTTTTCTCTCTTCTCCTTCTCTCCTCGACCATCGACAATTATCGACAACCACTCGACAATCTCAACAACAATCCTTCGCAATGGCGTCCACTTCCACGTATGCACCCTCCCTCCCTCTTTCGTCCTTGTCTTGAACGCCGCCTCGTTTCTCTCGTTGCTGTCGCTTCCACCGTTTCACTGCGTTTTGGGGGAAACAAAAATGAGAGGACAAGGCGGTCGCTTCACTCAAGCAGCAGATTTCTTTCCTCTAGATTGTCGTGGTCCCCATTGCTGGATGTCATCATGTCTTTCCGTGTGTCCTTGGACACTGGATTGACAGACAGTCCAGTCTGATATTTCCCGCACGTCTCTCCATCTTGTTGAGTGCAGGCCTCTTTTGAGATTGGCTCTCCTCAATTTGAAGAAGACATATGTGCTGGGTGTTGAGTCTGAACGACCCTCGTTCTTGCCGAAAGGCACGAGACGTTCTTCTCCAAAACAAGTGCCTATTACAGGTGACAAGCAGCCGGGTTCCCGGGTTCGTCTTCTTCCGACTCGAAAGAGTTTTGTGATCGGCGTCTCCATCCGCTCTCGTCATCTTGTGCAATGAGCAAAAAATTTCTTGGGCGGACTCTTTTAACGTCGTCTGCCCGAGGTGTTGTCGGTTTTGAGTGGTGCAACGGGACTTTACCTAGCTGAGCAAAGGGACACATTGACTTGTTGCTTTCTTTCTCTTCTTCGTTTTCTCCCAACTGCGATCTCACCGATTAAATCCAACAAGCGAGCCAGCCATCGAGAGAATGTCGCACTTGAGCAGCAGTTCTCCACAGGCGCTCCCTCATACCCGTTTGGTCGGTATGCTGGACTACGTACTAATCTGATTGCCAACAGTTCCGTGCCTACGCACGACCACATTCTGGTCCCCGAGACGCTCCTGAAGAAGCGCAAGAGCCAAGAGAAGGCCCGCGCTGAGCGCTCTGCCGAGATTGAGAAGAAGAAGGCTGTAAGTACACACATGTCAGAGACTATTCCTTCGTAGAAAAGAAAACGAAAAAAAGAAAGAGGAGGAAATCGATATGATGCACAACATACATCTTGCCAACTAGACTATTGTCGATGCTGTTGCAAAATTAACCATCTTTCGGGTCTGATATCGAACTTGGGAAACACATCTGCAAAGAAATTTTTACTTCCAGGGTCCAAGGACCACAAGATTTAAAAAGCAAAAGCTAACGTACAATCCCAGGCCAACAAGGAGAAGCGCACCGTCATCTTCAAGCGTGCTGAGAAGTACGTCAAGGAGTACCGTGATGCAGAGCGCGAGCAGATCCGCCTGGCCCGCCTGGCCAAGCAGAGCAACTCGTTCCACGTCCCCGCCGAGAACAACCTGATCTTCGTTGTCCGTATCAAGGGTATCAACAAGATCCCCCCCAAGCCCCGCAAGACCCTCCAGGTCCTGCGTCTGCTGCAGATCAACAACGGTGTCTTCATCCGTGTCACCAAGGCCACGCAGGAGATGATCAAGATCGTCGAGCCCTGGGTCGCTTACGGCTACCCCAACCTGAAGAGCGTCAAGGAGCTGGTCTACAAGCGCGGCTACGGCAAGGTCAACAAGCAGCGCATTGCCCTGACCGACAACGCCATCATCGAGGAGTCCCTCGGCAAGTACGGCATTGTCTGCATTGAGGATCTGATCCACGAGATCTTCACCGTCGGCCCCAACTTCAAGCAGGCCGCCAACTTCCTGTGGCCCTTCAAGCTGTCCAACCCCACTGGCGGCTTCCACACCCGCAAGTTCAAGCACTTCATTGAGGGTGGTGACCTGGGCAACCGCGAGGAGAACATCAACGCCCTGATCCGCCAGATGAACTAGAGAGTTTCATTGCTCTCCTGTTGTCGGCTGTGGATGGTGTATGTCTTCTCTTTTAAAATGAAAATCTGTTGGCAATGATGATATTGTTGTTTTTAAATTTCCTGCGGTAACGGATAATCAATGTCTGTACGCAAACGGCGTTTCTGGGTGGAAAAGCACATGAGCTACGGCTTCTTTTTACTCCAAGGTCAATCCTACAAAAAACATCATAAATATGCCACCCGTTCTTTCAATATTTGCAATGTGATGACGCGACGTGACGTGATGTGACGTGACGTGACTTTGTGCAATATATCTAAGCTGCGACTGCAATATCCACGCCGTCGTGTAAGGGTTGATAACTTGGATGGTATGTGGTATGATGTCCGTTCTTATCCGCTATGATAAAAGTTGTATGCATGAGATGAGTGTTCATAAGAGTGCTTGTTGAAGCACTGGTGCTTTGCGTTGTTGTAGTCTGACCCCTGTACGTCGTACAGATCCTGTTGATCACTCACACTCCTCCTCCTCCTCTATATCTTAATGTCAAAGCTTGTGCCGCAGCCGCAGCTGCTCGTCGCCGCCGGGTTGTCCACAATCTTGAATTGCGACCCAATCAGCTCCATCGTAAAGTCGACCTTGCTGCCGTTGAGCAGCTCGAGTGAGGGTGTGTCCAGGATGATCTTGGGCAGCGCCAACGGGTCGGCTGCGCTCTGGGCGGACAGCGCTTCCTCGCCGGTGTACGCAAATATGGTGTCGTCCTCTCGTATCACGGCGCCGTCCTCGGCCTTTGCCTCGGCCAACTCGTTCGGCGCCGGCAGCGTCTCAGGCAAAGTCACGAGACTCATGACATACTGGAATCCGTGGCAGCCGCCGCTCTCGACCTGGATGCGCAGAGCGAGGCGGTTGTTGGCGTCCTTTTCCATGACTTTGTTCAGGCGCTAGGTAGCGGTCAGTACGCGTGCATCAACAAACATACAGATATACAGATATACAGATATACAGATATACAGGAATACAGAAATACAGAAATACAGAAATACAGATATACAAATAGAGAGGACGTACCTTGGCCGCTCTTGCGGTAATCTCGAGGCGCATCTCGTTGCCGTCGTCGTCCTTTAGCGGGTTGAGGAGAGTCTGGGTGTTGGCGCGCCGGGAAGTGGAGGAGAAGCTCCGAGCGGACACAGATGCCGAGCTCCGTAGGGTGGTCCATGGCGATACACTCTGTGTAAACAGAGGGCTCGCGTGTTGACGTCTGCTCGACAAACTCTTGTGCTGCCGTGTGCGGGAATGTGGCTCGGATGTGCTGGGCGTCGTGGCATAGCCTCGGCAAGAGGTATTGGCGGCAAAAAGACTCGAGGCCGAAGGGGGCAGGAGGAAGTCGAGAATCGGCGAAGACGAGGTGGCCGGCACCAGACGCAAGGCCTTGCGGAAATGCAGGATGCTCTTCGGGGCGGAGGATGCCGCCGCCAAGGCGTGGGAGCACATCGGTATCGACATCGTGATACGGGTGGCGAGACGGTGATGGAGATGGTGGTGATGATGATCCGATGTGCGAATTTCGGTTCGGGAAAAGATGAGAAAACGAGTTGGAGTAGTGCTGACGACAGACTCTTTCAATTGTCAGGTGCGGCTCATGTCAATTCCGGGGGTGTGGTAGTGCAGAAGGAGCTCTTCGATTTCTGATGTCAGGTCCGTTTTCTGTTCCGGCTTTGCAGGATTCTTGAGAGTTTTCGTTCCTGTCAACACCTGCCAATTTCTAAGCAAAAAAGTGCTTCGGTCCCTGGTTCGGGCCTGACTCTGCCTCTGAAACGGCGGGCGGCTTTTGGCGGTTTGTTTTCTGGGGTTCTGGCTCTTTCTGGGTGTGGGAGGCAAACGAGTCATGGCTGGAAATTTTCGACGTGCATTATGTCATCATCTGATTTTGCTCTGCCAAAAAGCATGTGGCGGCCGTCAAAGTCAGTCAGCAAATAAACGCCTGTGATTGGCGCTCGGCGTGCCTGTCAAGTCTGTCCACGTGACACTTACACGCTGGTTTCTCCAATTTCAACAGCCCTTTTTCAACGACACCCTTTTCCTCTTCTTGTCCTCTTCTCCTCTTCGCGCCTTTGTCAACCGCTCATAAGCGTTACAACTCGGCAGGATACGTCCGAAACAGGGCCATCCAACCAACATGCCCCAGCCCTCGCAGCCCAGCACTTTGCAGACTCGGATACATAGTGGTCACTGGTGGGTGTAGTGAGAATTAACTTAATTCTCACCAAGAACTGAGAACCAGCTCCTCCTTTTTTGTTTTTGTCTTCGTCCGCGTTGGTCAATCCAGCTTGCTGACGAAGAGCTGTACAGAAATAACGATACCGAGCGGAGGCATTACGCGCGTTGAGACCCTTTGGAATGATACCCTTGGGACAAAAGACAAATCTGCAGATGCTGTGCTACACCGAACTTATCAGCTCGTGCTGAATTCGAATGCACCTTCTATGTGCACACATGTAGTCCATTTCCGTTCGCGTCTGTTATCCGTCTCTGCATCTTTTCAATCTTTGGAAGAGCACCTGTAGAACCCCGGTAACCCCGACATTTCTCCTTCACTCTCCATGTGGGGAGAGTGAACAAAAAGCAGAAGAAGGACTGTGTCTTACCCCACATGCTTTGATGGTCTCTGCTCCCTCTGATGTGGGGATACCCCAAGTGTCTCGATTGGAACTCTGTCTACGCATACTCCGTAGAAACCAGACCATAAGGCTTGGTGCATGGATCGTCTCTGCTGACAGCAATCTGACTGAAGAAATTCGACAGCTTTCCTTTCCATTTACGGAAATAGCTGTCTCCTTGTCTCGGGGAGGCTGCAGTATCTTTGACTTTGTCAACGTTTTGTCAACTCCCTCCTGGTGTTTCCGCGTATTTTTGGAGTGGGGAGATGCTTGACCAATCTTTGACCAAGCCAGACCAAAGGCACAAAAAGACACAAAAAGATACCAAGAAGACGAAAAAAACGAACCATCGTTGCCCAAATAATGACGATGACCAGCCCGTGGCCCCATAGCAGAATATTGTTTTGGACTTTTGTGGATTTATTTACCCCATTTACTACACTTTGGCCAGCCGTGGGTGCAGCTTGGATTGCAGATTTTATATCCGTGACGAGGACGACAGATCCGGCCGTCCACCTGAAAGCAATCTTCCTCCACTTTGTTTTCTCCTTCTAGCTCCCAGCCCGTCTCAAGGCAAATGTGCTTTATTCCGTACAGCCATACGAACGTATTAAATTATAACCCCATGTTGCAGCCTTGACAGACAGCCGCCTTTGCGTACTCCGTCTGCTTTGATTTTATCTTATCCCCTCCTCTCCTCAAACGGCCTGTTGGAACTCTTCTGACACTCCAACATTGGATGACCTCCATTTATGCTGAGAGTCGGCACTTGTCTGGTTGGCCCGGCCTTATCTGACCCCAGCTATCCAGCCTGCCCAGCTTCCACTTTTGTCGGTCTGTTCTTTTGTTTTGCCTTCCAGTTGAATGGGTTTGCAGCGTTGTAGCGTCTGGAGTGGAAAAGTTGGGGTGGGTCCACCGCAGTCTTCTTTGCTCGTCTTGTCAGCGAGACTTGTGTAACTAGCCCAATAACTTACACGAATTGACACCATTCGACACCAACACCAAGCGCCCCTCTGTCCATCAAGCCGATGAGTATGCGTGGTCGGTTCGGGAGCGAAAGTTTTGGTGGAGGAGCCGATACACACCAAAAAGACATGCCTACCACTCTTGCCTGCACTATTTTGTCACTTTTTCTGGGCAAACAACTGAACACGGGGGGGGGGGGGGGGGGGATTAGAAAAGAAACAAGGGGAAATGAGGAGAAATTCAAGAATGAAGAATGAAGAAAAGGAAGACGGGGCCCGGGGCCATGAGGGTGGGGGACGATGTATGGGGGCCTTGGACCTGACGAAGCGGCTTCTTAAAAGGGAATGCGCCGCCATATCTTGTCTTGCTGTCGGCGGTCTCTCGGTTTGTTTCTTTTGTTTCGTCTTCTCTTCCTTCGCCGGATTGCATTTCTCTCTTGTATAATACGACAGCCAGGCAAGGCCAGCCGATACAGGATACAGCGTATTTGAGCTTCAACAGCGCACACATATTTTTTATTGAGGGCCGACACCTACGCTGTCACCGTCCTCATATATACTTCTTCTATCCTCCTCCTCCTTCTCCCCCGCCTCGTATTATCGTATATGCTCTCATCGTCCCCTCAGCATTGTCTTATACCGGCACCTCGACGCCCTCAACGACGTCAGTCGTCTTTTTTTTTCTGCTCTCCCACAACATGGCCGTCACTTTCGAGAACCCCGACACCCAGACCATCTCGCCGGTCCGTGCCGTCATCAGCCAGGCCGTTGCCATCTGGTCCGCACACTGGACTGTCCTTCTGCCGCTATTGTTCATCAGTCGGCTCCTCTACAAACGCTATGCCTCGCCACTCCGCCGGTACCCGGGGCCCTGGCTGGCGTCGGTTTCCCGCCTCTGGAAAGTGATGAGCACCGCCTCCGCCAACACGCAATGGCAGCACATTGACCTGCACCGCAAGTACGGCCGTGTCGTCCGCATTGCCCCCGATGAAGTGTCCATTGCCTCCCCCGAGGCTGCCCGCTTAGTGTTGTCTGCAGGCAAGCACTTTTACAAGACGGATTTCTACGGCGTCTTCCCGCCGCCCGAGAACCCTGATATTTTCACCGAAGTGCGCGAGCACGTCCATGCCCAGAAGAAGAAGGTCGCCAATGTTCCCTACAGCATGGCCGCCATGCAGCAGCTCAGTCCCTTTATCAACGATGCCGTCGAGCTGCTGATTTCCAAGCTGGAGACGCTGGCCAACGGCCAGGCCCGTGACTCCAAGGGCCCCCAGGTCGACCTCGGCGCATGGCTGCACTACTTTGCTTTTGATGTTCTCGGTGAAGTCGCCTTCAGCCGCAGCTTTGGGTTTTTGGAACAGGGCCGCGACGTCGAAAACGCCATCAAGACCATTGACGATTCTCAGCGGTACAATGGCATCGTTGGCCAGGTCCCCGAGCTCGACTACATTCTGCGCCGCAACCCACTGTGGAAGTACATCCCCGCCCTCGACACCAAGAACGCGCTGATTACCCGCATGGCCCTCGATGAACTCGGCCGCCGCAAGCCTTTTGACAAGGAGAGCGAGGGAAAATGGCGCGGCGGAGACGGTCGCCAGGACCTGCTGGCCAGCTTGATCAAGGGCCACCTCAAGGACCCCGAGAAATTTGCCGAGGGCGACGTCTTTGCTGTTGCCCATGGCGCCATCTTTGCCGGCTCCGACTCCACCGCTTCGACTATGCAGTCTTTCTTCTGGCAGGTCCTGCACGACCGCCGTATCTACGAGAAGCTGGACGCTGAAATCGACGCCGCCGTCGCCGACGGCACCATCCCGCCCACCGGCAATGTCTCGTGGACCGAAGGCCAGAACCTGCCCTACTTCCAGGCCTGTCTCCGTGAAAGCATGCGTGTCCGCCCGGCCGTCGGCCTCAACATCACCCGCATCGTCCCGCCCGAGGGTGCTGAACTCGACGGCATCTTTTTTCCCGGCGGCACCCGTGTCGCCATCAACGGCTGGGTCATCCACCGCGACCGTGCCACGTTTGGCGAGGACGCCGACGAGTTCCGCCCGGAGCGCTGGACCGAGGACGAAGAGCGCGCCCGCCGCATGGACCGCTACATGGTGCAGTTTGGCGGCGGGGCGCACGTCTGCATTGGCCGCAACCTGGCTCTCCTCGAGATCAACAAGGTGCTGCCGCGTCTGCTGCGGGACTTTCGCTTTTCGCTGGTGCACCCGGATCGCACGCTGAATGCGCACGCGACGTTCTTTGTTGTCCAAGAAGGCCTGGACGTATACATTGAGAAGAAGACGCAGTAAACGGAGTGAGGTGTGTGTGAGAGTGTGTTTGTGGATGGGAAGTATGTGGATGTGGGATTACGACGTACGGCGACTTTTAATGCTTGTCATGAATTAGGAAGCTGTTGATCTTTTGTGGTGTTTGTGGTGTTTGTGGTGTATTTCCACTCATCGGTGTATTGAAGGACGCAACGTACATATTGTATGCGTACCGATTGTCCCATTATGTTAGCCTATCTATGTTTTTACGAAATTTATCTTCTTGTTTAAACAGAAGCATTGTAAATGGTTTTTGTCGTTAGATTATCTTAAGCCCCCCCTAACAAAATCGAATGTCTGATTTGCTGCCTGTATATTTCGACAGACACGAAAACCTTCATCTCAAGTCAAAGCTTGTTTCCAAACTACTCCAAGGCATTCAAACATTGAATTTTGTTTACGTGAAGTGAAAGTCCATCGGCCACGGCGAAATAGTCTGTCCGCCGCGGGCTGTCTTTTGTGGCATTTATGAACGGTTTTGGCAGCTGACACTCACAGCAAGGGTACAAAAGTCTGTCAAAGGGGTCAAGCCGTCCGCTTTTGGTCAAACAAACGCCTGGGTCCAGGGCTCATGAAACCCTACCATAGAAGGCCCAGTGTCCCTGTGTCCCTGTGTCGCACCAGTTTCTGACAGAAGAAAGTGAGGATGAAGGAGAGGGTGACAATACTCCGTAGTTGACGGAAAGAAGGGCAGTTAATAAAGACGTTCTGCAGAAAGATGAGTGAGCGAACACGCATGGTTCTCAATTTGTGCTTCCCGAAAGACAGGACTGAACAAAGGGTAAGCAGAAATAAAGTCATCAGAGTGGACGACCATATGGGCCTCAGGAGATTTTTCATCGGGACGAGATTACGACTGCAACACTGCCCACTTGTCCCTGCTACTCGACCCTTTTTTTTTTGCTCTCTTTGGGCCTCTTGTCATGGCTGTTTACTCTCAATACAACGTATGCTCCCCATATTCATAAGTCGGGGACTTTGTATTTTGCACATCCTCTCGCTTCTCGCACACCATCTTCTTTGCACATGCCCTCGAAAATCATTGATCTGCACTGGCGTCTCCCGTTGATGGTTAGCAGGGATTGTATGCGGCCAGTGCCTCCAGGGGTTTCTTTTTGGAGGGCCTTTCTTCAAAGCGGCCAGCAGGCCAGGTTACAAAACACAGAATGAGGGGGCAGGGGCTGAAGCATAAGGGCGTAATTCAAAGATCACCACAAGGTGGACTGCGGAATGGCGGAGCAGAAAAGAAGAACGAAAATGCACGACTAGTTCATTCCTTCTTTTGGTTTGTTCTTCCCCTTAGTTCGTATTTCTCGTGGATTAGACGTATCATGGTCGTAGTGAGAAAGGGGCGCGAAATAACTCTAAATGCTCTCCAAACGTGGACCGTTTCAGGCCTGAAAGGCGCCCCTTCCCACACAGCTCTCACCCCAGCACCTCCTGGTTATCGTCTGAACAGCTGCAAAAGTCTCGACATTTTTCTTCGTCGTACCTGAATACGAAGTATTACTCCGTACGTCGTACACTCAACCGTTCTGTTGGGCCATGTTTCCCATTGTTTCCTCTTGTTTCCACTTGCTTGTTTTGGAAAGGCTTGGAACAACAGCGCCACAAAACGGCCTCTGTGCCTTCAAAGTCGGACAAGGTCCTGCAACTCTTGATTCTCACAGACGCACACCTTGATTGGTTGTAACCATGGCTGACCTCGAAGCGCCTGTGCGATCTTGAAGAAAGAGCGAAAAGAAAGAATGAGCAGAGACTCTGCAGAAAAGACGGAGTACGGCGTCAGAAAATGGATATTTTACGGAGGTAGAGTTTCACTGAGCGCCAAGACAAGACATGCAGAAGGATGAGGGCGTTTGCTTGCAGAGTTGTAGCTAGCAAGGGTGTTTTGAGGAGAAGATGGTAAAGACATATAACAAACGACATCCACCCAAGAAGACGTTCACGATGCCTCTCTTGTCTCTTTGCCTCTACGTTCATTTTTTCGTGTGATTCTTACCTTCATTTCTTTTCTAGGGCAAGCTCCCGTCTCTCTTTCGTTTCTCTACACCCTCTTTTGATTTCTCGTTTCACCCCTTTTACCTTCTTTCAATTCTTGCTCTGAGAGCCTTTCCTTTCTTTTCTTCTTTCTTCTTACCACTCTTCACCATGACAAGGTCTCTTATTCTTCTGGCGGCTTCCGTCTCCTGGGGCACGCTTGCTGCCGCCAAGTACGCCCACCGCGTCGCCGACCCTGCCGTGCCGGTCCTTCTCCCACGCACCGTCACTTCCCTCGACGCCGCCGCCGTCGCCGAAGCCCAGCCCCGCGACGACACCGCCACGCGGGCCTTTTCCAATGTCCAAATCACCACCTCGGACGGCCGCTGCCTGTTTGTGGATCCCCTGTCTGGCGACTTCCGCGAGAACCTGACGCCCATCCAGGTCGCCGCCTGTGGGTCGACCGACGGCCAGGGCTGGGACGTCATTACGGCTGGCAAGCACAACAATGTGGCCAACTCGGCCTTGATTGTCAGCACACTGACCGAAGCCTGCTTCAACTTTGACCCGCGTCGTGCCGCCGGCAACCAGGTCCTGTTGTTCTCGTGTGGTGGCCGGGCCGACGGCGGCGGTCTCGTGACGACCTCGCAGCTGTTTCCGTTCAACGGCACGCAGTCCACCTCCATCTCTTTCCAGCCCGAGAACCAGCCTGGGTCGTGCTTCACGGTCAAGGGTGATGTCGTCGACATTGCCAACTGCGACACGACGGACCCGAACCAGACGTTTGTGTTTGGTAGTGCGGCGGCCAGTATCACTGCCTCGGCTGCTGATTCGACTACCGCTGCAGGATCTTCGTCTGTCGCCGTTGCTGCGAATGCTGCTGCCAGTTCAACTGCTGCGGCTAATAATGCTTCCATCTCGTCTGCTGCACTTGCAGCAACGTCGAGCGTCGCGGGCTCGGTTTCTCTGCCTGCCGCTCTGCAGACCGCACCAGCTTGCTCAGGCCGCACTCGGACCGTAATCAAGACTGTCACAGCCTCTGCTGCTGGAGCCGGTAGCAGTGGCGCCGGCGTTGCACTTGGTGCTGCCAACCCTGACTCCCTCTCGTCTTCTGTCTCGTCTTCTGCCTTGTCTTCTGCCTTGCCTTCTGCCTCGTCTTCTGCCTTGTCTTCTGCCTTGTCTTCGGTCTCGTCTTCTGTCGCTGCAATCACTACCAGCAGCGGCGCCAAAGCCACCATCACCGGTACCGCCACTGCCATCCCGCAACCCAACTCTGCCGTCCCCGTCTCCCGTGGCGGCGATTTGAGTCCATCGGCTGCTGCCGAAGCCAACCCCGTCGACAACACCGCCACTCGCAACTTTACCAGCGTCACCATCCGCGCACCCAACGGCCAGTGCCTCTTTGTCGACCCCACTGCTGGTGATTTCCGTGAAAACCTGATTCCCATCAGTCTGGTCGACTGCTCCGGCACGCCGAACGAGCTCTGGGATGTCGTCACGGCCGGCGCTCACAACAATGTGCCTGGCACCGCTCTGATTGTTAGCACACTCACCAACGGCTGCATCTCGTTTGACAGCCGCCGCGCCACCAACGACACCGTCAACATGTTTGCGTGCGGTGGACGGGCCGATGGCACGGGCCAGACCAATGCGGACCAGCTGATGCCGTTTATCGGTGCCTTGAGCTTTGCCTTTGCTCCGTCAGGCGAGAACGGCAATGTCTGCATCTTGCCGGGCGACGACAATACCCGTTTGATTTCGGGAGCGTGCCCGACGAATGGTGCACAATTGTTTGCCATCTTCCCGTAAGATGGAGGAGTCTCACAAACTCAATTTGTGCCGTAGTCGTGTCGCGATCCTTGTGCCCGGGTCCTGGAGTCCTGTTGCGATCTAGACGCGTCTTTTCTCGGCAGATCCTGAATGATGCGTTGATGGCTGTTGATGGTCACATCGTGTCTTCCTGTGTATTAATATTATCTTGCGCGCAATCCTGCGCGGCCACAGTGCCTTCTTTGTACATATATATTTAAAAACCAGCCTTTTCGCTTCTTCAAATGCATCGTCTTATTGTCGTGATTGGATCTCGTATCTTGGCCAAGTTGGATTAGCTTGGTGGGCTCGGGAACGGGAACAAGCTTTTCAGGGGCTTGTCAACTTAGTGGACAAAAATAGCGCTGCGTCGCGCCTGCCATCTGACAGGTCTTGCCATTTTCAGGCACAAAATGGTCAAATCGCCAGTGGAAAAAGGAGAAAGTGGCAGGACCGACCCGGCTGCGCCTGCCACGTTTGTCACTTTCCGCACCACGCGCCAATTTGCATGTAGGAAGTCTACGTGGACGCACTGCCGAAATGAAGAAGACTGCGTATTTATCGCGTCCATTCAAGTCGTCGCAGATACGACGTAAACGGCGCAGTGTTTCAACCCCTCTGCTAACCGGTTCGAGCGTCCGTGGGATCGTTGCCAAAATCAATGTCGTCGTGCACGTTTTAGTGGCTAAATTTTGTTCCTTCTCTTTTTTCCACAACTGCCACATCGCGCACGAGTCGCTCTTTCCCATTTGCGTCGATTCCTTTTTCTGTCTTGACATCGACTAGGATCCTTCCTCAAATGCCACATCTCGTTCAATCTCTCCCCTATTTTCTCATTTTGAACCTTTTGCTTCTTCTCAATTTGCAATCACCATCAATTGCCATCGACTGCATTCCCCAGCACCCATTTCGCGTCTGGCACGTTCGCGTCGCTAAGATCCGCATGTCTTGGCGTAATTACGTCACCCACCCACGTCAACGCCTAACGTCCAACGTCCAAAGTCAACTTCGTGCGACAATCATCAAAGACATCGCCATTTTGGCCTCACTATGTCGTCGAGCGACGATCCCAGCTCAAGGCCAACGGCCGCAGTGCCTCCACTAGCGGTCCCTAATGAGGGCACAGAGGGTGCTGCTGCCGCCGCTGCTTCGCCTTCGCAGCCATCGCCCGCTTCGGCAGCGATACCCCCTCTACCGACCTCGGAACGACACATCCATTACACTGAAGAAGGGACAGGACCCAGCACCGCATCGGCACCGCCTGCTTTGACCATCGATGCGCAGCTTGCCAGTAGCCAGGGCCACAGCCATGGTCCCAGTCACAGCAGTGGCAGCCACGGCCAAAGTCGACCAATGTCCGAATCGGACCTCCCTGTTCACGGCGCCAACTCCGCCGTCAACGACCCGTACAGCCTCATGTCCCCGACTGTCCCTCCGAGCCTGCGCCGTCGTGGCACAAAACGGGCCGTCACTTTTCGCAATGTGGAAAATTTCTCGGATTACGAAGTGCGGCCCGGTTGGCAGCCGGGTGCCGAACCCGGTATCGACACGAGCAAGCCCGATGGCGGACGCGAGACTTTGGCGAAAATGATGTCCCCGAGCGAGATTACTGTTGTTGATTTCAGTCAAGAGGACATTGCCACGACACGCCTCGACAATGCCACATTGGGGGGCTTTCTGGCGGTGCCGCAGCCGGCCCACATGAAGTGCCGTTGGATCAATGTCAACGGACTGAGTTGGGATGTCATCCAGATGCTGGGCAACTATAAACGCCTGCACAGGCTGGCTATTGAAGACTTGATCAACACGCGCAACCGTACAAAGGCCGACTGGTACCCGACGCATACATTCATGGTCCTGACACTGCAAAAACTGGTGCACTTCAACTATGCCAAAAATCGCATCACCCGGTCTGACGACAGCGACAGTGACAGCAGCGATAGCGACGATGAATACAGCAATGACAAGAAGGGAACGAGTGTCAAGAGTGGCCGGTCGGGCCACTCGCGAATGAGCGGCATGTCCCGGCGAATTACGGGCTTGTTTGGCCGGGCGAGCCGGGACGGCGGCCGTGGAAAGGCGACCGCTTCGGCAGCCCAGTACGGACCAAGAAACCTGGAAGGCGGTACGCAACAACTATCAGGAGCGGCCATGCTGCCCGAAATTGAGGATCTCACACACGTCAACGCGTTCCGCACACTGCAACGGTACCATTCGTCACCCAACGATGCACGCACCGACTTCATGGAGAGCCACTCGGCTCTCAGTCATCGAAACTTGGCTGTCGCTGCCGAGCAGGTGTCCATGTTCATCACAGACGACAACACGGTCATTTCCTTCTTTGAACTTTCGGCACAAGACGTGGAACAGCCGATCCTCAAGCGGTTGCGTCTACCAGACACCAGCCTGCGGCGGTCCTGCGATGCGTCCATGGTTACACAGGCTATTCTGGACGCCATCATTGACTTGGCCATTCCTGTGACGGTCTGCTACGGCGACGTGATTGCCGATTTGGAATTGGACGTTTTGACAAGTCCCAGCGTCAAACACACTAAGAGTTTGTACATTACCATTACGGAAATGAACAAGGTCATGAGCTTCATCAACCCGGTCATGAACCTGATCAACACCCTGCGCGACCATAAGACGGACGACGTGGGCGTTGACGATCTCCGCAACCCAGCCAAAGGCGTGACGATATCTCCGTAAGTTTTTCCTCTCCTTGTATTCAACTTCGTTGCTTCATTACTGACAGGCTAGGACCACCTATGTCTACCTTTCCGACGTGTTGGACCACTGCGTCCTCATCACCGAATCCCTCGATCAGATCCGCGGCCAGGCCGAGAATATGATATCGCTCATCTTCAACACCATCTCCGCGAACCAGAACGAGAGCATGAAGCAGCTGACCGTCGTCACCATCATCTTCTTGCCCCTGACCTTTTTGACTGGCTACTTTGGTCAAAATTTTGACGGCTTTTCCGACCTCGAACGCGGCATACCCTTCTTGTACGTCCCCATGCGTAGCATCTGGCATCTGACTGGAAACCTTTGCTAACTCTCCCAGCTGGAAAATTGCCGGCCCCGTCATCTTCTTTACCGTCGTCATCATGATGTACGACATGATTCTGCGGTACTTTAGGTCGCTCGGCCAGCGCCGCGATATTCTGCGCATCCGGAAACATCGTCGCAAGCACTCAAAGTCGAAGAAGCAGTAGGCAGCGTCGCATCCTAAGTCTCATCTTTTGGTTGACACTTTTTGGTTTCTTTTTGGGTACTCTTGTTTTTGGTTGCAGTGGTAGCGGGCCTGCTTTTGCATATTGACTAGACGTGTATTCGTTTCTTGTTATTCTCTTTTCTGGACTCTCTTTTGGATATACTAATTTTCTGCTTTGATTACCCACTCCGCGTTTCTTTTGAATACATTTTCTTCTCAAACCCCATCTATGTTCACAGTGATGCGGTCGACCTATCTACTAACCTGCAGAGTTTATGGGTACAAAAATAGCAACATCTCCTTGTCCGTATCATCTTAACAAAACATTCACCACCCAATGTACTAAGGTGAAGAGCCGACCGCCGTATATTGAATACGCTCGTCGCATACTACAGCATTGTCACCTCCCCTGGAGCTACTCAATTTGTCCAAATGGACTCCTCTTTACACGAGCCGGATACTCGGCACGAACATGGTTGATATCGAAATGGAATCGTCAAAGTGCGTGAGCGATTGGCTGCAGAGGTGTGCGGTAGCTCGGAATGGACAAGCATCTGAGAAAGATTCTTTGAGGTTTGAAACTTTTTCTCAACTTTGCCCTTTCCCAGGAACCGCAGTTGACTTACAACCATGAACGGCCCGCATCCACTTTTCAATCGACATTGTTCGCCAGTGTTCCAACTAGCGCCCGTATCGTCAGGTCCCGATTGTTGCTGGTCGGGTTGGTCTTGTCCAGTGTCTTATGTCGGGTTGGAGCTGTCCACATATTTCTAGAGCAACTCGAAAAAGCGGGAGTCCGGTCGATCTCCCTATGCGTAGACTGCTTGGAGCTTGGCCAAGACGGACTGCACAAAAGTGTCTGCATGGTCGCTTACCTAACGGCCCAGCGGGATCGCAATTGGAATGCAAAAAGGGCCAACGGCGTTCCTCAGCTCATGAGGTCGTACGACGTACTGCAGCTTCCTTGAGCTTCTTGAGCTCTTTCAATTCAGTTCAGCAATTGGCGAGCTTCAACCACCGCCCACCATGATGAAGAGAGTGCTTACAGTCCCGCGTGGAACGAGGCTCCGGTTGTCGTCGCCTCTGACATTATCGTATGTTCCTCTTCGCCCTCGGACGACATCATGGATCGGCAGCACCACTCGGCCCACGACAGCTTCGCCTTCCATTGTCAATCCATGCAGACCTTTTCGACGCTTCTACTCGAACTCGAACGGCAACGAGCCTCCGCAACACATCAACAGTGGACTTGTCATTGGAGTTGGTAGGTCGTCGCGCAATGACTTTTTTTTCGTTTTTTTTCTTCTTTTCTTTTCTTTCTTTCTTTTTGCTAACTGTGTTTCTAGGCGGCGCCGTTATTGCATTGGTTGCGTACGTGATCGGTCGCCGAACGGCCCGTTCCAAGGAAGGCACTAATGTCGCCGTCCCCTCGGTCGCCGACCAGTTCGCCAGCGCCGACAAGCACGCCAAAGACACCGACCTAAGCGACGAGCCCGTCTTTGTGAGCACCCGCTCGACGCTGCCGCTCAACAAAGTAGGCGACATTCGGCACGACACGTCGCCCGAGAACATGGCCTATGCCCGCTCGGAGATTGCTGCCATTGTCGGCGGCAAGGCCATTACAGACCACCGCGACGAACTGTCGAGACACACGTCGAGTGCCTGGTCGTCGTATGCCGAGAACAAGAGCGATAACCCGCACTTTGTTGTGTACCCTAGCTCTACAGAAGACGTCAGCGCCATTATGCGCATCTGCCACCGGCGGCGTGTGCCTGTGGTGGCTTTTGGTGGCGGCACAAGCCTCGAAGGCCACTTTGCCAACACCTGCGGCGGCATTTCGATTGACCTGTCGCGCATGGACAAGATTCTGACGGTGCACGGTGCGGACTTTGATGCTGTCGTGCAGCCGGGCGTCGGGTACGAACAGCTCAACGAAGCCTTGGCAGACCGCAAGCTCTTTTTTCCTCCTGACCCGGGCCCGGGCGCCACGATCGGCGGCATGGTGGGCACCGGCTGTTCAGGCACGAACGCCTACTATTACGGCACGATGCGGGAGTGGGTGCTGGGCCTGACGGTCGTGCTCGCAGACGGCACGATTGTCCAGACGCGCCGGCGGCCCCGCAAATCGAGCGCCGGGTACGACTTGACCAAACTGTTTATCGGCAACGAGGGCACGCTCGGTATCGTCACGGAAGCCACTTTGAAGTTGACAAGCAAGCCAGCCCGTGAACAGGTCACGGTGGCCACGTTTGAGTCGTTCCATGCCGCCTGTGACACCGTCATCAAGCTTGTGTCTGCTGGTATTCACGTCGCCGCTGTCGAGCTAATTGGGTCCCGCGCTATGCGGTGGATCAACGACTCGGCAGGCACCGACCGCTCGTGGCCCGAGAAGCCGACACTGTTCCTCAAGTTTGCGGGTGCTTCGGATGATGCTGTTAACGAACAGAGCAAGATTGTAGAAGAGATTGCCAAGTCGGCGGGCGCTACTGCTCTGGACACGGCCCGCACGGCTGAAGAGTCGGAGCAGTTGTGGGAGGCGCGCAAGCAGGCGCTGTTTACGGCGGCCGGTAGCAAGGCCGACAACGAGAGCTCGTGGATTACGGATGTGGCCGTGCCCATCAGCCGGCTGGCGGACATTGTCGACTTGACCTCCAAGGACATCGTAGCGAGTGGTGTCAGTGGCGGTATTGTTGGCCATGTGGGCGACGGCAACTTTCACTGCTTCCTGTTTTATACGCCCGAGCAAAAGGAGCACGCCGAGGACTTGGTGCACCGCATGGTGGAGCGGGCGATCAACATGGACGGCACGGTGACGGGTGAGCACGGCGTCGGGCTGGTGAAGCGCGACTATCTGGACAAGGAACTGGGCACGAATGCGGTGGACTTGATGCGGCAGATTAAGAACTCGTTTGACCCGCTGTGTCTTTTGAACTGCGACAAGGTCGTTCGCATGAAGAAGAACAAGGAAGATCCAAAGTAAGTCAAGTAATACGGCTCATTGTATTTGTTTTTTTATTCGCTTACATAAAAGACGGAACAAAATTGTTCTACATACAAATCAGGCATATCACAACCAAGCACACAAACACACAAACACACATCACTGCCCACATAGCATCAGTATTTCCCGTTGACGTCCTTCTCCCACTTGGCTAGCCACGCCTTCAGGTACTTGCCCGCCAACTGCGCTTCCACCATGTCGGGACACGCCGCTAGGGTCGGGCTGTCCCGGCTGGCCTTCTCAATGTCAAACCGCAAGTTGGCCGACTCGGCGGTGCCGCCGTAGTTGCGCTCGTAGTAGTCGGCCAGCTTCAGGGCCGGCAGATATCTAGCGACAGCGTCACTATCCGAGCCAAGCTCAGCCCCTCGGGAGCGTAACTTCACCAACCACTCCTCGAGGGAGACAGCCTCAAAGTCCAGACCAGCCTTCTTGAAGGCCGGCAGCACTTGCTCGTTCCACGACATGATGTGCGGCGTGTTAATGTTGTAATAGCGCGCCTTGGGTGTGTCACTGGCATCGGTAGGACGGTCGGGTCCATCCGCACTGCTACTGCTACGTCTGTGCGTCATGTTGCCCGAGTTCTTCATGGCCGTGGCAATTTCGATGCACGCTGCTGCCACCACATCCACAGGAATCCACTCGCAGCGGCCCTGCTGGCCGTCGAGACGTGGCAAGGCCTTGAGCTGCAGTGCACTGCGCACCAGCAAGGGGACAGCCTCACGGTCGTTCCAGATGCCGCGGTCGGTGTCACCAGTAATCTGGCCAATGCGCAGAACGGCCACATTGGCACCCTCGCGGGCAGCGGCTTCACAGATCCGCTCGCCAATCAGCTTCGAGGCAGCATAGCCCAGGCCTTTGGATGCATGACTCAGGGATGCCAGAGGTGCTTCAGCGACGAGAGCCGTCTCGCCATTTTCGGGGCGCGGGACATTGAAGGCGGCCGAGATGCTGCTGGCAAAGAGGACGCGGGCAGGCCTGCGCGAGGGAACTTGCAACGAAAGCTGCAGCAGGTTGCGGAGGCCGGCAATGTGTGGCTCAAAGCTCGAGGCCGACAGGCCAAAGTGGACGGGCCAGGCGGCGTGAATAATTGTGGTTGTATCGGCCACGAGGCCACTGTAGTCAAAAGCATCCAAACCAAGAAGCGGATCGCCGAGGTTGGGCGCTTCGAGAACGACAAGCTTGCGGGCAATGGTGCGCGACGAGCCCAGATCCAAACCACGCTCACGAAGCGAACCGTGGACACGCTTGAGGCCATGGGGACCACGGACAAGACAGGTGACCCGCTCGACCTTGGAGTCATACAGCAGCTGGTGCAGGATGTGGGCACCGAGGGCACCCGTGGCGCCCGTCAGCACAACAGACTCGCCGCCGTCGGCATGCTGCGACTCGGTATGGAATGTTGAGTACTTGTCCACAAGGCTCTGCATGACCGCGAGAGGGTCTTGCTCAGTCTCGTGATAGATACCGTTGCCATTGGCATCGCCGTTGACTCCATTGGTGCCATGGACTCCATTCTTACGATTGGCGTGGCCCGGGTTCAGCAGGTTGTAAAAGACAACGGCCAGATTGGCAGTCGTGCGGGCATCGTACACAACATTCGTCGGCAGGCGGTAGCTGCCAAAATCGAGCGACTCCTGGAACAGGCGGCGGGCCTGGATTGCGCGCAGACTGTCGACGCCCGAGGCAAAGAAATCGGCATTGGCACTCGGCAGCTCGATTCCGGTCTGGGTCTTGAAGGTGTCGATGATAAACGCTTCGAGGCCGGCCACGTCGAGAGATGCAGGCTTCCTAGAGTAGGTGGTGCTGCTGCTGGAAGCACCGTTCACTCCGAGACCAGCATCACCACCACCGTCCAGTCTAGCGTAGATGGCCTCAATCTGTGTCGAGAACAGCTTCGTGGCACCCGCACGGATAATGTTGCTCTTATCAGTGACAGGGTAATCGACCCCAAAGGCAATAGACGCCACCATGTCGCGCGTAATACGAGCAAACTCATCAGCAATGCCGTTGGCCTGCTCGATGGACGGCCAGATGGCACGGATAAACTCGTCTTCGGTCAAGGCAGCCGCCGCCTGAGCGCGGAACACGAGCATACCCGGTATGGCCCGGTCGTTGCCAAACATGAGTGCGTCCTTGACGAGTGGGTGCTCGCGGACAGCGCCCTCCATTCCCAAGGGCAAGATCTTCTCGCCTGTAATGAGGGTCAGACGGTCGTCCTGGCGGGCAACGTACTTCCAGGCGTTGGGGATGGTCGGGTGCGGCATGAAGAGGTCCTTGGCATAGTAGGAGCCGGGCGGGTCATTGGAGTTGGTCATGAGCAGGGCCGGGTGCGACTGCAGAAAGACAGTTTCATAGGTGTTGCCTTCGACATGCTTGAACATCATGTGCTCGTTGATGTTGGGGTAGGGCCGGATGTAGGCCCAGGAGTCGGCATCCTCGGGCTTGCGGTTGTAAATCGAGTCGCCAATGTGGCCGACCTCGGTCATGCCGTAGATGACGCCGAGGTTGACACCCGCAGCAATCAGGCGGTCACCCAGCTCGTCGGGCGTCTTGGCACCGGCCGACGTGACGATACGGCATTCCTTGAGGACATCGACACCGGCTTGGTCCTCGGCGATCAGCGACAGCGCGTACGGCACGCAGTGGCAGATCTCCGGCTTGACAAACCGCAGAGCAGCCACGAGGTTGGCAGCCGTAAGCGGCAGAAACGGGTTGAAAAGGTGGGCTGGACGGCGCATCCACATGGCCTGGAGCGACGTAATGAGGCCATGCACGTGGTACCACGGCAGAGCATTGAAAGCCCGCAAACCTGTCCCGGAAAGGAGCGAGTTCTGGAGACTGCGGTGCGACAATAGCAGTGGCTTGGGCAGGCCTGTCGAGCCCGACGAATGGGCCATGAGGGCAACCTCGACATGCTCGGCCTCGGGGTCGGCAATCTCGCGCACAAACGCCGGCTGTGCGGGTGCATCGGGCTTGTCAAACTCTTCGCGAGTCAGCATCGGCAGCAGCTGGATATCGGGTCGCTCAACAACGACTTCGGCCAGCGTCGAGTCGATGCGGGCATTGGAGCTGTGCAGGACGGTATCCGACTCGGCCGTCTTGAGCAGGTGCAGACACGCCGGTGGGCCCAGACGCGCCGACATCGTCAGGACCTTGCATCCCAGACGAAAGAGGGCAAAGAAAGTGACGACAAACGACAGGTCGGACACGGCGTAGAGGGTGATGGTCTTTTTGGAGTTGACAACGAGGCCCTTTGTCACCAGCACACGGCAGGCTTCGTCGACCATGCGGTCCAGCTCAGCCCCAGTAAAATATTCGTAGTCTGCCGGGTCGTCCTTCCCGCGTGGCATGCCCAGGATGGGTGTCTGTTCCTCGTCGCGGGCCCGCAGGCGGACGACGTCGTCAATGGTGTAGCATTTGCCAAACTGCTCGATGTGTTCTGCAGCTGTAGGAGCCATTGTGCAGGAGATGTGTGAGGGCAATGGGAAATGGAAGACGAATGAGAATGCGGATGAAGTAAGGCCCTGTGCCGATGCTTATTTCTAGCAGGGGCGGTGATGATGAAGCTGGGACGGAATGTGAGTTGGTGGGAATATGCAGAGGAAGAAGAGAGTAAAAATAAAACAGGAAAGAAGACGGAGTAAATAAAACACGAAGAAGACGGAAGGGAGAGAGGATGAGAAAGAGAAAGATTAGACAAGATCAATATCACTGGTGAGTTCTGATATTAAAAAGAGTGCCCAGTCGACGACGACCTATGTTGGCAGCAACGGGCATAGTCCGGGAATCCAAGCAAAAGACAAGACAAAGACAAAACATAAAATTGAGGCCACGATAGGAGCGGCCGCCACAGACCGAATGAAGACGCGAGAGGCCGAAGGTCAGGGGGAGAAGGAGTCTGGCACGGCTTTGGGACAACAGGGAAGCAATTGTAGCGGAATGTGCACGGAATAGGGGCGTGGCCAAGGAGGGATAGATACGCCGTATGAGAAAATATACGTAGTACGGTAGTATTCGTTATCCGGCAGCTTGTCCAAAGGTGGTGAACGAGGATGAGAAAGAAAATGAGGAGGTAGAGGGAGGAAAGCAAAAAGAAAAACAGCTCGTTCAGATGAGAATGGTATCAAACAGGGATGATACGCTTGGCAAGCTGGCGAGGAGCACAAAATTATGTGATAGGAAGGAAAGGGAGGAGGAAGAAAAAAAGGAGGTTGGAAGCAGCAGAGGTGGCCTCGTTCGTTTTCTTTTCTTTGGCGAGGCAGAACTCTGCCAACGCTAGGGACAGGTACCTCTCCGCCGAATGGAAGACGGCTTTCAACACACATAGCAAAAAGAATGACAATAAAATAGAGAAAAGGAGGGGAGATGGGGAGGAACAAAGTGGTAAAACTGTGAGATAGGGGGTATAGGGGGTGCGGACAAGGCGAGACCCGTGGAGAGGCTTGGCTGCACTGCAACGCTCTTGTATTTTTTCGGAAGAAAGGCTGGTAGGACAAAGGGAGGCAATACTGCAACTATGCAGTTCAAGAGTGTTAGGTAGTTAGGCGGTGGTGGTAGATAGATGGGAGACGATGAGAAGGTGGCCGAAAAGGGGGCAGCTGTGTTGATATCAACAGACAATGATTACAGTTGGAACCCGCTGAAGATTTTTTAGCGCACTTCCCAGCAGGTTTTCTCTCTTCAGGGCAATCCGGGCAAAAGAAAGCTCTTAATCAGCCGGTGGTTTTGCCCATGGATGACAGATACTCTCCCCATAAATGGCAGGAAGGAGCAGGGCAACAAAAAAGGGGCAGAGAAGAAAGACAAACAGCCGATAGATCAGACCCAGACGCGAGGACGGCACAATGTACAAAAGACCAAGACCAGTGCAGTCAACAAAGCAAGCACCCTCTCTGTACGACAACCGACGTGTTGTCCAGCTGTGAAACTACCACCACCGAAAAGTAGGGTTACATGCATTCTGCAGTCTGGACGTGTGGGCTCAGACGAGAAGCCGTGTCTGTTGGAACTATTGGCGCTGCTGGTCGTTGGTGGGTGTCGAAGGAACAATCGTTTTGTTCTTTTTTTGTCTCCAATTTGGTCCTATTTGTTTCTATTCTCGTAAACAATTTATGTGTGCTTTGATTTTTCTGCCCCGGCTGTGACGTCCCGTTTCACCAAATATCAATGGGGCTTCTCTGGTGCATCTCGACTAAACACTGTGAGTTGCACAAAAATATGTACGTTCTTTCAACAACAGTTTTGAGTAGGTTTACGCACACTATATGCCGTAGGTGGTCTTCTTAGCATGTGAAAGCTAGATGAACTACTTCGTAGTTATGATTTAAATGTCTTGATTTGATTTTTACTGTTCCCTCGTTTTGCATGGGCTTTATCTCGTGCCTTGAATTCAAACTGCGCAAAAGTATTTCATACTTATGCTCAATTCAGTACGGAAACCAGAAGCAGCCTCTGTTATGCAACGTCCGTGGCCGCCATTATCTCTCAGTATCACCGGAGGGCGGCACGAATACGGGATACAAATAAGGGAGTCGATCTTCTCCAGGTAACGGGGCATTGCCTTGATTGTGTTTTTCGTGTACTCGTACTGTTCAACGGGGCAAGGCCAGGTTCTTGTCCCACAACTGTCGCAACGGTTTCGTTGAAACTTTCTTCTTCCTTTCAGAATCGCTCCGAAATCCGTTCTCCATATTCTACGGAGTAATCTCCGTGCCCCGTATTCTGTCTTCTTTTTCTTTCTCTCTCTCTCTCTTTTGCCCCTAGCTTGTTAGGCATTCTGCAACGGCCAGGCCAAGAGCCATGAGGGAACAACCCAGGTGGATAGAGCACTTCCTTCTTCCGATGTTGACGCTTCCTGAATAGAGACTGTGGTTTCTTCCGTACGACGGCGCCCGCCATGGGAAGGAGCTAGTTCCAGGGGCTTGTTTTGGGGGCTTCGGATATGGCTCTGAGGAGCTTGTGAGTTTAGGGGATGGCGTGGGACGGGGGGCCTTGGAAGATGCTTGTTTTGCTCGGATCCCTCTTGCAAGTACAGCCGTGCGAGTCCTTTTCCGGTTCATACTGTGCTTCCCGCGTTGAGCTAACGGCGCATCCCTCCACTTTGCATACAACATCAGACAACCCAGGTCTGTCCCAGGTTGCCTTCCGGCTTCCTTCCCCTCCAATATCTTTATTCGTTCTTTGTGTATTTATATTTATGTATCTGTTCCGATAAGTACGTTCGTATTCAGGGGCTAAAGAGCTAAAGAAAGGGCGGGGGCCGGTATCGTGGGGGCAGGCAAGGGCAGGGGCATTTTTCTTGTCGGGGAACAGAGGAGACAAAAAAACCAAGTGCTTCATCTGTGCGAAGAACGGCATCGTCGCATTGCAGAACGTCGGGTAACGGTGTGCAGTTGCAGCAATTGTCGAGAGACTTGTACAATACGGTGTGGCATGGGGGTCAAGTCGGTTTTTTTTTTTTTTTTTTTTTTTTTTTTTTTTTGTTATTTGTGGCAGGGACACTTGCGCGTCTCTTCCTGCTTCCTTGTCTGCTCCTGTCTCTTTCCTCAGTTTCTCCGTCTCACTCTCGGACGAGATATCTTCAGTACCCCTGGTCACGGATTCGCATGTCCGGTGCAGACGCGGAGATGTGGATACTAGAGGGACACAAAAAGAAGAAAAGAAAAGCGTCGTATGCGTGCAGGGATTTGTGCGAAGCGGAATTGCAAAACGATAATCTCTGCGGTCGTGTTTCTCGCAAAAATACATGGGCATACATGTGCCATTGCAAAAAATATGACACTGGTCAGTCATTCATGACAAAGGCTTGCCACGGGAGAACTGAGACACTTTTCTCTTCTTTCTCTCCTCGGATACGGCGTAGGATGCAATGAGAAAGAAATAGTACTCCGTAAAATTGAAAATTCAGAAATTGGCAACTCTAGAGAACAAACTGAAGCGACGAAAGTAAGATGAAGAATAAAAATGTCGATTGGCTAGTCTTGGCAAATATAGTAGGCCAAAAGCAGTATTCGGAGAGGCCGCAATCGCAACAAGTCGGCGAGAACTGCACATGTGTGTGTATTTGTTCGAGCAAATGGCGATGAGCAACTCCGAGGCTTACCAAGCGTTCAGGATACTTTTCGACGTGCCTGCGTGTCCATCGTGTCATGTGCTACCTCTGTACCATCCTTCCACCTCTTTGACTCCTTTTTGTGCGAGTGTCTTTAGCGATTCTAGAAAAGCCGTGTGGCCGTCCTAGATCTTTGGCGGCCCGAATATGGCACACAAAAAGTCTGGGTCTGCATATTCGGGGACTGCCGATGCCACGGGCATTGATCGTGCAACAGTAAGAACGTGCGTTGTACTGCTGGTATTCGGTCTGTACGGCACGAGGCTTTGTTTGTTTGCACAAACAGCCGTCGTGTGATGTTGATTATCAGTTATCTTAGCCCACGATCACTTACACGACGGCTATAACCCGGAGAGAAGCACACCGGAATATAAGCGACCAATTCTATCGTGAGACTTTGCACCTTTTTGTTTTCAATCGTAGCTGTGATCGGCTCAATGAAATTTCGATCGTTGCTGATTTATATAGGCGGTCGCCAAATGCAATGTGCATACAGTAGAGCCGCAAGACTGAGATTGAATAGAAGAAAAGAAGAAATAAAAGAACAAAACGGTACCGAACAGTGCAAACAGTATCAAAACAAAGCAGAGAATATAACCCATCGTGACACGTCGCCAAGAGTGATGTACTTGATTATTTTGGTTCGCCACCTGTAGACCGCTTATGCCGGCAGAGCAAACGTGTCGCCGCGCTTCTTGTCCACTGGCTGCGACCACTCATCCACAGTCATCTGCACTTCGGTCCTGACACGGATGCCACTCGCACCATATGTACTGGTGCCCGCACTGTGGCTGGCCGTAGCATGCGAAGAAGCCACGCCGTGAGGCATCGTGTTGCTGTTGCTGCTGCTGCCCATGCCATCGCTTCCAGAGGTACCGGGGCGGCCGCCCTTGGTCAAGTTGATCTCGTCCGAGCTGTTGCCCTGCGACATGAGCTCTACGTCACGGTCGCCGTTCTTGCTGCCCAGCGGCATACGGCCACTGCGGTTGGCGCTGATCTTGCTGTGCATGCCGTAGCCGGAAGCTCCGCCACCACCACCACCGCCGTTGCGAGCACCCGAACCGTAAGCGCCGTAGCCAGACTGGCCGGAACTGCTGCCGCCGCCGTGGCCGAACCAGCGGGCAAACAGCGGGCGAAGGGCGGGCAGGTTGGCACAAATAAAGCCGATTTCGACCTCGACAGTCGACCAGAGACCGCCACCGACGTTACTAAAGGTAAAGTCGTTTGGGTCAATCTCCTCGACGGCGAGGATGCGGAAGATACTGGCGACACAGACAAAGGCGCCGAGCAAAAACAGAAAGCTGAGCGAAAACTTCTTGCCGCGCGAGGTGTGGAGGCCCCAGACGATGGGGATGGGCAAGAACAAAACGGCGACGTCGCCCAGGACATTGATGATTGCCGAGGCGAGATAGAAGGCGTTCTGGTTAATGCAGCTGCCCTTGACAGTCTCATCCCAGAAGAGGGCGACAGGCAGACACTGGAGTGCGAAAGAGAAGACGTTGCCGAGGAAGATACCGGTAGACAAGCACGAGACACCCATGACACCAATGCGGAACGAGCGAGTCGGAAAGACGCGCCAGTAAAAGAGCAAGATGCCGACCTTGACAGCGAACACGCCACAAGCCCACAGGATCATGTACGCATAGAGGTTCTGTTTGGTTAGTGTGAGAAGAAGCGAGGATTGTTGATAGTTGGTGGGGAGGGTACACACCTTCAGGAACGACGTGAACTCCTCAACGGGCAGATCGGCTTGGTGCTGGCCGGAGCCAAACTTGAGCCCCGTGTAGTCGCATGCCGACATGGCAAAACACAGGACCATGACAAAACACATCCAGTAGTCATCGTACCAGAGCTTGGCCGCCGACCGCGTGCGTGCAAATAGCCGAAACACAAACGAGACGACGGACATAATGAGACATGTTGTCACGACGCCGATCGTAAGGTTACGATTGTAGTTTTCGCCGGCTGTTAAGCCCATCTTGGCTGTGAGCGGGACGTGTCGGTAGCGGGTGTCGAGTGAAATGTTGTGATAATGTCGAGATACGTGTCGATCATATACCGTAGAAGTAGAGAAATATAAGAAAAGATATAAAGAGTGATGGGTGAAGAAAAGGACCACGGTCAGCCGAGTGATGAAAGAGAAAAGGAAGCAACACGAAAGGAAGGAAGAAGAGTGAGATGAAGGACGATAATATATCTTCTGGAACGTCTTGATCGAAACCAAATGTCGAGGTTGTGTTGATGTAGTCCCAAGCCCAATGCCCCAATGCCACTTATGCCTTTACGTGAGTGAGGTGAGCCCTTTCTCTCTGCAACAGGAGGAGGACCGATACAGAAACAGAAACAGAGAACCAGATAGAGAAACCGATGCCACTCTGTCAAAGGACAGGGTACGGCAGTAGCACGTAGCCTCGAGTGGTTGTATCGAGTATTTGCTTTTTTCTTTTCTTGATTACCAGACAAGACCTGGCGTCCGGGACAAGAAGTGCCAGTAAATGCTTGTCGAGTGTTTAAAATGCTTGTTCAAAAAGGCGTATGCTGGCAACAAGTAAGAGGTTGGTGCTCTGCACGGAGCACTCTATTCGAGAACTGTGGCCCGGTCACAGTTCAAGTCAAACCAAAGAATGAGCAAGAACTGCACGAAAAAGAAGAAATCAAAACTAAAAGAAAACGAAAAAAGTGACGAGTATCGTCGTGATTCTTTCTTTTTTGCCGGAGTGAAGCCCAGGACGGAACAGACAACCAGATTGAGAGACTAGAGTTCTTCGTGATGGGAGTCAATTACATGCGAGTACATATCGACAGACACAAACATAGACGCAGAGAGGCACAGACATATGTCTTCGAGTTCGATATATCACCATACAAAGGGGCACCGACGCAGGAACCGTGTGATTTTGGAATTCCAAGAGTCCCAGGAACGTCCCGGAAACCTGTCCCGGGAAAACGAAGAGTAACCACAGGTCACAGGAAATACATCCCTACCCTTTTACTCTAAGGGGAAGGACAAAAAGGCCGGACCAAAGAAAGGCAAAGGGGGGTCAGGAGAGGATCAAGAACCAGAGGTTAATAAAAGAAAAAAAAAACGCAGAGAAGGAAGAGAGAAGGAAGAAAAGAAACAGAAAGACGGCACAGCAGTACGCACAGTCGGTACACTCCTACTCGAGGCTGCTCAAAGAGAGCTCAACATTCGGTGGACTGGTCGACAATGTGGGAGTGACATTGCAAAAGGAGAGGAAGGTGAAGGTTGGGATGGGATTATGTCTGCAGGATCAACATCCCGTGGGATGGAGTCAGGACGGGCCAGGGGAAAGGAAACAAAGAGAGAGTTTCAACAGGTCACAGAGACACAGAGACACAGAGAGGCGGGAGGCAGACCTGACAGGAGAGCCAAGCAGGTAGTTACCGTGGATAGGTGGATGGGGTGGATGTAGGGTAGTAAGATGGACGAGATAATGGAGAAAAGGACACATCAGGAGCACATCAATGCGCTATATTCTTACGTCCTGGGTAGGAGCATCAAAAAGAGAAATAGGAGGTGGGAGAGAAAGAGCCATAAACAAGGAAGAAGGAATATCAACAGAGGGTGAGCAATAAAAATGACACAGCATGATACTCTGTGTGAAGGAAAAGCAACAAGGGTATGTTCGGTCACCCCTGGAGGAAAATGACAGAAAGAGGCATCGCATCACCGAGCTCACAGAGAGAATACGACTCTGGAGAGAGATAGACCGAAAGAGGGAGTCGTAAGGGGCACTGCTGTGCAAAACTGCTATTCACACATGCAAAGTGATGGGGACATCTGCAAAGACGAAAAGAGGTAGCGGATGCGAGTGGTGGCCTGCTATCTTCCTTCTTTCCTCCGTTTTCTTCTCGTGTCGGTCCGTTTTCTGATCTCTGTTCTATATTTGTGAGTCCATAGTGGCTCGGTGAACAAGTGAAATTTTGAAGAAGAAAGAAGAAAGAAGAAAGCAGAAAGAAGTAGACTTTGCAGCAGGGGAGACTGAGTCACAGGTGAAGTTTCAAAGCAGTGGCTATGGAAGTGGCCACCGTGCAGTCGTAATCGTGAGCTGAGCTGAATGATTTATGGCTGGGTGCTGGCCTCATGAAATTCTGTGCCAGTGATAGAGTCGTCCGCTTTATGTGAACGTGTCTGTTTGATCATTGTAGCATCTTCTTTTGCTGCGAAAAACCTTCCCAATACCTTGGCTACCTTTCATGATCGGCTTTTTTTCTCCTATGGTGGGTGGCTTCCATGGTGTGCAGTGTGTGCCATTTTGCGTATGTGGTGTGCACAGACGCATTTGGCTGTGTGCATCCAGGATTCATAAGATCGAGTTGTCCTTTGTCGGGACGGCAAACAACAAAAAGAAGGACACAAAGGTGGTGTGTACTCACCTTGCCAAAATTTTGTGCACAGTCTGCCCATCATCCAGCAGGTCGGAAACAGGTGTGCAAATAAGACAAGAGGGTCCCAAAAGGATACGGGAAATTTTGTTGCGAGGCAAGCGAGACGGACACGGAGGTCCCGCGGTGTTCCTTTGATGTACATGTTGTCCCCCACCGGCCAGCGAGAAAAGGAGGTGGTTGAGTGATGGTCAGATTGGGGGCAGTGAACCAGACACATTATGAAAATTGTAAAAAATCAAATGGCAGGAAAACAAGACAAATTCAGTAACTGCTCCGAAAGATGGAACCGAGAAATTTGCTGGGAGGTGTGTCATGTAGACGGCAGGAGTGATAAGTTTTGTTGTTTTCTTATTTTCGTTTTGTGACTTTTCATACAAAACACTCAGTCTGTTGGTTCTACGAGAACCAACGTTCAAAAGGGGGGAAATATATACATATATAAAAAACGATAGAGAGGGTTTCTGTAGCGTCAAAGTGAGCAATAAAAATGAACGCTGAAGAAAAGTGAGACAAAAAGGGCTGAAGAAATGAGGGAAACAGAACGAGAGTCAAAGAAAATAGAAACGAGCTACAAAAAAGGGGGCGCAACCAAATTCCTTGAAAAGAGAACAACAAGGGTCCCTACCTAATTCTCATGCAGGTATGGACCAGAGCAAACTACAACATTCGCAAAACCAATGGTAGGAGCGAGCAGCAGGCAAAACGATATGTGGGTGAGGTGGGCAAAGAAGGCCAAAGTGGGCGGAAATGCAGGCCGCTCACAGCCCTGCAATAGGAAGGTGACAACTCAACTGTTAGAAAGAGTCTGCAAGGCCAGACCAAAGGATCGACATGGAGACAGACCGAATAAGACAGCACGGAAGACGACACAGATCGGGCTTTGGGGGAGCTAGTGCAGTTAACGACAGGATATGCGCGTATTCATGAGAAAGCAAGGCCGAAAATTATGTGCACATGCTTTTGGGGTAAAAAGAGGCAGACTTGTGATGAGAATCGACACCCGTAAAACCTTGACCGCCCCTCGTGCTCGTCTTGTTGATTTTCAGCTGCTGACGACTTGTCATATAAAAGGATATTCCAGTTGCTTGCTCACTGTTGGACGACAGGACGACACAAAACGATACCTAGGAGGAAGAGAATTCGAGTCCTCGCATACGCGCACTCTTGTCTCAAAGGAAAGCCGGACGTTGTAGCCATTACTATTGTAAAATGTCTAGAAATAAAAAAGAAATAAAAATAAAATAAATAATGGACAGAGGACGGAACGTATAGAGGTCCGTCATGCGTCGCAGTGTGAGCGTGGGGGCTTTTGTTCTGGCGGAATACGACGTTGGCTGCTTCCTGTAGCCTATCGCAATGCAAGACGAAGCAGTGAGCAAGGGAAGGAGCTTTTATCCTGCCAGGCTGTCTTTACTGTTACCCAACCGTTGCTCCACGACGGGCCTCGTCGCCGTCGGCCTGGTCCTGGTTCGTCCCTGGTCCTGTCGAAAGATTATCCCGGGATCATCCCAGGGCTCAGCCGTGCCGTAGTCTCGTTTTGCAATTCTTAGCATGTCAGTTTGTGTGTTTCTCTTCGACGACAGTCCTATCACCAGTACGATGTATTTCTTTGCTAACGTTCCGCACAAATGAAGGAGGACCCAGCAAGACCAGCCAAATATAAGACCAGCCAAATATAAGACCAGCCAAATATAAAAGGGAACGTCAACATGGGTCCACCCCCATGTTCTTTTCAAAAAGTGGGCCACACTGTGTGAGTACAACGGAGCGGTACCTACTCCCCTGGTCTTCTCAATACTGTCTTCAGTGAGTCCTGTCAGTGCTCGTCCGACCCCCCACACTAAAACATTTCCCATTGCCCATACGGAGTATTTCTTGCTGAGTGGACCAAGCTTTTGGCCTTTCCAGTGTGGTTGCTCGAAACCTCCTCCGCCTTTCATCGTGATCTGTGCTTCTCCTTCCAGGACACCTTTCCCCGCGGCTAGCAAATAGAGTTTACGGAGTAGGGGGCACTAAGGGGACTTACACCAACAGCGCTAGCAACGAACTTACACGACCCAGGCCAAGCAGCTAAAAGAACAGTCCCGAGGAGCCAAGGGACGGCCAAGCTTCTGACAGGACGACACTGCTTTGACGACCACTGAAGAAGCAACACCAGCCGAGACACACAACGCCACGTCTGTTGAAGACGGAGAGAAGAGGAGAATAAAAGGTCTCCGTGAGACACCAGCCTGCAGGCTGTAACCAGAACCGAGAAGGACCTCAGTCTGAAAAGTGAAGAAGAAAGATGCTGCGCCATTGCATATGCAAGACCAGGCACATAACCCCCGTTCACTGCAACCTAGGCTTGGGATAGAGGTCTCCACCGTTTCTTTGTGGCTGTGGCTGGCGTCTTCTCTGGGTTCTGCAAATGTGTTTCATACTTGTGCTGTTTTTACTCCATATTTACTTTTTTCTCGCGGATTACGCGTTAATACCACGTCGCCTGCTTTTTCTGTACGGAGTACGTCGTATTTCCTGCTCTTTCACTGCGGCCTGTCCCATTGGCGGAAAGAAAACCCTACGGAGCCGCATTCGAACATGCCCCTGCCCCGTAAAAGGTAGAAGTGAAAGAAGAAAAGAAAGTGGGGAGAAAAGAAATAACTGCGAATAAAACAGAATCTGGAAAAGAGTCCCATAAAGCGAGCTTGTTTGGTGGTGTCTAAAAACAAAATCCGAATATCAAAAGTGCTCTTGCCCATCGAAATATCAACCGACGCTGAAAAGACCTTGTCACAACAGACATCTTCCACGTTTCTTCTTTCTCAAAGTCTGTTGGAGCTATTATTTTGACACAAACAGGCCCCCAACCAAGGGCACTTTGTTCAGACAAACTTCCAACAGGCACAATTGTTTCTGCCTGCCTGCCGGATCGCCCGACGGAGGATTTTATTTTGATTTTATTTGGGGTGCCGTGCGTGATCGTACTCTCTGCCAACACGGACTTGTATGCTATTCTCCGTTATGCCCAAAGTACTTGCACCGTTTTGCTGGACAGAGGTTGGTTTGGAAAAGAAAAGAGAAATACGACAAAAAAATACGACAAAAAATACGACATCCTTGGGCTGTGCATTTAGCATTTCTCTCCCAGCAGAACAGACGGACGAAACCGGACGAGTAGTGGTTGCACAACAGCAAATAGAATGTGACCCATGCCCTCCTTTTCTCCTATCCCTTCAATTGTCCCATCTTTAACTTGCAGAGAGTCCCTGTACCGGTGTCTACGCGACTTTGTCTGTTGATTTGAAGCTCTGGGACGATTACGCCCCTGTTCATTACTCGTAGTCGTTCTGTTTGCCCTCTTTTTATCACACTCAGCATCCATATCAGTCTGTCGCTGTCCCCATATGCCGTACAACATCACAGTTTTTAACACCTGTCTGTCTGTTTGTATGTTCATGCTGTGCACCCTAGAGCTGTCACTGTCACCTTTCCAAGTCTACCTTTCATGTGGCTTCACCTCGACTGTCCATATTCGAGTATAGATAGAGAAAAGGGATTTGAAAATGGACGAGATAAAGAGGATGCCCCACTTGCATCGCTTCACTCACAGGCTCCCTGAAAAAAGTGCACGTATCTGGTCAACGGATTTATGAGAGAATGGAAGGCGAAATTGACAATGTTGGCCCTGTCAAATTCTTTTCTTACTCCGTAGACCTCTCCCAAAAAAAACGAGACGTCTCATACGACAGTCTTCTAGGCGACAAAATACAGTTTTCCAGGTATATTTGTTGATGAAAATAGAAAAGATGCAGAACATGTCACAGGCAGAGCAAGTGCCAACAAAGAAGGGCCAAAATACACGAAACTGCACACTGCCTCATTACTGCGGTCCCTTTATTCTTCAACAGCTTGCACATGGGCACATCACAGCACACTGTCCAGTTAATTTTCATAGATACCACACACTTGCATGTGCACGTATATGTACAAACGCGTGTACATCACACGGCTTGCGCAGGTGGTATGCCGGGGTAGCTTCGCCCGCTCTTGGCCGGCATAACACTTTGGGCCAGCAGTCGGTCACAATTATGTGCTTGGCATTTTATTTTACTCGATGCGCTCGTTGCCTTCGTTTAGCCTTTCTCTTTGCATCCATGTCTCTCTTATTCTCCATCTCGAAATATATCAATGCTCCCACCTTGTAGTCCCACGTCGGCGTCGCAATCCTGGTCTTGGCCGTGCCTCCGTGAGGTGCATAGCTCTTTTCTTAGCTCTCTTTTCACTTTATTTTTGTTGCCTCTTTTTTTCGTTTCCTCTCGCTTACTCAACTCTGGCCTATGCGTCTGTCTTCAATTCCCCTTCTTGGGTTGTTCTCCGTTGGCTTCATATTGGCCCTTGAGGGATATGCATCCCAAAAAACTCCTCCGTGCTCCGTGCTTCGTGCTCTCTTTCTCCAACGTCAACAAAACTCCATGCCTGTAGTCCAACAATTGTCTCCTCTTTCCAGACTTACACTTTCACTTCCATCCCCCAGTCGTTCTCCATAGGAACGCAATCTCATCCACAAAATATGGCCATTGGCTCTAAACTCTTTTTGTGAGCTCAAATCCGTGGGATATCTTGAGGCTTGTCAACATGCTCTTGGCCTTTTCTTGGCCTCGGTTTTCCTCGTTCTCGGATCCTGGATACCGTTCCATGATGCCACGCTGCCATGTCGTTGTTCTGCTTTTCCGTCGTTCTCACTCACATTTTGCCTCCTCGTAGTCGTCCTTCTTCCCGCGGCCGAGCCTAGTCGCCTAGAACTGCGGTCCAGACGCCCAGACTCTTCCTATGTGCCCATTTTGTCCCATACCCCCATACTCCGTGCTTCCATGTTCCTCTGTTGCAATGCTGCCATGCTCCCCATGTTCCTCTTGCTCTCTTGGCTCTTCCAGATTCGTCCATGGCAATCTCCTTCTCCTTTTTCACTCCTCTGACCTGATTCTTGGTGTTCTTCTCCTCTTCTTTGGGAGAACCATCAGTTCTGCTGCTGATCATTTCCTTTTTATTCAGACGAGGACCCCTTCTTTCTGTTTAGTTTTCGTTGTTCTATTCTTCTTTCTTCTTTACTCCTCTCAACTATTCTTTTTCTGACTCTTCTGTCGTACAAACATCAAGACAATCCAACTATCTCTACACTCTTTTTTGTTTACCCATCTTCGACACGACAGTCTTCTCATCTTTCTTTACTTTTTGTTCGACGAGACCCAAAAGTGTGAGTAACAGGTCCTTTCAGTCTGTACACTCTTTTTTTTTTGTGCCCTCAGTACTACATCACAACTCTCTTTCCATGGATCTGGCGATGTCTGTCTACTTTTAGGGAAAGGGGCTTGCATAAAGACCAGGCCCTGCTTCTCCCTTCCCATCGTTCCCTCGTGGCATCCTATTTTTCTTTTTGTTGTGTCTCTCTACTTTTGTTTTCTTTTTCTCTTCAAGATTCTCACATATCTGATTTTTTCATGTTCTCTTCTTTCTTTTTTCGCACAATCACCACCCTTTCTAACAACCTTCCTCCAGCAAAATGTCGCCCTCTACTCCTTCCGTCAGCTCCAAGACGGGCGGCGCCGACCTCGAGGCCCAGGTCACCATCTCGCCCCGGGACCAGCCCGGCCTGCCCTTTGTCCCCCGCAACTTTGCCAACCCGGCGCCGCTTGGCTTGACGGCCTTTGCCACCAGCATCTTCATGATGTCCCTCATGAACCTGCACCCCCGCGGCGTCGCCGAGCCCAACATTATCATCTCGACCATGATCTTCTTTGGCGGTCTCTGCCAGTACATTGCAGGTATCATGGAGTTTGTCGCCGGCAACACGTTTGGTGCCACCGTGTTCTCGGCCTTCGCTGGTTTCAACGTCGCCTATGCTCTGATTTTTATTCCTGGTACCGGTATCCTGGCCGCCTACGCCGATCCCACCACGGGCGAGCCTCTGCCGGACCTCCCGCAGGCCATTGCCATGTTCGTCTGGGCCTGGTTTATAGTCTGTGTCATCTTTACTGTGGCCGCCACGCGTGCCTCGTGGGTGCTGCTGCTCCTGCTCGTCTTTGTCGACTTTACGCTGCTCTTTATTGCCATCGGCCACATGATCAACAGCGCCGCTCTGCTGACGGCCTCATCTGCCACGGGCTTTATCTCTGCCTTTCTCGCCTGTAAGTCACCGCCCCTACTTGTATTGGAATAATAGAAGACACCCAAGACACCCACTAACAACACAGACTACGCCGGTGCTGCTGGTCTTTGGGGCAATGGCGGCACGGCCATCAACCTGCCCGTCGGCTCGCTTATCCCCAAACGGGAGTAAGCACGTCGTCGCTTGACATAACACGATACATTCTGTCCGGAGTCCTGTGATCGTTTTATTTCTGAAAACTTTTTTGTTCTTCGTCTGGAGAATCAAAAGTTTGCTGCGCTTTTTAAACTTACGCCTGCTTTTGATTATATACTTTTTTCTGCCCTTGGCCAATACATATGTCAAATACAATTTCTCCTATTTGCTCAGTCTATTGTCGAATGCTTGTCCAAGAATGCTTGTCCAAGAATGCTTTTTTATTGTTATCCAATGCTATGCTCCATAGAGTCCTATCCAACGTTGTATAAAGTGAAGTTACCCAGGCAAATGCAGAGTCGTGTTAATCTATTACTTCGCCTCGCGTGTTCACTCATTCTCCTTTCTTTGATGCAACGTCAATTTTAAACAGCAAGCCAATCAGCAAGAAAAGACCATAATATACGGAGGATTGGTATGCACACGGACGACACACCTAGCTCAAGAGCTCTTTGATGTCTTCGACGCGCTGCAGCTTCTTCTCCTCGTCCGTCATCATGCCCAGCGACGTGGCAATGAATTTCTTGCGGTCCTGGATCTTGAGCATCTTTTCCTCAACACTCTTCTGGACAATAAAGCGGTACACTTTGACCTCCTCGTCCTGGCCCATGCGATGGACGCGGTCAATGGCCTGGGCTTCGACGGAAAAACTCCACCAGGGATCCATCATGTAGACGCGCTTGGCTGTGGTGAGGTTGAGGCCGACGCCGCCCGCCCGCAGCGACAAAAGGAGGACGGTAAACTTGTTGGACTGGCGAAACTCTTCGAGGACGGCGGTGCGGGCTTTTTGGGCCATGGTGCCGTCCAGCCTGAGAAACTTCATGTTGGAGCGCTGGAGGGCGGGCTCAATCAGAGACATGAAGGAAGTAAACTGGCTAAACACCACCGACTTGATGGTGGGCCTCTCCCGTCTCAGATCGCGCAGGTGCTGGATGAGGCGGACGACTTTAGCGGAGGATTCGCTGACGTCGACACGCAGCAGCGAGATTCGGGGCGGCTGGTCGGGCTTGTTGTCCGGGTCGTCGTCGTGGCGGACGACTTCAAAGAGGTCGCGGCGGTTGATGACCTCGCGGCAGTGGAAGCAGCGGGGCAGACGGTGGTGGTCGGTTTCGTGGTCAATGTATTTGAGCAGACAAGCTTTGCAGGCGGAGTGCCAGCAGCCCGTGACCGTCTGCTGGATCATGGGCTCTTCGCTGCAAATGGGGCACTCATTGACGGCCTCGTCACGGATCTGGCCCAACACGTGTGCACCAAAGGCGTTGGCGTCCGTCGGGTCGTCGGTGGTGGCCGTAAAACGCTCAACAAGCGACTGCAGGTCCATATCGTCGGCCAGGCCGGCGGCCGCATCGGCGGCCGCACCGGCCTCGACCTCGTCGGCGACAATGTCCATGTTGCGGACCAAGACAGGGTGGCAGCAGACTTGGCGCAGCCGCAGCACTTGGGCAAAGATGCTGGTAAAGGACTTCATGACAGTGCCAGCCTCGACGTTGGCGGTCAGGGACCGCTTGGCACGCATAAAGATGTGGTCGTAGATTTCGCGCTCGACCTTGGAGAGCTCGACGGGGACAATCTCCATGTGCTTGGTGGGGAGGACGACCAGGGGCAGGCCGTCGGGGGTCTTCATGTCCTTTGTGCGGCGCATGACCAGCGGCTCCAAAACCGTCTGGACGACATCGAGGGCGCGCATAAAGTCCTTGGACTCAAAGGGGACCGTAATGAACGTGCGCCAAAACGAGAAGTTGTTCCAAGGCTCGACGCGCAGGAAGCGGATCAGACTAAAGAGATCCTCCAAACGGTTGACAACAGGCGTGCCCGTCAAGACCCAACGGTGCTCGGCCGAGAGAGCGTAACACGCCTTGGCCGTCTTGGACTGGCGGTTCTTGATGGTGTGAGCCTCGTCCAGGATGATACGGAAGAAGTTGAGTGAGAAGAGACCGTGGCCCGGGTGGCCGTCGTGCCCACCGCCCTTGGACCACATCTGGGTAAACTCGGACAAGACAGTGCCGTAGCTGGTGATGACGACATCGGGCGCCGTGGCTGCCTGGTCGGGTGCACACAACGCCTGGAGGTTGGACGATTTCTCAGAGCCGTAGTAGACCATGGACTTGAGCGAGCCCTCGACGGACGCATTATCGCACTCACTCTGCCACTGGGCCAGCAGGGACATGGGCGCAACAACAAGAGTGGTACAGGGCGCATGGACAACGTCGGGCAACCGTGAGCGGATGCGCCGCAAGCCTCCAGCCAAACTTTTCAGCTTGCCTTTTTCCTCGGATTGCTGTTGCTTCTGCTGCTGCGCTTCCATGGCAATGGGCGACTTGTGCGAGTGGATCAGACTCAACATCTGGATGGTCTTGCCCAGGCCCATCTCGTCGGCCAGGATGCCACCCAGGCAGTGCTGGTCCTGGACGGGGAAATCGAGCGACAGGTCGCCCGAGTAGGGGTTGACATAGAAGCTGGCCTGGTCTTTGATCTGGGGCAGATCCGCGTCATCCATGTCCTTGGTGGGCCAAGCATACTCTTCCCACAGCGGGTGCATGGACTCGCCGCGTGTGTCGTCGCCGCCGCCGCTCTCGTCCTTTTCCTTCGACAGCATCCAGTGCAGGGCCTGCTTCTGGTAGGTACGTAGAGTCAAAGCAAAGGTCTCTGGCGGCTCGGCTTCGGGCGTGTTAAAGTCAAAAGACTGGGCTTTGGCGTAGAGGGCGTCCAGCTGGTCCTGTTCGAGTTCCTGGCCGTCTTCTGGTTCGTCGGACCCGTTTCCGCTCGGCGCCTGGCTCGACCCAAGGTCTTGCGTCGGCCGGAGTCCGTCTTTGGCCGCCTCTTTTTCTCGCTTCTCGGCCATTTCAGCGGCTTGCAACAGATCTTGGCGCCCACGCTTGGCTGCGGCTGCATTGACGCGTGTGGGCAGCAGGTTGACTTCCTGGAACAGCCGCACCAGTGCTACCTGGCGCAACCGCAAATCACGCTCCTCGGCGGTTTCCTTCTCTTCAAAGAGTCCTGTCGTGCGGTTCTCGGCCGGCTTGAGTGGTTTCTGGTCGAAAGCAGACCTCAACAGGTAGCTCCGTAGTTGGAGGACGACCGTGTCGTTTGTGCGCAACCGCTCTGGCGCATACACACAAACACCCTCAAAGCGACAGATGCGCTGGTCCATCAGCGTCGACACCCAATTGGCCGCGTCTTTCGACAAGCGGCCAATCTCCATGCCCGTCGTGCTCGTAAACCGCACAATGACGTCGACGCGCTTCGCCGCAGCCGAGTTGGCCCGGACCACGACGGCCGCACCCAGCTTCGAAGCCTTTTGTTTGTGGCCGGCGATGCTCGGCAGCTCGATTTTCTGGCGCTCAATCTTGACGGTGTCGCCGTGCTTGAGCAGATTGACGCCGCTGCGGGTAGCCCATCCTTCCACACCGAAACAGCCAATGTAGCGGCGGTCGGGGATGGCACCCGGGTTTTGCAGGACCGACTTGCGTGGCGATGTCTTGACGGCCGGCTGGTTCTGGTTGGTGATGCTGGGCTTCGATGCGCCTTGGACAGTCTTGGCTCGTACTGCTACGCCCTTCTTGGCCTTCATCTTCAGTTTGTATGTCCCGTCAAAGTACATGTTGACGGCCCGCTCCAAGTCGGTGCCACAGCATTCACGAATCGTCTGCAGAATATCCGGGCTGACTTTCTGGCCGACGATGCCCTCGAAGAGTTCGCTGTCAAACGAGGGGACTTTGCCGACGGGCGAGGGTGTGGTCGAGAGCGATGGCGAAGACGGAGGTATTGGCTCTCCCGAACGGACGGGAGACGACTGCGCAGGTCGTCGAGCAGCAGGGGTAGGCGATAAAGACTGTGCCGGTGCAGACGGGCCGTTCGTTGTTGTTGATGTTGCCGTCAAAGTCTTCGTTCCGTTGGTCGGCAAAGCGGCGGGAGAGGAGGTCGGCTGGGCAGTCTTCTGCGGTGGGGGGAGGGAAGGGACTGCGACGGCATCGTCAAAGAAGCGGCGCTTCGGCTGCGGCAGTCTCTGGGCATTTTCTTTTTCGTGTTCTTTTTCGTCGAGAAGAGGTTCTCTGTCGTGTGAATGCGAGCCGTCTTCTTCGCTTTTGGTTTTAGTGTCGACACTTTCTTCTGGCGAAAAGCGCCGCCGCTTGGACGGCGGCTCTTGAAAGTCGGCAGCATCCATGGTCGGGCTGTGCATGTCTGCTGTACTCCGTAGACCTGGAATGTCCCGACGTCGTTGTATGCTGTCCGGTGCCGTGGTTGTGCGGCAGCGGTGGTTGTTGTCGGCAAGACGTTGGAAGTTTGTTCGACTTTGAATTCGGAGGCAAAAGGCAAAGTCACGCTTTGGTTAAGTGGCACTAGCCGACGCGGTTTCCCTCTTTGACGCGTCTTGGATATTAGTGATGGGGGCGGCGTTAAGTGATCTAAAAGTGCCCCACCATCACATCCGCCACCTGAGTCCACTATAGTCAAAGGCTGGCTCAACAGGTGCCTCATCTGGACATCAATGAACAGAACGTTTGAATTTACTTCACTTGCATCGGAACACTTTAATTATTGCAACTTTGGAATTTGCTGAAACGACTGAAATCGCTGAAACTAAGTACATGTAAATCCTAAATTAGGGTTGCCCTGTTTCTCCGAGGAAAATGTGGTCCGTAGACCTCTAAAGACGTAAAATCATAACACAAAGGAGATGATCATCAAGAAAAGAAGACAAAATATAAAAGACAAAACAAAAGAAAAAGCAAAAGAAAAAGAAAAAGACAGAGAACGCCATCGCTCGCTAATACAAATGCATTCACGAGCCTCGCTCGAGCAGCGCTCACGAGCTGTGCATGGTGCTCATGGTCACGCTCTTCTGCATCAGCGGCGGCCGGCCGGCCTCGACAGACGCAGAGTTGTTGGCACGGCTGCGGCGACGACCACGAGAGGCAGAAGAGGCACCGAGGGTATCATCAAACAGGCCCATGCTGCGCTTTGCATACTTCCAGGCCTCCACGGCCAGCAAGAAGACGGCAATGCCGGCAAAGACCAGGCCCCATTCCCAGGTGATGGGCTTGTGCTTCATGACCTTTTCGCCAATGACGGGGACATGGACCAAGACGATGGGCGGGATGAGGCCGATAACCACAGAGAAGAACAAGAACTTGTTGGCCCACAGATCGGTGGCGACGTTGATGGGGAAGTGGTGCGGGTTGTCTGGGTTGAGGCGGAAGAGGGAGCGGCGCATGTCCTTGAACTCCCAGGCGGACAGCAGGATCAGGTAGGTCAGCTGAACAAAGACGGTGGCACGGGCACGGTAGACGGCGTGGCAGCTGTCGGACCATTCGCGGTTGCACTCGTGGCCGAGCTCGCCGCCGTTGGCGCCGTAGACGACCGTCACGAAGGTCAGGAGGGAGACTGCGCCCATGACGACACCATAAATAAGCATGTCCCAGACGAGCTGCTGTGTAAAGATGCCGCGGCCATGGGGCGGGCGGTGCATGACGTCAATCGAGGCCTTCTCCATACCGAGACCGAGGGCGGGCATGGCCGACGTAAAGATGTTGATCCACAAAATGTGCAGCGCGCTGACGGGAAACACCGAGAAGCCCTCGTCGTCCTTGAAAGACAGACCGATAATCAGGACAATGACCTCGGCAATGTTGGACGTGAGCAGGTGCAGCATAAACTTTTGAATGTTGTCAAACATGCGGCGGCCCTCGCGAACAGCGGCGACAATGGAGCTGAAGCGGTCGTCGGCGAGCACAATGGCTGCAGCGCCCTTGGCCACATCCGAACCCGAGCCCATGGCGATACCGACATCGGCACGGCTCAGACTGGGGGCGTCGTTGACGCCGTCGCCCGTCATGGCACTGAAGGCCTTGCGGCGGCGCAGGGCCTCAATCATGCGGGTCTTGGTCTCGGGTGTACAGCGAGCGACGACCAAAGGAAGCTGCGGGAGAGCGTCGAGCTCGGCGTCGGACATGGCGTCAAAGGCGGTGGCAGGCAGGACAAGCGAGCGGGCGACATCAGCAGGCAGAGTGCCCGTGACCGAAGCATCGGGGAGAATGCCGACCTCGCGGGCAATGGCCTCGGCGGTAGCCGGGTGGTCACCCGTCAGCATGTGGACGTGGATGCCGGCGTCGGTGCACTCGCGGATGGAAGGGGCCGTCTCCTCGCGGGGCGGGTCGTAGATGCCGACGAGGCCGACAAAGGTAAGATTCTGCTCGACGCGCTCGCGCAGGTTCTCCTCGGAGACGGCACGCGAGCTCTGGGCAATGGTCTGTTCAGCCGTGGAAGCACCCGTCATAGCTGTGGCAGTCGGCCGAATAGTGGCGTGGGTAGCCTCCTTCTTTTCGTTGTTTTCATCATCAGCCTTCTCGTCAAACTCGTCCTCGTCGTCATTGTCGTTATTGTCCTTGCTGACGTCGTTGTCGCTGTGGAAGCGGCCGTCCCAAGGGCGATAGGCAATGGCCAGGACACGCAGGCCCAGGGGAGCGAACGTGTTCATCTGCGCCAGAATCTTTTCCCTGAGGTCCTCCGTCATGGGCTCGCTGTCGACATCCTTGTCGTCCGTGGCGACCAACGTGCAGCGCTCAATGATGCGCTCGACGGCACCCTTGGTGAGCACGAGACTGTTGTTGCGGGCGGCCTGAGCTCCCAGAAAGTCATCACCAGATTTTTCGGGCGCATCATAAACGACGCTCATGCGCTTGATGGTGCTGTCAAAGGGAAACTCGGTGCGCGGGGTCCAGCCGGCGGCCTCGAGCGTGCGCTTGCCCATACCGAAGCGCTGGGCGAAGACTTGGAGAGCAATCTCAGTAGGCTCACCAATCGACTGCCACTCGCCCGACTCGGGATCCTGGCGGACAGTGGCGGCGTTGCAAAGAGAGCTAGCCAGCAAAAAGGTCTTGAAGTCGGGGGTCATCTGGGCATCAGCCTCCTGGCCCTGGGCGTCCTTGGTGTCTTCCTTGACGGAGCCCGTGGTGGGATCGTTGGGGTCGGAGGCGCCGTGCAGAGTGAGGACACGCTTAAGGGGAAGCCATGCCTTTTTGACAATCATGGCGCCCTGAGTGAGAGTACCGGTCTTGTCGGAGCAGATGTTGGTGACGCCGCCGAGCAGCTCGAGAGCGGCCAGGTCGCGGACGACGACGTTGGCTTGGCGCATGACACGCGTGGCCTGGACCATGGTCATGATGAGAACGATGGACAGCGACTCGGGGATGAGAGCGATACCGGTGGATGTGGCATAGAGGACGACCTCGCTGTTGAGGTCAAACTTGTGCACGCCAAAGACAATGAGGGCGATGGCGACAGCAAGCACAAAGAGGGCGTACGCCAGATACGTCAGACGGCGCTGGAGCGGGGTGACGTCCTTGAGACCGATCAGTTTCTGGATCAGGTCCCAGGTCCGGCGCATCGTGCCCATGGCCGCCTTCTTGGGGCCATACTTGCGCACATTCATCGACCGGCCAGGCGGGCGGCGGTTCTTGCCGGCAGCAGCAGCGGCGATGCGGCCAACAGCCGTGTCCATACCAGTGGCAATGACGATACCGCGGCCGCGGCCCTTGCTGACGCTGGTGGAGGCAAAGGCCAGGTTGATGCGGTCGCCGTCGGTGACCTTTTCTTCCTGTGTAGCGATGACGCCGGTGGTCGGGTCCAGAATGCGGTGGTGTGTGACCTTGTCGACGGGCAGCGACTCGCCCGTCATCATCTGCTCGTCGCAGCTGAGGTTGACCGACTCAAAGAGACGAGCGTCGGCAGGGACCGTGTCGCCCGTTCTCAGGAGGACAACGTCGCCGGGGACGACCTCGGCGTTGGGCACGACCAGAGAGTGGCCGTCGCGAACGACAGTGGCGCTGGGCGAGGACAGGGTGCGCAGAGCGTCCATCTTCTTCTCGGCCCGCGACTCCTGGTAGAAGCCGATGCTGACGTTAATGACAATAACGGCCGCCACGACGCCGCCCTCAATAACATCGCCGATGCCAAAGGAAACGCCCAGGATAATGAACAAAACAATAATCATGGCGTTGCAAAACTGCTTGGTCAGAATCGAGTACCAGGGCGTCGGCTCCTGGACCTCAAGCTCGTTGCGGCCATACTCGGCCTGGCGCTGCTGGACCTGGACGGCCGTGAGGCCCTTGTCGACGTCGGTTTCCAGTTGTTTGGCGACATCCTGGACGCTGAGGAGGAACGGGTGCTGTGTGAAGGATGGTGCAGGCATGGTAAGGTGTGTGCTTCGTACGTGTTGTTGTTTGTTGGTGGTGGTGGTGGTGATTGTTGGCTAAGTAAACTCGAATTGTTCCATTGAGAGGAGTGTAGACGAAAACGAGTGGATAGCTTGGGTGAAGCAAAGATGGGAATCAAGATGATAGAAATAGGAGATCTAGATTTTCAAAACTCCAAAATTTGTTTGATGAAAGAATATAAAATAAGGTTTCTGGGACTCGTCAAGAAGTGGCGATGGCCTTACCTTTATATTTCTCTGAACTCAAAACCGATGTACCCTTTGTCACTCTGACCAAAGGGAACCAACAGAAGAGATAACGAAAGCGACCATCGTCTCCAGTCATCTCAACACAAAAGTAAATAAAACACATGCCGAGCATCCAATGGGGCACGTCATCGCCCCTCGCCAAGCGCCATTTGTTCCGCAACATGGGTAGCCAACGGAAAAGAGAACGTAAAAGCGCAGGCAAGAAAATGTCGACATCCCTTCAAAGACTGCTTGAAGAGAGCACAAAAGAGTGCCGACGATCGAAAAGGGTGCATCGATGCCACCAAAATGCCACCATACGACTTTAGAGTGGGCCTTCCAAGCGTTCGCCGAGCCTTGTCGAGCCTTGTCGAGCCCTTGTCGAGCCTCGTCGGGCCTCGTCGGCGCCCGACGGACTGCTCCCGGTGCGCCTCGGCGCTGCAGACAATGGGCGAAAATGGGCAGGGTTCGCAGACAAAAGGACTACGGACGTCGCCCCAAGAGCGCTTTGGTGTCCCTTTGTTCGTCAACGACACTTGTCGGACGTATCTTGCCCTCTGGAGCACGCATCGTTGATTCGTCAAAATGACCATTCTCTCACTTGTGCTCACACTTGTGCTCACACTTGTAGACTTTGATACAGTCAGGTGACTCCGCCGTCGTGTTGTTAGCGCGGACGTGGCGAATGCTCGGCTAGCCTTGGCGCTCCGATGCGCAGCAAAACACGAACGAGACAAAGCAACAAAAAAGAGTAGAAGCGAGGATGCACGGTGCGGCCGTGTCTACTCCGTAGTCGCCCAGTGTTGTGCGATTGTAGACTGAAGAGGTCAGCCGCGGCACACATCTTTCGATTATTGTTGATAAAGAGCTTGCAGATTCAATAGAGGGTCCGTGGTGACGACAATGCCGTTCGTCTGTGGCTTTGTGCTTTGTTTGAGAGTTTGAAGGGTTCACCCCTTTTGAGGTTATTGAGGGTTTTCTGTCTTTTTTTTCATTTCTTTTCTTTTTCGGCCCAGGGGTCGTCGTGCTCGCCGAGCTTTCTGGAAGCTGTTCCCACGAGGCTTGTCAATGGTGTCAGTTCGGTCTTGGTTTGGTTGATTGTTAACTTCAAGGTGAAGCTTTTTTTGCTTTTTTTTGCTGCTTCTCATAACGTCATTGGAACGACATGGTCTCGCCTCGACACCGTGGCAGTGCATGTTTTCGCATCTCTTGCTTGGCACACGGTGCTGTCTCCACAATTTTTCGGCGCTAGTGTGCAGGTGACTGAGCATGTGACTCAAAGTGGGTCCGCTTACGATGCATTTCACGTCCAACATCCAAAGATGCACACATCAAACATCAACGTATCTCCACTAAACATAACCTCAAGAGAGGCGAAACATTGACATCCACCGGGGCCACGTATGCATTTCCAGTCACCCCGTACTTTCTGTACCTCTTACCGGAGACATCTCCCAAAAAAGAGGGGAACACTCTCACCGACGATACCAAACGGAAGGCGGACTTGTCTGCCCAGACACTAGCCGAGCCATTCCCAAGACTTGCCCAGACATTCGAACATCTTGGGAGCATCTTGGTGCATCTTGCCGATGTACGCTGTCCTTGGAATTCTCTTGGAAACAGATGTTGCCATCAAGACTCTAGACAAGATAACGGAATTCTCGGCGAAAATACCCAGGTCTCGGCGCTCGTCCCGGTATAAGCTGCCGCTCCGGGTTCCTGGGTTTGGACGTTGCTCTTCTTTGTTAGTACTGATATCTCGCGGTCTGCGCCGCTGGATCAGCTCAACATCGCCATCTCTCAATGTGAATACGGTAACCCGGATCAATATATAGCCGCATGGGTTTCTCTCGAAAAAGACCATACATCCAGCCATCTCTGTCCGGCTGAGGCCGAAGAACTCATGTCGTTGGCCGGCCCGTCTTTTCACTGACCCGGAGCACACATTTCCGTCAAAATCATTGCATCTCACATCTTTGCCCAACAATCCACCGAAAAGCATCTTGTTGATCTCATAAACCAAGCTGCAGTCGATGAAGGTGCCTGTTTCGACGGTCTCGCAGACAGGACTTGACTCTCAACATCACTCAGCCAGTCGGTGAGGCTGAATTTCGCCGCGTTGCGCCGAAAGCAGTACATATACCCAGATCATCAACAAACACCACTCCACCCCCTGCTCTATCCTGCCATACACTACTTTGTGTTCCGCAGAGACACCCCTAATGGCCAGCCATAAATAAAGCCAATGTCTCCAGAGGAAATCGAACAGCATCACGGGCCTCTTCCATCACCCAGTGAAGATCCAGGGTCCAACAGCAAAACCTTGCTCCAGTATCTTCTCTATAAACACAAGCATCTCCCGCGGTTCACAGCAAAGGAGCTGGACGTTGTCGGAGAGATAGACGCCGCAGAAGACCGTCTAAATCTTGAATTCTTATATCCGAATCTCGAAATTCATATATCGGGGCTTACCTAGCACCGTCCAGCCGAGACCGTCTAACCGCAACGGGCAACGCCCACCCCGAGATCGAGAAAGAGTGATGCACGCCATTGTGCTGCCACTGTTGCCCCGCATGTCGCCTTACGCACATGCATGTATGGAAGGGTACCTGCTATTCATCAGGTCCAGACAGCCAGACACAGCACCAGTCTGGTCCGGCTCCTAATGCAGAGAACGATCTCCACCGATGCCTCTTTCCCTTTTCAACGTCACTTGCTTCCTTCCTTTTCTTCCTCCTCCTCTGGGCCGTGTGCACAGGCCCGCGGCACGGTCGGGCTGCACCTAGCTAGCATGCACCAAGACAGTGCGCATCCGCTTCTTGGCTTTCGACTTTCGACCTTCGACTTTCGACGTTTCTCCACTCGGCTTTCTTTGCTCTTCTTTTCCATTGTTTGTTTCGCCTTTTTTCCTTTCTCACTGTCTCTGCTGGGCCCATCCTTCGCGCAGCGTAATAAGTACGCCGTCTTTCCATGGTGAACCATCCAATCATTGCCCTCTATGGCGGATTGTCTTCAGCTTTTAGCTCTCCTCTTTTCCCCCTTCGATGTGCCGTATGCTTGCCGATGGGTCTTTTTGCTCTTTCTACGCTTTCTATGCCTTTCTTTGCGCCATCCTGCCCCCTCCAGCGGTTCTTCTGCAACTGTAGCTTGCCAATTGCGTATGCTCAACAAGTTCTCCGGTGTCCCTCAAACAAGTCGCGCCAACTGCTGTGTAGCCCGTTTTATGGCCGTTCTTTGCCCTTTCACCTGTGTGTCCAGGCCCAGTTTCTTGTCGTATTTGCTTAGAAACGACAGGCTATGCGTACCGTGTATTTGGTGGCACACTGTTCTGCCACCCATTCTTCCGTGCTTCCCTCGCCCACATTGCATCGGATACTGTGCTCTCTCAGGTCGCTCCTTCCCTCCATTCTATGCTTCTTCCGTCCCCCGCCTCCCGCTAGGCCTAGCTTGCAAAGCACAGCAACAGCTCTTTCTTCTCCGGGACAAACCCCCCAAAACCTGCCGGATGGTAGGGCAAAGAGGGCAAGAGCACCTCCTCTTTGGCCCATGGCCCACGGCCCATTACTCTTTCCTTTCTTTCTTTTCTTCAGTTCCTTCTTGTCTCTCTCTCCCATCCATTCTCTCCTCCTCTTTCCTCTTTCCTTTCTCCTTTCCTTCCTCCCACCCAAACCTTCTAAACATCACCAACAAACATCCAATTCAACTGACAACATCGTTCTACGCACATCCTCGCTCGCTCACCTGCGCCTCGTCTACTAGGGGCGCTCGCTTTTGTGCATCCGAAAACATAGCTACAGTACTTTAATACCTCTCTCTACTCACCTATCCCCGATTACGTCATTGCAATGGCCGACCACCCTTCCGCGCCCTCAGGTATGCGCCTTTTCTGTCCAGCACTGCGTAATGCGTCGCGATGCTTTGTTTCTATGCCCTTCGTCTTGTCTATTGAGCCTTTTTGGGGCTCTCAATGCGCTCTTGTCGTCACTTTATTCTCTCCCCAGTTTGCGCCCAGCTTGGTTTCTTGAAAAATGGCCCGGCCTAGATCGCCCACTGGTCGCAAATCCAAAAGAGCCAAGCCCAAGCTTCCCCGGATTCTGAGCACTGCCATTGGTCCGTTGCGACGGCGAAACCAACAGCTTCAATCCACAGCTCTTACACGGATTGCGCAGAAGACGAAGATGAATTGATTCAAACGTCTCGCTCCAGATTAGCTAACTCTGTATTTTTTTTACTTCTTTCTCAGACTCCAAGGTTGTTAACGGCACCTCCTCCAAGCCTACCGAGTCGTCATCGGGCGGCATCGCCGGCCTCCCTAGCCTCCCGGCCCTGCCCAAGCTTCCAGAGCTTCCCAAGTTGCCGGACCTCTCCTCTCTGCCGCCCAAGCCCAGCGGCGACTCCTTGTTCGGTAACAACGAAATTAAGGACAGCTCGCCCTCCAGCTTGGCCGGTGATGCTGTTAATGGCAACACGACCGCCGTCGGCACCGACAAGAAGGACAAGGACGACGGCGACTTTGCCAAGCCCGTCACGCCAGTCAGTGAGGCCAACGGCGGCCACGAACTGCCGCTGGCGTCCACGGGATCGGTTGCGCCCCTACCCTTGACCGGAGAAGAGCCGGCCGAGAAGCCTGGCCCGTCAGAGCCGACTGCGGCTAGCATCCCCACGGCTACCGCGCCATCCGTGGACCCCGTCACGTCCACTGCGCCGGCTACTAACGGCAGCAGCAGTGGTGATGCGCCGTCCTCGTCATTGGCTGCCGGTCTGCCCGCAAAGCCTGTTGAAGCTGAATCCGCTGAGCCCTCTGCCGAGCCTGTCCTCGGTGAGAAGCGCAAGGCTGACGAGGTGGCCGCCGCTGACGACAAGCCCGCTGAAGCGCCGAAAGCCACAACCAACCCGCTCGCCGCCTCAGTAGAGTCCGTCACAGACGCCGAGGACGCCGCATCTGCTCCCAAGAAGCAAAAGACTGACGCCAATGCCGATGCCGGTGCCTCATCTGCGGCCGTCGATGTCGCTCCCAAGTCGACTCCCGCTGCACCGCCTGCCGAGGTCCCTGCCCCGTCGCCCGTCACGGTCGCAGCCCCCGCTGCCGACCCGATTGCCGCCCCTGTGGGCGCCCCTACCTCTGTCGCACCCGCCCTCGAAGTCAACCTGGGCCCAGCGCCCTCGGCTGAGGAGATAGCGTCGACCTCGATCGATGCGCCCGCCACTGCTGACAGCAGCAGAGCAGGCGCCGGTGGTGGTGCCGGTGTTAAGAAGAGCAACAGCCGTGCCAAGCGGGAGAAGAAGCCACTGCCTCCTGTAGGCAAGACCGCGCGCAAGACGCGCAGCCAAGGCCCTGTTGCGTAGGGTCTGTCGCCGAGATGACAATCATTTTTTTGAGGTGCCCATTTGGCGACTGTGTATATGTAAGGTGGGTTGAGAGGGTCATGGGCAGCGTGAACCTTTGGACCACGGGAAATGTCATGAAATATGAAAAAGAACAAAAAATGGGTTTTCAAAAATGGGAAACCCGGCTTTATGACTTGGAAACATCAGTCATATATGCTAGGCCAGGGGCTCTCCCCGGGGATGGGATCGGTATATGTTTTGCTTTCTTTGCATGTTGATGTCTTTATGTGCTTTCATTTGCATTCGTTTATTCTTTCTACTGCATGTATCCTCCATCACAGCATGAGAGAGAGTATAAGGCAGGCAGGCACGATGGAGTGGCAGGACCGTTTGTTATCTTTGGACAACCACAAAAAGGGCGAGAACGGAACCTTTGGTTTGGGGGCATTAGTTCTTATCTTTCAGCAATTGTGTTTACAATCATTCAATCAATGACTTTATTTAAATCATTTTATAGGTACAGATTCTATAATTGTTATTGGGATCTTTGAAGAGAAAAGAATTTAGTGAAGGGGAAAAAAAAAAAAAAGAAAGAAAGAACAACTAAAGATTAGTACTTATTGTTTACTTTCTTGACCTCTCTGGTTTATACACGACACAAAGCAGATATCGGCACAAAGCAGCTCAATTTAACTTTAGAGAAGCCTTGGTTTCTTCCTTTTTCATCAAAGACAAAAGAGTTTCATCCCTACGTCAATATGCCCCTTTTGTCACACTCTTGTGCGTCGTACGACGTGCAACAAACGCCCTCGGCTTGGAATTCCAAAAACGAAACGTAGCATTAGTCTTTTGTTGTGAAATAGACGAGACGATGCGGCTGAGATTGACAGTATCCCTTACTCCGTACAAGTATTGACGGAGAACAGCCGCTCAGCCTTGGCAACCAAGACATATCAAATTGTTGGCGTTTGGTGGCTTTTCTGGGCTTTTGTTGGCGTCTTCGAAATAGGGCATAACTTGGGGCTCGGCAGTACAGTAATGCGTCGTAACAACAGTATCGGCCTGGCCGCGTGGGTGAGGTTCCGTACAGGGCTCTTCAATATATCCTGTGTGTATGGACTTTCTTGCCCCGAAACTATTGTCTATTTTGTCTTTTTGTCACTTTTTCTTTTTTTCTTTTTGCCACACTTTATTGGCAAGCTCCATCGTCCCAACAGCTCAGCGTGCAAGGAAGCTCTTCCGTCCGATGAAAGAACAAACAAGAACACGTACTGCTTACGGTGCCCAAAGACAAAAGACGCGACGGACTGTTATGATGCAAGGCTCTGAGGCTGTGCTGTCGTTCCCTGCCGGGAATCTTCAAGCAGCAATTTATTGGACGAGCGCTCTCGGGCCGCTGCAAATCCTTCGTCATGCGAAAAGCACCCAGAGATACGACGTATGCACACGGCTTTGGCGGCCCCATGTCGTCTTTTTGCCAAGACAAAATAAAAGGGTCAGGTCCAACGGTCAATGCTCGTATTCAACAACATGTTAACAACACACAAAAGAGGGCAGACAGGATCGCTGCATGCATCTGGTCCGCCCGGTTCCTTTGCTCTGGTCTCCTTGGGTTTGGCTAGACTTGATTTGACGGCGACTGCCAGTGATGCGATGTGCGCTTCTGCACAATCTGCAGGTTTCTGCAACTCTGCAGCTCGTATGCCAGGGCTCAGATAAATATAGCAGCCCGACAACGCCATGTGCTGCAGACCTGCAGAAAGGGGAGGGGGGGGGGGGAGAAAGAAAGAAAGACGAAGACGGGATCATCAGGAACAAGAATGGCAAGACGGGAGCAGGAACGGCAGCCATAGCCAAATACCAGAGACCACGAACAAGTGGAAAGATACCCTGACTTCCGGTACCCAACAAAAGGTGAATAGTCGTGACGGAATACGACAACACGCGGCATGGACAGAGAGCAGACAGAGAGCAGACAGAGAGCAGACACCTCCACAAAATGCCAGATGCCAGCCAAACCAGATGACATGACACTCTCGCCAGCTGGTTCGCCAGTTTGCCAAGTCACATCGCTCTTCCCAAAGCAAGACAACGCAAACCTCGTGATGCCCAAGGCCGATCAGCAAAGTTGCGCGTGCTGTCCATGCACCTTTTTTTTTTTGGAGGAGAGGAGAAGACGAGGCCTCTTTCAGCAATTGGGAGCAAGGTCCGGGGAGCAAGGTCCGGGGAACAGTTGACAGACGCTTGGTCGTTTGGACGTGTCGTAACAACCTTCGGCTCTGCTCCGTAGAGCTCCTTCAAGCTCCAGAAAATAAACAACATTCTCCTCGGCTGTTCCTGAAGAAGAGGCCTCTTTTTAAAGCTTCGCCCGTTTTTATTTTGACGTTTCTGTCTTTTTTTCTCGTATCCGGCCCGCCATGCAAAGCCAGGCTGTCCTTAGCTGCGTTGGGAGTAGTCCAGTAAGTCCACAAGACGTCACGGAAGTCTGCGAGCTTTTTCGAGTGAGCCTTTCGTGAGGCCAGACCCAGAACGGCCTCGTTTCGAGTTTCTTGCGTCGTCAACCAACCCCCAGAGCAGTACGACGTAATACGACGAATCTCAGTACGTTTATGTTTTAGCAGACCCTTCACCAGCCAAGTGGATTTTGGTGGGCTTGTTAACAGGGAATGCGGCCCCTAACGGCGGTTTCCATCGCACTGGCTGGCTTAGCTCTAGGCCTAACATGCCCGTCAGGGGCAAAAAGCAGAAAAGTAACCCAAAAGTAACCTGCCACCAGGACTACACCAGCACGCCAGACCATCGTCGGAATGGTGGATGGCAAAAATAGAAACTTTTTTTTGGAGCTCTTGATTTTTTGCAGAGCTTTTTCGCCCACAGTGCAAAAGAGAGTGCATTATTAGCGCAAGCCCCCAGCTAACTGGCCAGGTCCCAGTTCCAGAACAACCCCACTTCTTCCCTCCTCTTCGCTCCTTCCCTCTTCCCTCCCCTCCACACCCCCTGACGAATACGAAGAAAAAAGCGTCGGGTGGGCTTCTCTTACTTCTTTAGCTCTTATTCTTAGGCCAGGGGGTTCTTGCCGCCAGTTGCACCAGTGAGACAGTCAGACAGTATCTGTAAACATCTGTCTTCTCTGGGAGACAGGCGCCCCGTCCTAGCGTCTAGAAAGCAGGTACCTGTAAGCTGCAGCCTGTAGGTGCATAAACAGACCCAAATAGGGGGCACATGCATGTATCTCTTGATCTTTTGAGATACTTCTATCGCATGCCATAAACGCTCTACTAACGGTATCAAAAAGATAGCGTAACGGACACGCAAGACGAAAAAAAAGAGCTGTCGGCCTTCGTCATGACGGACATTTGAGGCAGGAGCGATGGACGTTTGTACTTTTTCCTATCTGCAACGGAGGAAAGGGCGAGTTGGCAATTGTCTAAAATGTGAATATTTTGTATGAATAAGAAGTCGGAGGCGGTCGTTCCTTCCATATGGATGGTCCCTGGGGCCGGCATGCTGACTGGCAAGGAAGTCGCGGACCCGGTGTTTCTTGTGCCTCCTTTTGCCCCTTTCTGTGCAGATCTCGCTCCCGTGGGAAGGAGCACACGATACGAGACTGGCAGACTTGGACGTGTTCGATTGCCCAACCCGCGCCGGCACAAACAGGGCGTGTCTTCCTTGTTGATGTCCTGATGCCTGTTCTCTCGCACGCACGCGAGTACATGTACGCATACTGTAGTTTACAATCGCAAGGTACGGAGTCCTCCGTAAAACTTTCTGGGAAGTGGAGTAGGGGACGTTCAAATGGCAAGGCACGAAGGCAAGAAGGCAAGAAGCAGCTTCCAGACGCTCTTGCTTTTCTTCGCTTTTTCCACTCTTCGCTCTTTCCTTGATACTGTGGCTCTCTGTGGATGCCCTCCACTCCCTGCCTCCTGCCTCTTGTGCTCCACTTTGTCTCCTTCCAGTCCTGCGTCCAGGCCTCCCTCCACGTCAACGGGCTCCCCTCCCCCAAGCACTTTGCCTTCGCTGCAGTGTCTTGAGCGTGCTCAGTGTTCCCTTGCAGCTTTTGGCTACAGGCTACCCCTGCATCGCATCCTCGCCTCTCTTTTTACTTTTTCTTTCTCACAGGCTCGCTTCCTCCCCATTTACCGTTGGTAGTCTCCAGTCCACACACACACCACCACTCCACCACACGCCATGCGCGGGAAAAAAGACCTGGCGGGCTTGCGTTTCCAGTTTTCTGCTGCGTTCCTTCCCCGTTTGGTCCTTGTCCTTGGATTCCGCTGATCACTTCTGGGCAGCATCCAGTTCCAGTTCTTTTTTTGTTCTTTTTCTGTTTTTTATTCTCCGCGATTCATTCACTCTCGTATCGACTTTTCGATCCGCCGCTCGCTATTTGGCTTTTCTTCGTCTTTCGTCCTTCGCTTTTTTTTCTCAATTCTGTTTCTTGTTTGGTTCTGTTTTCTTTTCTTTCCCTCCATTCTTCGTTTCGACGTCACATTCGAGCCCCTATTCTTGTGACGTCTTCTTTGTTCGACAATACAATCAGAACAACAACACACACAACGCACCCTGAGCGATCTTATCTTCTCATCCCTACGAGTCCCCTACGAACCAGACTACCCAAGCGAACATCTCGACGATCACTTTCAACGGCGGGCTCTTGGCCAGCAGACTACCAGCAAACCACCAGCAGACGCCAGCCTCCGCCCCGAAAATAAATTCCTCGTGCATGCCGGTCGTTTGAAACAAGAACAGAAAACCGCGTCACGTCACCACCACTCTATACACTCGTTTTTTTTTTGTGGGTGTGTGTGTGTGTGTGTGGCTGCGTGAAAGGAGGCAAACGGGGAACCTTCCCCTTACCATCCGACATTTTCTTCTGTTCCATTCTTCCTCTCTTCTCTCTTTCGATCACGACAGCATCGACGACGACCTGCACACTCGCTCTTTGTTGCTGCAGCCCATTCTCTGCCTACCTGCTTCCGTCGTCCTTTGGAGATTCATTCGCTTGCTGCTCCTTTGTTCGACGACATTGCGGTGTACCCGGCTTCTTTTTTGTCTTTTTGTCTTTTTGTCTCTTTCTTTCTTTAGAGACAGCGCCAGCGCCAGGAACCAACAGGTCTCGCGACCAATCACCCAACATCTCCAACATCTCCAACATCTCTTTGTTTGTTTCCTCGCGACGACCCCTGAAGTAGTCCCTGGGCCTTCAGCGACGCTCACAGACGCCCACAGCCGCGGCCCCGACTTTCGACCTTATTAGCTGCCGTCCCTCCCTCCCCGTATTCCTAAACGTGCATAGTCGACCGTTAATACCCTCAAGCAAACCTATCGACAATTGCTTTTGCATCCGCCGAGCCCTTCTACCCGCGCCCTCTCTACAAACAGGTCTATATCAGCCGGTTCTGATTAAACCGTTCCCTCGGGAGGCAGCACCCTGCCCCAATACATACGACAAGGCACATAACTCTATATCCACATATATACACGGACACTCGAAAATCAAGGGACCTTCCGAACCGTCTTGGTATCCTGCCGCTCGGCCTCCCTTTCCCTCCTTTTTTCTCCCTCCCCCACACTTGTTTTTCGACACCTCTCGTCGCCTTTCGGTCGACGGCGAGATAAGCACATACACATCCACAATGGATTCGGCAACAAGGACATTACCACTCGTCTTAGGACGAGCCGCAACAGCAACGTCGACAAACGCCGCCGACGAGCTGCTGCTGCTTCTCCAGAACCCCTTCGGCTCACAGCTACAGGTCGGTTCCATTTGGGCTTCCGTCGGCACATCCTTTGGTGTCACAGCCGGTATCGCCCTCCTCTTCTCCCTTATCCGCCCATACCACACCGTCGTCTATGCTCCCAAGCTCAAGCATGCCGACGAGCAACACATCCCACCGCCCATGGGCAAGGGCATCTTTGCCTGGATAGGCCCGCTATGGAAGACCAACGAGCAGGACCTTATCCGCATGGTCGGCATGGACGCTGCTATCTTCATGCGCTTCGCCCTCATGTGCCGGAACATCTTTCTGGTTCTCGCCGTCATCGGCTGCTCTGTCCTCATCCCCGTCAACTACATCAACAGTGTCCGGTACGGTAACGATGTCTGGATTTCTATGCTGGGCCCGGCCAACGTCTTCGGCAACCCTCAGTGGGCCACCTCCATTATCACCTGGGTCATCAACATTGTTGTCTGCTTCTTCTTGTGGTGGAACTATAAAAAAGTTCTCGGCCTGCGGAGACAGTACTTTGAGAGCCAGGATTACCAGATGAGTCTCCACTCGCGGACGCTCATGCTGTACGATATTCCCAAGAAGATGGGCTCCGACGAGGGTATTGCTCGTATCATTGACGAGGTCGCACCTAACTCGTCGTTCTCACGTACCGCCATTGCTCGCAACGTCAAGGTCCTCCCCGAGCTTATCAAGGAGCACGAGAAGGCCGTCCGCGCCCTCGAAAAGGTGCTTGCCAAGTACCTCAAGGATCCCCAAAACCTACCGCCGGCCCGCCCCCAGTGCAAGCCCTCCAAGAAGGACCACTCTTACGACACCTATCCCAAGGGCCAAAAAGTCGACGCCATTGAGTACCTGACCCAGCGCATCAAGGACCTCGAGGTTGAGATCAAGGAGGTCCGCCAAAGTGTCGATAAGCGCAACACCATGTCCTACGGGTTTGCCTCGTACTCGGATATCAGCGAGGCCCACTCGATCGCCTATGCCGCGCGTAAGAAGCGTCCCGAGGGTGCCACGATCCGCCTGGCTACGCGCCCCAACGACATTATCTGGGACAACCTGCCTCTCACTGCTTCGTCTCGTAGCCGCCGCCGCTTCATGAACAACCTCTGGGTCGCCCTGCTGACCTTCCTCTGGGTTGCGCCCAACGCTATGATTGCCATCTTCCTTGTCAACTTGAGCAACCTGGGCCTGCTTTGGCCGGCTTTTGATACGCAGCTCAAGACCAACACCCACTTCTGGCAGTTGGTTCAGGGTGTGGCTTCACCCGCCATTACTTCGGCCGTCTACCTACTCCTCCCCGTCCTCTTCCGTCGCCTGGCCATCCGGTCTGGAGACCAGACCAAGACTGGTCGCGAACGCCATGTGTTGGCCAAGCTGTACTCCTTCTTCGTCTTTAACAACCTTGTGATCTTCTCCCTCTTTAGTGCCGTGTGGGGTTTCATCTCGGCTGTTGTCGACAAGACGAGCTCCGGCGAGGACGGCTGGAAGGCCATTGTCTCTGAGGACCCCGGCAACTACCTGCTGAACGGTCTCTGCAACATCTCGCCCTTCTGGATTACCTGGCTCCTGCAGCGCCAGATGGGTGTCGCCGTCGATCTGGCTCAGCTCTGGCCTCTCTTCTGGGGCTTCATCATGCGCAAGTTCTCCAGCCCGACGCCCCGCGAACTGATTGAACTGACTGCACCCCCTTCGTTCGACTACGCCAGCTACTACAACTATTTTTTGTTTTACTCGACCGTCGCTCTCTGCTTCGCCGTTGTCCAGCCTCTTGTTCTGGCTGCTGCCGCTATCTACTTTGCCATCGATGTCGTTCTCCGCAAGTACCTGATTCTCTATGTCTTTGTCACCAAGACTGAGTCCGGTGGTGCCTTCTGGCGTGTCCTCTTCAACCGTATGGTCTTCGGTACCTTCCTCGCCGACCTCGTCGCGTTCCTGATTGTCTTTGTCCGCGGCAACGGCAACCACATCCAGGCCTACGTCATTGCGCCCCTCCCCTTTATCGTGATCGGCTTCAAATGGTACTGCGCCCGCACCTTTGATGACAAGATGCAGTACTACACCACCCAGAACGTCATGGCCAACCCGGAGGCCGGCCTCGACATTGCCAGCAAGGAGAACCTGCGCAGCGACCGCCTGGCCGCTCGATTCGGCCACCCTGCCCTGTACCGCCCTCTCATCACGCCCATGGTCCACGCCAAGGCCCAGAACATCTTGGCCAGCGTGTACTCTGGCCGCTTGACGGCCGGCCGCGAGGCCGGCTCCGGTGACAGCGCATCTGTCTCTGGCTACTCGGACACGTACATTATGGATCCCATGAACTCCAAGCGCCCCGGCAAGTCCGCCGCAGCCGTTATGCCTGGCTTCGAGGTTGTGCCCGAGTCGCGCCTGGACTTTGAATACTACAAGAATCGTGATGAGTTTGCCGAGGAGCACGGTGGTGGCGAGATCTTTGGCGCGGCTCGCGACATTATCCGCCCAGGTACGCCTGGCAGCATGATGGGTGCCACGGACTCCCGTCCTGGTACGCCCGTTGGTGGCATGATGGGACGTCGGCAGTTCTCGACGGCTACGACGGCTTACGGTGGCGGTGGCGGTATGGGCGGTAGTGGTCCCGAGACGGGCACAATCTACGAGCCTGGGTATAACAAGCCTGGTGTTCCCAGTCCCCCGATCACCAACCAGTCTCAATACATTGTCAACCCCGTCCGCACACAGTCTCCTTCGCCCTACGACGGCATGCGCTCGACATCGCCCGGTCCCAACCTGATGCTCGGCGCGGGTCTCGAGTCGTCTCGGTCACGATCGCCCATGTACAGCTCTGGTGGCAACGACAGTTCCAGCGACCTGGTCGGCAACGCCGCCGCTATGCCAGTGGCCGCACCCATTCCCCGCCGTGCTGTGCCCGGCAGCTACTCGAGCAACAACGGTGGCTCATTTAGCCAGCAGCGTCAAGCCAGTGGCCCTGCAGCCACGGGCATGGGTATGAACAACGGCAGCAGCGACTGGGGCAGCTCAAACCGCTCGTTAAGCAACCCGCCCGCGCCCGCACCCGGTATGTACGGTGGCGGTCCCCGCGGCTACGGCAACCTCCCCCAAGAAGAGCCCGAGGCGATGGACCAGGATCCGATGCACTTTGACTACTTCCGCGGTACCAACCGGCCCACACGGCGCGAGACGAGCAACGCCGTCCGGCCCAACTACCCGAACCAGAGCCAAGAACAGGGCAGCTACCAGGGCAGCTGGAACAACCGGAGCAACACGACGGGCGGTCACGGCCGGCCACCACCGAACTAGGCGCTCGGTGAAGGTTTAGTCATCCCGCCACCGACGATCCAGCGAAGTCGAAGCAACCTTCGTCGCGAACTGTGGCCGAGGTGATCCCTCGTCTAATCCCTCGTCTCCGAGACCTCGTTCTCGACCTCTTTTTTTTCCTTTCTCTTTGACTTTCATCCGCGCTTATTCATCATCCTACCTTATTTTTAATCTTTACTTTTATGACCTTGAGGCCTGAACTGGTCGTCAGAGCGCGAGGCCATATATGCAAGATTTATTTGTTTTCTACACTTTCCTACATTTCCCATCTTGAATTTCTTATGTTCTCCTTTCCATCTCTTTCGTCACTTTTGCTATATTTTGTCTCTTTTCCATTTTGCATTGGTATTGTATAGCCAACAGGACCCTTCTTTTGAACATGTTATAACATAGATTGGAGATTTCAAGCGGGCACATAATTACTTAGAGCGCGTTCCTAAAAAGACATGGAACAAAAACTCAGCGATGAATGAATTTTCTATTATTTTCTTCTTTACAATACTGTATATGCAGTGAACAGTGAGCAGTGCGTTGTATGTTGCGAACGATCAAATTGCTTCTATGCTGTACATCTATGATAAAATCTGGTATCACTGGAGGGTGTGTCGTTTAGTCTTCGTGAGAAAAGAAAAAGAAAACAAGTCAAGGCGATGTAAGAACAGAACAGAAGAAAGAAGAAACAGTAAAAGAACAGACAAATGAAAGGAACAAATGAAAGGAACAAATGAAAGGAACAAATGAAAGGAACAAATGAAAGGAACAAATGAAAGGAACAAATGAAAGGAACAAATGGAAAACAAACATCATAAAACAGACAACGGATACAAGTCCGAACCCCCACCCCTTTTCTTTTCTAGTCACCTCACCGGCCATCTCATCCACTCACAACGCCGGCGCGGGACACTGCCCGCCCATGACGTTGTGGTGGTAAAAGTACGCCTCCATGCACCCACGCAGGTGCGATGCGGCGGCCAGCACCACAAACACATGGAAGATCTGGTGCGAGCTGCCCCAGATATCAAAGTGACCGGGGCGCCACTTCTCCGGCCAGCGGGCCGCATACAGGAACGCACCCGAAACGTAAAACACGCCCTGCAGCAGGACCCAGTTCAGGCCCATGCGCAAGTTGAGCTGCTGGTACCGGCCGGACCAGGTCGGGGCGTCTTCTAGCAGTACCAGACCGTGGATGATGGGCACGACGCCGGACATGCCCAGCGCCACAAAGAGGAGCGCGCGGTAGGGCCGCCAGGCAGGGGTGCGAAAATGCTCGAGCCACGATACGGCCAGACAAGCCAGGCCGAGCAGGACAATGCAGTACAGATACAGAGTCAGCCACCGCGGATGACAAAAGAAGCCATAGTAGAGCGTGGGCACGTAGCTGCCGACAATCAAAAAGACAATGCCCGAATAGTCGAGCTTGTTGCCCCAGCGGGAGACGGCTGGGCTGTGGTTGCTGAGGGCGTGGTAGGTGGCGCTCATGCCGAGGCAGGCGACGGCGCCGGCCGCAAAGCAACTGAGGACAAGAGTGGAGGAGGCGGTTTCGCCCGTCGAGGCGTTGCTGGCAGCAGTCGTAATGGCATGGTACTTAGCCACACCCAAAGCCTGAATAGAGGCCGCACCAAACGCCGTGAGCTGCGCACCCGCTCGCGTCAGCCATTGACTGAAGACGGGCAGGTATTCTGCCAGCAGAGCGCCGATGGCGGCCAGCAGCCGTGCCCCAATCACTTTGAGATGTGCCTGCACACCTGGGGGGAGCGGCCACAGCAGGACATCGACCACAGTCGGCAGCTCCTCGACATACAGTGCCACGCCCAGCAGGACCGCCACCAGTGCACCCGCCAGGTGCGTCCAGATATTGACCGACTCGTTGTGGATGCCCAGAACACTACCCAGAGACGCCACATAACTGTGCGAGGTCGGGCGGTAGCCGCCCAGAATGTACGCATTGTCGCGGCGCCACTCGGGCAGGTCGTCCCAGCTGAGCAGCGCATACGCGACCCGCTTGACGGAGCGGCTGCTCGAGTTGCTCACGTTGCTACCGTGGCGGCTGTGGGTGAAGGAGGTGCGGCCGGCAAACGGCGGGCGTTTGGGGGTGCCGCTGCTGCGGTTGGGGGAGGGAGAGGGAAAACTCGCACCCTTGTTGATGCTGTTTCCGGCCAGACTGCTGATGCTGCTGCTTTTGCTGTGGTTTTGGCTCTTGTTTTGGTTTTGACTCTGGCTTGGACTCTGGCTGCCGTCACGCATGGCCGTCTTCTTGGGATGCTTGCCCCGATTGGGCTTGTGCTTGGACGGCATGGTGCGTGCGTATATATATTAGAAGTGTGGTTGATATGTCTCCTGTATCACAGGTTGAGCTGTAGTTGTTCCGATATACGGCGGGTTAAAGGTTGAAGATGGATAAGGAGCTCGATGTGCTTTGCTGTGGTTGGTGGCGCAAAAGGATGTAAGTCGAGGAAGCTGCGACCGAGTCACCCAAAGAATGCGCAAGAGAGGGAAGGAGCGGGATGATATTCGATCTGGGTAAGGTACAGAGGACGGTAAATCGCGACAGTATCATGCAAGAGATCAAGTTCATATCAACATGCGATCTATGAAGGGAAAAATTGAGAACGGAGCAAGCTTCGGCTTCTAGCAATGGCTTTGTCTCAACATTTAAGCTTTGCTTGTGACGTTTGGTTTTTTGTTGGGAGGCTGGCGTCAGAGAGTAAAAAATAAAATAAAAATAGTGGAGTTTTCACCCTCTTTTAGCGACAAGGGGTCCCTTTGGGGGCCTGGAAGTTTCGAAAGTCGCCTGTTTTCACACTGCAAACCTGCCATCGACTCTCCACCTCGGCTGCTGCCGCCGCTGGGAAGCGTATTCGTTCAAGGTTTTAGGGATGGCTGGGGCGACTCTAGCCTAATCTAGCCTACATGGGGTTCCTTTCGAGGGGCCTAAGGAGACCCTGGGTGAAACTTTTGGCTGCTGCCTCTATCCCGAACAGAACCAGTTTAAGTGGCTGCATTAACCACTGCCGCTGAACGGATGCCATTATGGCGTGTGTTTGGCAAGCCACCAAAATCATAAACCGAGACACAACCTAACCTCGTGGAAGCCTTCATTCACGCATTCACGAACACCACAAGCGGTCTTTTGTTTCAAATGCTGTGTCTATTGTTGCTGGCAGTTTGAAAGAAAAAATGTATTAAAAAAAAAAAGAAAGAAAGCAAAGTGTCCGGCGCCATGTAATCCCAGAAAGACGAAAAAGAAAGTGGAAACAAAACAGCACAAAGGCGTTCAAAGAGCGGTTGAGTCGTGCCTGGTTCGTCGTCTCGTCGTATGCGTGGTTCCAGTCCTTATGGGTATTACTGTGCCCTCTGGAGCAAGCCGCCCCTGTCACGGCCGGTCCCGCGTCATTGTCGTCGGTCGTCGTCGCCTGGCATCGTTTTTGTCGTCTCTCGTGTGCGCATTCTTGTCGTTCTGCTCGTTTATTTCTTGCCGCTCTTCTTGATGCCCTGGTTGCCCGTGTTCAGGGGGCCCTTGCCCTTGGCCTTGTCAGCCAGGTCCTTGCGTGCCTTCTCGTCTGTTGCCATATGTTAGTCGGCGTTCTTTCTCCTCTGCGGTCATGTCGTGTCGTCGTCTCTCGTTCAAGAGTACTCACCAGCGCGCTTCTTCTCAAGGAAAGCCAAATCATCCTCATCGAGCTCCTTCTTCTCCTTCTTGGCAGCCTTGAGGGGCTTGACCTTGCCACCTAGAGACGTTGTCAGTCAATGTCCAATGTCCACTCTTTGTCGTTTCTCTCAGTCGCAGCAGACCACATACCTTCACGGTTAGCGCCACCCATTTTGTCGGTTGGAGTGTTTAAGGGAGTTGGGAGAGGTAAAGAAAATCGGGGGTCGTCGTCGTTGTCGAATTTGGTGTCTTGGTGTCACGCGGCTGTCGTCAACAAAAGAAAGAAAAAGGCAAAAAGAGAGAGAAGGCTGCGAGAAAATTTCCCCGCGATAACAAGACTAAGCATTTGGCAGGGCGGCCGCAGGCGGAAACAGCCCAGAATCTGCCCCGAATTTGCCCCGCCTGGCTCTCCTGCCTGCTTGCCTCCATGGCTTTCTGCCCGCTACCGTTCTCGGCTCGCTGCGTACGGATTAATAAGACGCCGGCAGTCGGCGCAACGCGCTCTGATTGGCCACTTTGGCTCTCTCCCACAGGAGACTGCCAATCTTTAGGCACCGCTCGCACCTGCCTTGTCCTTCTACCATTTGACCACATCCCAACGACCAACTTCCAATTCGGGTTTTCAAGCGTCGACCCCCTTTTTTCTTTCGCCGACAAACTTCTTCGCCATTTTCCAAGGCAAGCACTGCTGCCCAACGATTCGATCCATCGACACGCATCGACAACACAGCCACGCAGCTTCCGACAAGCTACCGCTCGCGTGACACCCAAGACAGAGATCGCACCTCTGTCCATCTCTCTCTCCGGCCACGGCGTGTTTTTCTCGGGCCATGTCCTGAGTTTTTTCTGCTGATAGATCCAGAGGATTTGATCCGGTTCGGTTCCATAACCCCCCAGAAGAAAGAGAAGAAGGCAGACAAAAAGAGGAGGAAGGAGAAAGCAGCCGCGATCTATCTCGAGACCGCTCTTTAGTGAGACGCTGCGAAAGAAAGAAAAGAATTGTTTTTGGCTGACACTTGGGACCTTTTGCGCCTTCGTTCCCCCACCACTTCAGCTTCATTGCGGATCGTCCTCTGGCGTCTGCAAAAAAGACAAGAAAGACTCGAAAGAGCACCTCCCTCAACATGGCCTCTCCCAGATCGAGTGCCGACGAAGGCGAAATCGTCGAAAGACAAACCGCCGGATCGCAACCGCAATACAAGGCAAAGACTTCTGCTTCTGCTGCCAGGAATGATGATGGCGGAGATCGTTTCAATGTTGACCGTCGCAACAGAAACCACCCTCGGAGTAGATCTTCGCGCTCGCCCGACCGGCTGTCTGACCGGCCGTCCGACCGACTGTCAGGCGGCAGCTATCCGTATCGCAACGGCAACGGCAACGGCAACGGCAACCAGTCGCCTCCACGAGGCCAGAAACGGCAACGAGACGATCGCGACTCGCGTTATACCGGCAGCCGGGGCGACCGCTACGACTACGACGATGGCCCGCGACGCCGTGACGGCCGTCTCCCCGACTGGGACCGCTATGACCGCTACAGTCGTGACGACCGTGACGGCCGCGATGATCGGAGCGACCGAGGCGGACGTGGCGGTGGCCGTAACCGCGATCGCGACGGACTTAGCTACGACGACGATGGCGGACGCTATAACCGCAACGCGCCCGGCAAACGACAGCGCACACGCAGCCGCTCCCCGCCTCCTTTTGCTCAACAGTCGTCTTTTCGAGGCAATGGTAACGGTAACGGTAATCGCGGACGCGACGAGCGCGACCGCCGTGATTTTAATAACCGGGATCGTGACTTTGACCGTAACCGTGACAGGGACTCTCACAGGAACGACCGCGACCGTCGTAACGGTGACGCCCAGCGCAAAGGGGACAACCACGCCGACTCCCCAGAACCTCTTGCGCCGAAACCGATACTCCAGGAGGACTGGGTCGAGCAGGCACCCATCGACGAAGAAGCCGAGATTGAACGCCGCCGCCGTCGCCGTCAGGAAATATTGCAAAAGCCGCGTGCGTCCACACCCCTCGTGGCACAGTCCCTCGCTGCTTCGACACCCGCCGATACGGCATCCTCCACCAGCCAGTCTGTCGCTTCGCCCCGTGTCCGAGAGGGCACTGCCGAAGCCATGGACCTGACCAAAGACGAGGACTTTATGAAAAAGCTGGGCAAGCACAACGCCAACGAAGCTGCCGCCGTCGATGCAGAAGACGGCCCGTCTGCTGCTGATTACGATCCCACCGTCGACATGGAGGAAGATGAGCGTCGCGAAAAGCTCCAAAACGGCGGCACCGTTGCCGGTCTGCACGGAGCCGAGCGCCGCGAGTCGCTTCTGGCGGCTGTTGACACCAAGGAGCTCGAGGCCGCCCGGGCAGCTGCAGCCGCGGTACCTGAAGAGCCCGTCAAAGAAGAACAGGGAGAAAAGGGAGCCGACGGTGCGGACGACGAGGACGACGAGGACGACATGTTTGCTGAAGATTTTGTCGAGAAAAAGTATGAAGCCGCCAACGATGACAACGCTGCGGCCGACGGAAAAGACGCGCTGCCAACTGCAGCAGCCAACGGCGGTGGTATTCTCGACGGCGACGACATCCAGGGCTACTACAAGTTCCGGCCCGGTGAGATTTTGGATGGCCGCTACCAGATCCAGACCACGCTCGGCAAGGGTATGTTCTCCGGCGTCGCGCGCGCCTGGGACATACAGTCGCCGCCAGACAAGCCCCGACGCGAGGTCGCAATCAAGATTATGCGGAACAACGACGCTCTGCGCAAAGGTGGCTACACCGAGATTGCCATTCTTCAAAAGCTCAACGAGGCCGACCCAGACAACAAGAAGCATGTTGTGCGCTTCGAGCGTGCCTTTGACTTCAAGGGACATTTGTGCATGACCTTTGAGAATCTGTCCATGAACCTGCGCGAAGTCCTCAAGAAATTCGGCAACAATGTCGGCATCAACCTGCAGGGTGTCCGCGTCTACGCCTACCAGATTTTCGTGGCACTCGCGCACATGCAGCGCTGCAGCATCATCCATGCCGACCTGAAGCCCGACAACATCCTGGTCAATGAGAACCGCAGCACGCTCAAGATTTGTGATTTGGGCACGGCCATTGACCGCTCCGACGCGGCGACGGCGCAGACTGAGGTCACGCCCTACCTGGTCAGTCGGTTCTACCGCGCACCCGAGATCGTCCTGGGCATGCCCTACGACTACGCTGTCGACATGTGGTCTATTGGCTGCACGCTCTACGAGCTATACACAGGCAAGATTCTGTTTACGGGCGAGAGCAACAACCAGATGCTGCGGGCCATTATGGAGATTCGCGGCAAGATCAGTCCCAAGCTGTACCGGCGCGGCCAGCTGTGGATGCAGCATTTCGACGACAATGGCGGCTTCCTGAGCCAAGAGCACGACAAGTTTCAAGGAAAGGTATGTTAACACGCCTGCATTTACTATATTGTTTTGTTTTGTTTCGTTTTGATTTGTTTCCTTTTTCTATTTTCAGCGTCCAATTTAGACGCCCGCCCCATTTGGCCTTTTCCCTCCACCCTTGCATGCAGCTTGTAAGCGCGCCGCTCTGTGCCTCATCACGAAGTGCTTGCATTCTCGAGGTCTGCCTTGACCAGGCCTGGCCAGCCTTGACCAATTTTTTTTTCCCACGCCCCTGCGTCAAACGGTCCGGTCGCCGGCTGGGCCGCATGCCCTCTCCTCCCCACCCCAGCGCTTCTGTTCTTATTTTGTTCACTGCTAACTTTTAGTGTAGATCACCATCAAGACACTGCCCGTCATCAAACCGACACGCGACCTGCGCACCCGCCTGATGGCGGCGTCGTCCGGCTTGACAGAGGCCGAGACCAAGGACCTGCAGCTGTTCCATGACCTGCTCGACCGCTGTCTTCACCTTAACCCGGACAAGCGAATTTCGCCGAGCGACGCGCTACGGCATCCATTCTTTACTGCCCGCAAGTAAAGACAAACTAACATGAGCGACCAAGTAGGAGCGAAAGCGAGCACACCGTGCGAGGAAATCAGTGGTTGGAGAGGGGACGAGCGATGCATGTCCAGTAGGAATGCACCCATAGCCTGGCGTTTATTCTTTCTCTTTTCAGTAGCTCTCGTGCGTCGGGGACTTTTGGGATTCATATCATTTTTTATCAAAGCGACATAATAGACAAAGGCGTATAGAATAGTCCAATGCAATGTACTATCAGTTCATTACAACCCATCCAGACATCAACACATGTATGTCCGTCTGTCCCTTGACGTGTCGTCAGCGCCAAGGTCTGGGGAGAAACCCAAGCAACACATCCCTGACGCTCACAGAATCACGAACCTCGCAACGACCTTCCTGGCGGGAAAGGGGCATAAACAAAGCGGATATGGGCAGGATCCCCAAGACCACAGACCACGCAGCAGAAATAAATGAAAGATGCAGCAAGAGAATGTATCATTAGGATGCAGGCAACGACGATGCAAGGATTGGGGATGCAGCATCACAACAAAGAAATAAACGCCCTCATCGGAAACAAAACATGGTGAGGTGCATGCATGAGTCTTCGTGTGGTGCACAACAGGCAACAGGCAACCGGAAACCCAGCCAGGCCCAGGCCTTGCAAGGTCCAGGCCTTGACACGAGAAGGACGAGGGCTCTATCCACACATTGTTTGACGCCTTTTCTCTCACACGCCCATTCCCTCTCTCCCACCACACGACAACGCTCGATCTATGTAGCCGGCCTTGCAGGTCCGTCCTCCCATGTGATCTGTCTGAGGCATTATTACGCTGCCTCTACGACGCTTTCTTCGTATTTGTTTGGCTCGAGAGTCTCACTGTCACACAAGAGCCCATACACCTGTCTGGCCGGAGACAGCCGTGAAATGCACACTCCTTACAGAGGTTCGGTGACTTTATTGGTCTACCCCGTGTCGGCTTTCCCTCGAGCTGTCCTTGTATGACCGACCAGCCTCCTCGCCCGTAGGATTACCTTCCGTTTCTCTTTTCTTGAGGTAGCGTGAGCTGTCATATTCATCGGCCCATTCTCTGTGTTTTTTTCTGATATTCTGTTTTCGTTATTCTTCTCTCCTTATGCACTCACCCACTCTCTTTACCAATCACATCCTTCCGCCAGCCCCCGGGTAGAGGCACATGCGGAATGTGGACAAGAGGGAGCGCCTGGGAAATTGGAATAGGAGATTGAAAAGGCAGTGCGTGTTACGGGCCACGAGAAATCATGTGCTTTCTGTGATGCTCGAGTAGAGGCCGCAGAGAGTCACGATCGTCCACCGAAAACCAGTCAAGTAGCGGTCTGACCGTCAGTATATGCCATCCGTGACATACTCAGCAAGATTGATACTTTAAAGGGCTGCCTGAGCCGACGTTCGCTTCTCTATTGTTTCCCGGGGTGACACGTGGCGAGAGACCGTAGTCGAGAGCCAGGACTGTGGCGGGAGAGTCAACAGTCGAGATTGAGAGGCAATCGCAGCAAGGACTTTGCTGTCACACCCGGTGGTAGTCCGTATAGACAAATATTTGTGGCGAGCATGAGCCAGTCTACGGCAGGCAGGTTTCGGGAAACAATAGACGAGGCTGGACATACAGACTGTTCTTCCATCCTTCCAAAGAAGACACTGGGTGACGAGGTGTCGAGTAAGGAGATTGTCGAGCGGACAGGACCACGACAAGACATACAAATGACTACGACGTGGAGACACGACACAGCACGACAAGTGAAGAGACCTGGTCTGCAATGGTGCACAGCAAGGGGAATCCCTCGGGTGCGTGCAGGCTGTACAAGGAGGCTGGAAGAGGAGGTAATAGGCATAGAAAGGAAGAGAAGCAAAATATGGCAAGTGAGCAAAATAGGAAACCTTTCACCAAAGAATGTGTAAACACTATAGGCACGACAATAGCATTTTAGGAGAATAAACCTACGCGGCAGCGTACAGGCAACGTGCCCTCTTTCCTCCTTGTTGTCACCGAATATCACCAATTGGCTCAGATGAAAAAAATCAAAAGGCAAGATCACGCGAGAAAGCTCGTTTTTGACAGCGTTTCGGCGTTTCAAATCGACGTGTTTACTTTGCTCGTGATTGTGTTTCTCAAGATCGTTCCAGAAACTAAGCATCCTACCAATGTGCTCGAAACAGAGACAGGACACGGGCTCTGTGGCCTGGAGGGCAGCCGAGACGGTTTTCATTACTCGGGTAGCACAATATCACAACGAATAGCAAAACAACCACAGCCAGGAGCAACAAGAACACCGCGAAGGAACAAGAAGGAGCAGGCGCAACACGAAAACCTTCCGGCCGGATCGCCTTGTCCCCTTCTCACCGACCACTCCATTTTGTTCCCTACTCTCATCCCTCTTTCTCATCCTTGTCCTCGTCCTCGCTCAACCCCAAACTCGCCCCGTAAAATGTGACAACTGATAGCGCCCACATCATAGGCAGGATCCTGAGCACGGCAACTAGAAGACGACAACTAGAAGTAATAAAGAAACTTGGGGACGTTGCACAACAAGGATTTGGGCGGGGGGCATGTCTCTTGATTTCCGTAGGGTGCATCGAGCAGTAAGGCCATACAACTTTCTCTCCCAGTTCTTGTCACCATACTCTCGATGCCGTACTCCGTACAGATTGTTCGTCCTTCATATTTGGGACGCACCGCGCCACACTTTAACGTGCTCGGAAGAGGAGGATGAGGGAAGAAATGAGGAGGATAACTCAAATGGCTTCATCTCAATAGATGACCCTGGGGATGCGGACGGGCGCACAGCACGATGCGTAAAGCACGAGGTTGCAAATCGCCAAATGAGGCCATGGGAAAATGAAAGGAGAGAGGAGAAAAACACATACCATACAGAGATATACACACACACTGGGCGGACATACGTGGCGGACGACAGTGGCGGACGTGAGACGACATGGCAGGACAGAGAAAACAACGGGGATTCCTATTGTGTATTCATTCATGCGTGGACACGAAGAACACAACAGTGTTCATACATATCAGGAGGGATGCTGTAAACGCAAACTGTGGTCGAATGATCTGGAAGATGTGGACTGCGCACATTACTGTTTGGTTCCGAGGCCCATCCTCTTACTATTGTTTGTCTTTCGCTTACGTCGTACATCGTCTGGGGCCAGCAACCGGGTCAAATGACAGTTTTGTATCAATTAATTGTGTCTACCATGGCTGTGAACGTCACCCAATTTAATTCGTTTGTCTACACTTATTGTCAGCCAGTCGACAAAGCATTAAACATCGCCACAGGACGACGAAAGCAGACAGTGAGCACGCGTAGCCAAGCAAACCACCTTTCAGTAACAAAGGCAGAGTCGTCCGTTTGAAGTGGTGCAACTGAAGAAGACGGCGATACAACCATTTACCGCCACACTCGTCCTTCCCTCGTCCATCACTTCCCCGTCCGTCTGCCAACCAATTGTCTGGGCGTTCTTCGTCCGTCTCTGCCCGGTCGTCTGTCCATTGTTCTATAGAGACTCCTCACCTTTCCGCACCTCCTTCGTAGTCACCGAGACTGTTAGACCTCCCTTCTTTACCAGCCAAGGGGGACAGTGACCCAAAAAAAAACATCGCAGGGCCTTTGACAGATGCCGGCCGCTGCTCCTCAACGCGCACCCTTCTTTGGGTGCTCTTTTCTACCAACTGCTCGCGTCTAGGGAGAGACCTCCCTGGCCGCGAGGAGGGGGCTGACAGCAGCGCGGGGGTCTTTGCTGTGCTCCCAACAAGTTGGTCGGGACAAAGCTTTGATGGACAAAGCTTATCTCCAAGGAGTGCCCAAAGTGTGTCCCAAAGGATGGGATACGCGTCTCCCTGGCTCCCAGAGGGAGTTCTGATACTGCACTGCTGTTGGGTGTTTTTTGGGGGCCAACGAGCAACCCTGGCTTGGCTCCTGGACGGCTCGATCGGAGGATGTGTGCACCGTCGACCGGTGGCCGTCGTCTTTCTCTTTTCTTTGACATAGCACCGCCCACGGTCACTCGTCCGCAAGGGAGAGCCTTGGCTGTGTTGGCAACAACCGACCAACAGTACGTCGAACACATCGTAGGGAGAGCAAAAAAAAAAGAGTGCGGAACTGACAGCCTTTCACTTACAACTTTCTTTGGTGGCTTGGGCCCCGAACCATGCTCGGGCCTTGGCTGCCGTTCAACTTGTCGACTTACACGAAGGGCGTTTGTCGAACAAAGAAGTTGGTTGTGCTAGCGCCCCTCTCTCGTAGCTTTCTCCTCCCTCTCTTCCCACCACACTGGTCTTTGTGGCGTTTTCGACTTTTTGCTGCAAGGGAGGACTAGGCCACAGCCTTGAAGAGGAAACGAATAAATTTACGCTTGACCGACGCGTGGGGATTCCTCGGAGCTTTTCGTTGGACAAAACTGTCTTGCCGGGACAAAGGGAGGATAGAGGGCTGAAGAGCGGAAAGAAGGCGAACGATGCTGTCCCAAGAAAGAGGGCCGCTAGCTACCCTCAGCTGCCCTCGGCTACCCTACTGCCAACAGAGTCTGTCAGTTGTATTGTTGGCTGGCCGTTATAATAGGAGAGACGCAGTGCTGGGACCTCCAAGGGAACTTTGTTCGTCTTGACAGGGAGAACCGGTGAATGGGCGTAAAATCAACAACAGTACAATCTCGCCCAAAATGGAAAACGAGTCTGTATTCTCTTGGGAATATTCTTTCACCGTTCTTGACAACAGGGCGCTTACCCTGGGAATCTTCCTGGATGGATGTGCCAGTGGTCACCAACAGTTCGTTCAAGGGGGATGTTCAAAGCATCCTTCCTAGAGGATCTCCATGCCCAACGAGGTGCATGCATAAAAAGGAATATCGTGCAACCGTGATAAAGAAAAGTGAAAGAAAGGCAGAAAGATGAAAAGGCGTCATTTCTCGACAATCGCCGATCGACTGCAAAGATGTAAAGACGCTGAGAGAGTATGTGTCTGCAACGAAGCCTTCAGCGCCTAGCGCATGCAAGGGATGAACGTCGGTTCGGTGGTGACGGTCAAGAAAGCGGGGAAACCATGGCCGGAAAGGGTTAAAAGTAAACAACGACGGCCGGCTGCCAGACAGGCGGTCACAGGCGGTAGTAGTAGACTCACGAAAAGGAAAAGCTCACGGGGGGGAAGCGCCAGCCGGCCGCAAGCTATTGAAAATCCAAGTGCTTCTGAGGCAACTCCGGAGCTCAAGCCGTCGACGCTTAACTGAGACACTGCTTGGCTCGAATGGCTCCAAGGCTAATGCACGTCATTATTGTTGCTCGTCCTATTTGACATTGCAGAGCTGCGCCTAATCAGTAGCTAAAGCTCAACTCAGACGAGCCAACCATCTCCTTCACATAACTGGTCGACTTCAACAATTTAGGACGTCCGGAGACAAGTCCGGTGTGCATTGCAGGACTGCAGATATTTCAGAGACATTATCGTAAAGAACGTCATGATAGGCGACTGCTTCAGAAAAACAAATCGAGCTCGGTCCGGGTTCGAGAGCTTTTTTTTTTTTTTCTGTCGTCTCTATCTATCCCTTCCCTTCTTCCCTCGGCAAAGTGGTTTTTGTACGAGGGCATGCAGGTACAGTCGGACGGCCTGGAGATATCACACACCTTCTGGTCGGTCAATGTTCGTCTTGTTGCAGCCGATAAGGGGAGGTTGAAGAAGAGACAAGAGATTGAAAATGCCATCTACGGCCTCCGTGATCGGTGATAACAACATCATACATCATAGTAGAGGGATTATTAAGACGAAAAGGAACAAGGGATGATGAAAGACATGAGGTGAGCAGACACAGAAGACGGGAAGGAAGGCGACAAGCGACCGGACAGGAGATACGGACGAAAGAAGGAGACGACTATGGAAGATACAGAAAACGACGAGAAGAAAGATGACACAGACGGGATCGACGGTCGATCGAGAAAGGCACGGGATTCTGCCTCTTTATCTTTATTATTGCTGGGCGTGACGCGATTGTGAGTGATGCACGCGAGCTTACTATCACCCGTTGGTTGAAGTAGTCCGTGTTTGCAGTGGTCGATGATGCGCCATTTCAGCATTGTTGAAAGAGAGCTGGGATTGACGTCGGAAAAGGTTCCGCCTCAACGGCACGACAGGAGTGGCCGACAAAGAAAGTGATGCGGCTGTTTATTTTTCTCCTCTATCGCTTGGAATGATGGCCGTCTCCTGACTTGTCTGGCGATATTTCTACGTCGTCCCTTTGAATACACACCCTCTGTTGACAATGAGGCAAGGCTGCAACTAGAATCATATTGAGCCGAGGTATTGAAACACCCGAGATATGACGATGATTGGCAAAGAATGAGCTGAAAATGGACAGACATGGGAAGATAATGAGATAATCGGTACATGCACAATGAGTGTAAAAGATATTAATGACATTCGTCGAAAACTCGGCTGGTTACCATACCGCTGCTGGGCCTTTTCGATATTGCGCCCTGTCTCTCACAGAAAGGCGACTGCAGTCCAAATTTATGGACACCCTCTTCAAGGGGTTTTCATTTCTCCATATGATCTGCTGCAAGGCCATTTTGGCAAGAAGTAAAGAGAGACTTGCTGGGACGGCAAGCGAGGTCGCGATAGATTGCGCCGACCAGACTTTTTCATTTTCCTGTTCCTTCAGCTTTAATATCCGTCGTTTATTTGCCTTGCTCGCCTTAATACATTATTTATTTGTGATTGTCTTTCCGCGGCGGCAAGTGATTGGTGCAAGATTGTTGGGCGATGATTTATATTGAATATAGATGAACGAAAAGGGAGAAGAATAGATTGAATTGCCTTCACTTATTTTCGTTCCCATTTATCTCCCATCTATCTGCATGCAACCCGTTTCTGAGCTTTCATGGTGAATGAAAGCTGTTGGCTGTTGGTTCATGAGCTCGAAAAGGAAATCATCACAGTCACGATTCCAATTCGTGTCCTCTCATTCCGATATGTCTGTTGGTCCCATCTATTCTCAGTACCAACACAAAGAATAAATGAAAAAACTCTTCCCAACAACCGTTAATTGCAGACTGTAAATTTGTTTATTATTGATTGTCTATTGATTGTCTATTGATTGTCTATTGATTGTCTACCGCCTTGAAAATAAAATCAACAAATAAGATCTCTGAAAATGGCCCAGCAGCCTAATGTCTTCCCTCGTCCATGTTTTCTGTATGCACGTCCCCTTCTCTTTGCATCGGCGGTTCGCCCGACGGCAAGTCAAACTGTCGAGGGTGCATTATCGTGGCGTTCACATCATATGTTGTCTGTTTATTTTCGAGGCTGTTATTTCGTCATTCGCCTTCTTCTCTTTCAAGTCAAACTGTCGAGGGTGCATTATCGTGGCGTTCACATCATATGTTGTCTGTTTATTTTCGAGACTGTTATTTCGTCATTCGCCTTCTTCTCTTTGCCCTGTTGGTCGCTGGCGGCCCATTCCTGTACCACTGCTGCTGCCCGTCTGGGTCTACACAACAGCAAAGACAATGGAGACATACGTCGTACTGCGGGCTGCGGTTGAGCGGCCAGACTCGTCACTTCATCCACTGGCTGGCAGTCAACGTCTTGTGTTGGTGTAGCTCTCTCATTTCTGCTATTGCCCTCTTTCATATGCCATGCATTATCGCTTAATCTATTTGACGTAGAGTGATGTACGGTCTGAAGGTGAAGACAAACGCAAGAAAAGACGAAAAGACGAAACTTGCGTCAAGAAATCGAGAGCAATTCTCGTATGAAAAGACAAAAAGACAATAAAAGCAATATCCCTTCGATGCCAAGACCGCACAACATCCGTCACTGACTGCAAGCGAAAGGAGATATGCAAGGCAAGACAAGGCACACTTTCAATTCTGTTCAAAGGGAGCACTCTACTCGGCGCAGTAGTTATGGTCACGGCCTGCAGGTGTGGTGTTATTTGTGTGCCATCAAATGTTTAATGATGGCCGATGTCGACGCGGGAGTCTAGAAGCTGTCACAGAATACAGAGGGCATGTCATTGAACATTCACAATACGACAACCTTATGCTGACGATTGTCCAATCTTTTCCGTCTCGTCTTTCATCTGCTCTTTGCTCTTCTCTCTTTCTCTTCTCTCTCATTTGTTGGTTTTCACTTCAGGGTCCTGTTCTTTCTCATCGCCATGTGATGTCGTCTTGTGAGCAGCATCGCCGAGATATTGGTTGACGGACACTTTGATTTTCAAACGTAGGCACGGTAGATGTTGAGCTTTGGGCAATTTTTACGTTCTCTTCGCTCTCTTTTTGGAAAAGAAATGCTCCAATTGTAGGCATTTTTCTTCTTTGGTTCTGACTTTACTTTCTTATGGGCTTAAAAAAAACCTCGGGACTGGTAAGTAAACAATGAATCAAAATATTGGCCATATTATTCACAGCAAAATCATGTTTATTGACAATAAACACTAAGCACAGTGCATATAATTTGTCTCTTATATGTTTTTAAATATTGCTGAGCATATTCTCATGTCTCTTATTGTATTATCATATACCACGCCTTTTCCATAGTATCAATGTTTGAAACGTGTCGCGTGCTATTCGAATGTCTTGTGTGTAAGGAGTACTCCGTAGTCTAGAATCGAGCCCGCATTCCTCAGGCGAGGCGATTTCGATTTATTCCTTCCTTCATTCTTTCTATCCCGTTCTTGGCTTTTTCTTTCTCTCCATTCTCCATTCTCAGCTCTTGCCCGTTGGGACTTTGTCCAGTGGGAGCGTGGGAGCGTGGGATGCCCGCCTTGCCCGCTCCTCCTTCGTACGCAATGTCTCACGTTCCGGCAGGGAAGAAAGGGAGAGAGCGATCAAGGCAGGTGATGTTATTTGTTTTGGCGGCCACATAACTCCGTACCTTTGTACACATACTCCGTACTCCTCACATTTCTCCCTTGATTTCTCAACGTCTTTTCCCTCCCTTTCATAGGCCCACCAAAAAGGCGCAGCCCTTTCTTGGGGAACTCTTAGCCGCCCTCACCGCCGTGCACGCCCTCACACTCACTCAAGAGTCAAGCTTGACTCAAGAAGCACGCGGATGACGGAGTTTGCCTCTACGATCCTCGCTTGGTATGTGGGACGGCATCTTTTTTTCTCCGCCAACGCCTCGTTCTTGAAGTGCCCTTGTCGAAATCTCCCTTCTTGCCTCGTTTCACACGCCTTTTACCATGAGCCACATAAAACAAGAAAAGTGTTACGGAGAAAGAGAAAGCAAGGCTCACAGGATTTACAAGAAGTGCCATGAAACAAACCAGTCGAAAAAAGGATCCACGTCGACGTCGTGGTCCATGTTCTCTCCATACTCTCTCCCTCAATCCACGTCATTGTGCCCTGCATAAACACTCCTGAGCTCCTTGGCTGTGCAAACACAAAGAATGCCGTGACGTCGAGTCGGAGGTCGGAGGTCGGAGGAGATGATGGCGTGGCGCGTAGCACAAGCCACAAACAACGACGTGTGCACATTCATCCACTCATTCGCGGCCAAGTCGGGCTCCAATAATAAGGTGGCGACTGTAAGAAGTCCTTGTCAAGATATGCACTTGCCCCCCAAAACCTAAACAAACAAGCCTGAAGTGTTCGAGTTCGAGAGTGTCTTGCCTCCGGGAGCGTAAGGAATAGGCCCATAGTTTTTTATTGTCTTGCTTCCTGCACGCTCCATTCAGCGGTGCTCCTACTCCGAGTATGTGAGTGCGGTCCACTGAAAAATGATGAAAGCCCACCAGCTAACATGCCGTGATATCCACTGCAGTTCCACTGTGATTCCAATGTAATTCCACTGTAATTCCAAAGTAATACGACGTAATATTGGGTAGAAATCCACTGTAAATAATATACTAGACAGACAGCGTGGTTTGAGATGCATGCCCCTATTTCCCATGTTTGAATTTTCACGCCCCAGACGCGCCCAAAGGTTCTCCACAGTCCATATTTCATATTCAATCTTGGAAATCGGGGGCCAAACCAACCCAACGTGGGCGTGATGGGCCGCCCTTTCCATATCTCGATCCATCTCACGATCCATACGGAGTACGTTCGTACTCCGTAGCGGAATGGCAGGAGATCCATTTTGAGAGAGGGGGCGTTTTCAATACGGCATACACTCAGAGGCGCCTTTTTGAAGCGTTCTATGGACCCGGCCAGGCCTTTGCACGCCGGCTTGCCTTGTTATTGTTTTTGCAGTGGCTTTAGTAGCCCTTTTTACATTACAATGCTGAAGAACTACAAGTACTCCGTAGGAACGTGCCCAATCCAGCGCAGCCGAGAGGCGGCAGACCCGCTCCAGGCATCCATAATAAACTAGAAAAGAGGACACTTTACGGAGTACAGCACTGAAAATAGTTCATGCAGCGGACGATGCGGCTGGGCAAATTCAGTGGAAGGCTCGGCAGCTGGGAGGCCTAGAGGCCACCTAAGAGGCTGCGACGGGTGGCAGTGGCGAGAGGTTGAGGCACGAGAATGAGACGGAGCTTGGCTTTGAGAGAGAACAATACTAGCATAACCCGAGAAACAGGCGACTCCACGAAAAAGAACAGGCTGTAAGTTGCAGGTGAACAACTGAAATTTTCAGTGAGCTGCACATTCTCACCATATCCTCCAAGCTGGTGATTTCGGCATCATCGGTGTCATCACTGTGCTGAGAAGGTGTGATTTTTGTGCTGTTTTCCTTCTTTGCCCGGTTCTGCCCTTTATTCTCACCTCGATTTTAAGTCTTGTGATCAAAAGCTGTGACTAGATTTTTATGTGATGACGATGACACTCACATATGGTTTTCCGTGTCCTTGTTTTGATTTTCTCTGGGTGTATTCACATTGCATTAATCTCACCCATCACTCGTATTGTTCACGATGATACTCCGTATTGTGTATGTTATGCTGCTTTTTTCCTGGGATGTCGTTGCATTCTTTTGATGGGTTGCCCGGATTGAGACTAGTTTTAGCGACAGGGGTGCGGTTATTGGTGGCACTGGTGGCATTGGTGGCCATTTGTTTAACAAAGACTGACAGCCTCGACACCAGGCAGCCACTGACAGGCTACAGAACTAGGCAAGGTGGAGCCTCTTGACGAACAACGACACCTCTTCTTTTTTGCTCACAGCCTGCCTGAACCTGCCTTGCCTCGCCTTTCTTTTCGTGTCTTTTCGTGTAAGTCATCGGCCATTATAATGCTCTTTTATGTGTCATTTAATGTAGGCAGCAGGGCTTGTTTTTTTTGTTTTTTTTTTTTGCATACGCATTATTTGCCCTCTAATTTGAAATGTGGTCAATGTCTGGGACAGACAGCTACTAGGACTTCTATTCTTACCGCGCTTGACTCTTTGTTTATTGATATTGTTGCTTGATATTGTTGCTTGATATTGTTCCCAACAAAAAGCTGTGATTATGGCCTTTTTACTGTAACTCTGAAGAGGCCTCAGGAACTAAATGACAACCCCTGGTGATTCATGTCTCATATGAAAAAAAAAAGTTTAAAGAAATCTCATCGCAGGCATCGCTGCCGAGGTGGCTCGTGGTAAAAACATGGATGGAAACGAAAATGTAAAGCATATGCAAACGCAAACACGGCATATCTACAAACCCCGTATTTTCAATATTGCTGTATTTTTCGCATTGCCTGAATAATGAAAGACATCACACGTTCGTAAGTGTGTACCAATACTGGAAAGCGTCTGTCATTTGCGGTCGGTCTGTTGGTATTGCTACGTCCGCGCACTGTAAGTAGTGCACGGCGTGATCCGCTATTATTATCCCAAATAGGCAGTTTCTTACACCAAGGAGGCAAAACATAGGTACATCCATCACCAAATCACGGGACAAGTGACAACATGTGATGTAGCCGGCAAAGTATGAGCATATTGTGGCCACACCAAATTCCCCCCCAAGAAAAGTATGTACCCTGATTTTTATGTCATATTGTTTCTTGTTTCTTGATTTACTTATGGAAGCATCATGTCACATAAGTTTATCAAAAATGCGGGGAGATTTAGAAACATCATGAATCGTAAAGAAGGTTTTCCTCGTTTCACTTTTCCCTCGACCTTTAGCTCATCCTTGTGTGACCCTAAAAGTCTATCCGTGCAGACATTTGACACATTCGTATCTCGTACCACATGGTATCGCAGATTTGAGCCTACTACTCTCGATACGCCACGCCACAGCCGCGCGCCTGGAAAAGACAAGTGTCTCTCACCGCCGACGCCTTCGTCATCCCATCACATCGATGATCGAAATAGCATCAAAAGTCCGCCAGAAGGACGCCAGCGTGCGGCACCGATGCATCCCGGCTGACAAGTGTCAAGATACTGTACGCGCTTCCGCAAGTTACATCGGCGACACGCTTATCCTTTTGAGTCAACAATACGCGTCTGGCGGTAACAACGCGTGTTGCTTGCGCAACCTTGAGCAGAATGACTCTGTCCCATCTCTGCCTGAGTTCAGCTTCGAGTCATGATCGTTAAGGACCGCTGTCAACCTGAAGATCGCCTTGACGTCTAAAGATCCGATATCTTGTGATGGCAGGGCTGAGTAAAGCTGTCAGAACCAAACTGCTCCTGTGATATCATTCGGACATATCTCTTTGTTGCAACTTGTATATTCAGTTACAAGTCGCGCATCTTGAAACCAAGTTGGGGGAGGCTGCATTTACGGTAGATATGCAAAGCTGTCGTATAAGTCATGTAAGTGCAAAGTGAAGTGCTGGTAGCTGAGCTAGTGCGGAATTTCGACCAAGGTATAAAAGATGAAAATAATTAAACTCAGAATGATATCAAAATTATTTTCGTAGAATATAAAATTGCAGACTACTGGATAAAAATTAAACAATTATATACGGAGTATGTCTCAAAATAATAAACATATAGGTTTGATATCAAAAAATCAAAACTGCCTAACATCATGTGTGGACAAAGAAAATACCAAACAAAGAGCGCATCAAGGGATATCCCTTGATAGGCCATTCTCAACTACCGAGAAGCCTCACTTTTGCACCTAAATTTGCATTGGTATTGTTTAGACAGCCCCCTATCGGCCCTGCATATTGCTGCCATTGTTGACCCAACAACTCGTTGGATATCAACCAGTGCCGTGGTGCTGGTAGCCTCTTGTCGCCCTGTCGTCGCACCGTCGACGCCTCACTTTCACCCTTTCTACGGGTCTGTCATCGCCCGCAGAGATCGCTCGTCACGAGTTCTCTTTCAGCGTCAGCCAGAAGGCGATCGGCTCTCCAAAGGCCTCTCAGGCCTTGGGAATTTTCCATTGTTCAAGTTGTTCACAAAGAGTTCGCCTCACGGGCACGAGTTTAAATTTAGGGCTGGGTAAATCCTACAGCAAGTTTTTGGTGAGGACGGGTCGACAAGACAATGGCACCAGATTCAAAAGGGTAGCATGCCGTGCACGAAGGCAAGACAATCGTGTAAGTCGTCTGGTCGTCCACGAGTCTCGCCATTGAGTTTCCCTCTTCGAGTCTCCCTTGGCGGCGAACATCTAGCCCAAAGAGACAAAGACCGCGAAGGACGCCGTCGGTTTTTGATAGCCTCAATCGTTTTCCTCACTACTCCGTACTCTGTACAAAACTAACCGATGTCGTCTTAAAGTAGCTTTTGCACTTGTTCACAGTAGTTTCGGTACAAAGGGAGGCTTCAAAGAGTTTCGAGTTCGAGTTGACGACAAGAGGCTGCTCCATGGGTTCTCATTGGCTGAGAGGGCCGTGTAAGACAAGATTGGTCTTTCGTCTGGTAAACGCCCGTGATGGCGGGGTTGATGTTGAATTGTGGCATCTGATTCGTCGACCCGACTTCTGAAGTCAAAAGATAGGGCCTCGAACTTGTTCCGTCATCTTGAATACGAGTAGTGTCGATGTCGAAGGTCAATGGTGTCGATTGTAGTGGCAGAGGCCGATATGAGCGATATCATCCATTGTGTATAAACCTGCTCAAACTCAAACGACTGCATCAGACTCGACGTCTCAATCTTTCTCGATGGTTCTTTCGCCCGCCCTTTGGCGCTTTGGGCTCGTCATAGGCGTGCTGATCAGTTGCTGAAGGTGGCGGTCGTGTGGTATCAAGAGTATACGGAGTAGATTTTAGCACTTAATTTGGATTACAAAATAAATTAGAAATTCACCGTGGCTCAGCCGCCGGTCCAGTCTGTTCCTTTTGGATACTTTGGCTGCACTTTTGGCGAAGACTACTTGTGGTCTGGCCTCTCTTTCAGCCACATCTCTCCATTCAACCACACCACCACCACACGTTCGAGCACACCACCAGCCTGGTAGTCTCCAGTAGTCTGTAGTCGTCGTCGTTGTCGTTGTTTAGTGCTATCTCGACGTCGTTTCTCCTCTTTCTCTCCTTTTCCGCGGCAGGTGCTCCGGGGGATGTGCACTACACTGGCTTCGTGGCCTCGGGACTGGTACTTTTTAGGCGTGAGACACCACCAAAACCACACCAACAAACCACCGCGGACAGCGTCCAGGCCCGTCCGTCGACGGTACCGAGCATTATAAACAGTAGTTTTCTAGTATACACAGTACCCCGTAGCGCGGTGGCAAAGGGATGCTACACCTTTCTCAACTCTCTCTAGTCTCAACTCTCTCCAGACGAGGCAAGCCACTTTCGTTAGTCTTCGCTCCAGCCGCTCGCTTCGTTCGTTCTTGCAGGTCGCAGGTCGTATTCCATGAACGGGCGGTGTCCCCTAGTGTGTTTTCTCCTGCAGCGTGTCTGTCCTGCAGAAGGCAGGAAAGAAGAGAGAAGTGGGGACCACTATCACTAGTGAGGACGATCTCCTTATTCTTTCGACGGAGAAGAAGAAGAAAAAAAAAGGAAATAATCGCGAACAGCCTGCGAGTCTCTTGAACAAAAAAAAAAAAGACCGTGCGTCGTCAGCAAAAGAGGAGAAAAGCTAGCACCAAAGAAAGGCAATGATTAACCGCACCAAACGGCGGAGACGGGCTGGACGGACTCGACGGACTCCTCGACGGACTCTACGGAGAGATTTCCCAGCCCCAACGAAATAGGGGGGATGGGGCACATCTTTCCCACGATATGGAGACACGATATGAGACACGATAGAGCAGCACGAGCAGATGCCAAACTTTACGGCTTGCGTGCTAGCGGGCTGTCGATGCAGATTGCTTAGCATGGATCACTGCTCCGAAGACTGAAGAGGAAAGGATGCCACGGATGCACGGCCTCAAAGGTTGTCGACGAAGGTCTTGCTTGACAAGAGTCTGTGAAATCATATCGAGTAACAGATGTGCATGGTGAAGGATGGTCTAGATGACTAGCAGCCTCTAAAATTCCCAGTCTAAAATTGAGAAGCTCTTCTTCGTGGCCCAAGGATAAACGGCAGAGATAGACATGATTTGCAGACCTTGTGTTGTCAAGTGTAGAGTTTTCTTTCTACTGTGTAAAAGTGCAACAATAAGGGAGGGGTCGTGTGATAAAAAACCCGAGTTTGGAACAGGATTATCAGGGTGGTGGACACAGAGACACAGAAACACAGAAAAAGATAGACATCAGACATCCAACGGCGTCGTCTGGTTCGTCTACAAAGTAGCTCTGTCTGGTTATCTTTGGATCATCACCGTAGCAGTAGAACACAGAATCGAAACCTGTGGAAGGATTACTCCAACTCAGACGGAAGACACCAAGAACATCCAACAAAAGCGCTACGAGGGGTGGGACTTGACACATCGTGTCGACCACGCGACTGTCCTTTTTGTTCTTCTCGTCTTTCTGGCTCTTTTTTCTTTCCCTCCTAAATTTTTTCTTCGTCTTTGGCATCCCTTGCCTTGCAACGTAAGATAATCGAGAGCTGTTTCGGCGAAGGCGCCCGCTTCGTTTGCGAGATTTGGATATGTTCACCTATGTAGATGGAGTAATACGAGTAGAACCAACAGGTCAGCCCGGGCGAACAGACCATACACCAACGACAAAAAAACCCGAGAACGAAGCACAGGGACCGGACCCAACGAACAGACCGCTGGGAGAAGCGCTGGGATGGGAAAGGGAACAGACGAAAGACCACGCAATGTCCATCACCTCCGCGTATTCGCTGGGGCCGAAGCGCCCAGTCACCGACAGAAATACGTCGTACGCCCAGACTGTGCTGAGAACGCCTTGAAATTACACAAGACTACTCAAAAACCGCCCAAGACCGCCCGAGACCTCCAATACCGCCCCCAAGGATGCCTGCAGGATGGGAAGATGTACAGTCGAGGGCGCTAAAATGGGACGTGCAGCTGGGGATGCACACGGCCTGGGCGCCCGCTTAGCCTTCCACTTCTGTGTTCGCGCCTACATAGAAATGTACGCATAATACGCCTGCCGGCTCGCCCGGTGGTCTTTTTGGGTCTCTTGGGTCCTTTTGGGTCCTCTTGGGGTTTCTCTGGTGCCGCCTGTTGGCTCCAGTGACCCAAAAGACAAATTGCTGGGAACGCCCGACGGAGGCTGCCCTCTTCGCCTTCTTTTTTCTTTGGGAACATGTCTGTCTGTTGGCCCTTGTCTCAATCTGTCCATGTTGTCCATCCCTTTCGCCGCTTCGTCTTTTTTGTGTAAGTGTGTGTAAGTGAACGGAGATGAGAGACAAAGGAAACCATAGAAACCAGACGAGCCAGAGAAACAGGGCCGACTGAGAGCCTTACCAGGGAGACTGAGAGCCTCACCAGGGAGGCTTGAGAAGTGATTCTTACAGCCAGTTTGTATGCAAGTCTTTCGCCTTCAGCCTACGCAGGCTTTTTGATCAACCAAGGCGAACAGTTGCCTCCCCGTTGCCCGTTGAGTTGACCATTGCCCGGGAGCAAGAGCCTCATTTCTAATTTCTGATTTTGATTTTCTATTTGATTTTCTCATCCCTCGCCCGTTGAGTCCATTTCTGTAAAGACTTGTCTCAAAAAATACGCTGTCTCAAAAAATACGAGAGCCTCATACCTCGAGCCTTGCAAAAAGGTCTGGACATTGTCTACCGGCAGTGTCGGTAGTCGTAGCACTGACTTTTTCAATATCAAAGTCGCAAGCCAGTCGCAGCACTCGCAAGCACGCAAAAGACCTCGTAATACGAACTGCGTCGTCTTCGACGGAGGGGGGGCTGCCTATCCCCGGCGCCCCTTTGACGTGCGCAAGTGTACGGAGTAGTACGCATTTACGTCGTATCTTACCTATCTTACTTCTTACATTCGTCTTTTCTACAGCATCGTCGATTGCACGTTTCTTGACCGCCGTAGTGTAGACAAAGGACTGCTAGCTTCACACACGATTACCACGCTCTCCATGCACCCCGGTAGTGGTTCGTCGGTGGTTTGTTTCGAAGGAGACGCTCTAGCGAGTCTAGCGAATGAAGCGAATGGAGCGATATCACGCTGTGGCATGTGCTGGAAAGGGGCTGAGGGGGAATGACGATAGGAGCCTTTGCTTCCTTTTTCTTCTTCTTCCATCTTCCCCTCTTTCGCGTGGCCGGGTCCTGTCTCTCCTGTTTGCATCTGTGCATGTCTGCACGTCGTATCTGCTTCTTCATATCATGGTGTGAAGACGACGTTCTTGGCTCACGTAACTTGACGCTTGCCCTTTTCACTTTGGCTTCCACTTCCTTGCTCCCCTATCTCCCTATTTCCATGCCTCCATGTGCAGCCATGGCCATGGCCGTGCACACCATCATTCGTCTTAGCATCTGCACCGTGCCTTTTATCAGAGAGTGCGGCGTAATATCTTGTGATCGTCAAGTGCTATTCTTGCTATTTTCCATATCTTCTATCTTTTCTAATATCCGACGTCGACCAAACCTCATGGAGACCGAGCCATGCAGAAACTTGTATGAGACGCTTTGCGACTTTCAGACTTTCTTGGGCCTGTCTGTGACTGTGCTAAAATAGTGTTTACGGAGTACGACGTAATTGCCAAGGGTGCTGCATAGCCTGAAACTGGGCGCTGCCTATCGCTCTTTCGTTTGACAGGCGTTTGCTGGTTTGTCACTCTCAGTCGGTTGTCGCCAGTCCTATTCTAGGAAACAGGCCGCAGCCTGCCCAGCCAGCCCGGCGTATCGACGACCGGGCAAGGTTGCAGTGTTGCAGTGTTGCAGTTGCTGGTCGGTCTCCTTCCTGCAGGCTGCTGCGTTATCTCACCGTTCTGACGGCCACGGCCACGGCCAGCGGTCTTCTCTTTTTTCTCTCCACTCACACAGACATCCCCAGCCTCTGTGAGCAGGGGCCTGCAACGACGCTTGTCTGGGGTCCAAGCTCCTTTGCTCTTAGTGGCTGGCTGTGGACAGGCCGACGGAGCGTTTGCGCCTGTCCTCCGCTTTGAAAATCATTGACAACAACCGACAACAACCCTTGTTCACTCCAAAAATGTTGATGCACGGATGGGGGCGAAAGAAGGGCGCAACCTCACGCACACAATCGGCACTGTCTTTGCAGTGGCAAACTATGCAAGCAATGGGCTGTTAGACCGTGCAGCACTGTGCCGATAATGGCCGTGTCCCGTGGAAGGCTCTTTTAACCTCCCGGGCGCCTTGACCATGATCGACCTTTCTGGGCTGTCATTCAGGGGCGAATAAATATAAACACATATTTTCTTTTGCAGACAGCCTCTGCTGTCATCGGCCGAGTCTTGTCTCTGCAGTGTTAGAGGAGAGTCGCCCTGTATGCCCTGTTCTCTTGTTTTGCTGTCGTCTGTGATTGTCCTCCGTTACATCACATCTTTGGACAATCACGCGTAGGGCCACTTTGATTTCAGGGGACTCAATGTCTTTGCCACAGACTGAGACATGGACCAACAAAAAAGAACAAAACAGTAGGCAAGAAAAGCTTCTGAAGAGATGACTAGAAGACCAAAAAGCGGCATACGAGTATTACAACGGTTGTGAGACATAAGAAAAAACATGGAAGACATGGAAGACAGGGAAATTGATGGGGGCCCAGGGATGAGAAGCCAAAACAATGGCAAGAAAGAACGACACTGGACAAGACGACCAGAGCACGATTGGCTGGACAGGGCGAGACAGGTTTTCGAACATTGTGGATCGTCTAGAAGGGGAAAAGAGAAAAGTGGACACTCTCCTCTCAAGAAAAAAAAAAAGAAAAAAAAAGGATGGTTCGGCTGCCGTTTCCACTATTTGGACCACCCACTGTATGGAAAAGGGGAAAACGAGCTCGCCTCGTTTTTTTTCGTCTTTTCGCCCTGTTCGCCCTGTTCTTCTGGCTGCAGCTTCACCCGACCTGGCCATCGACCCAATCATCTTTCGCAGATGGACATACCGGATCCACCTACTGCCGCACGTCGCAATAGAGAAATGCACACATGCACTGAAAGACAAGGCCTCTGAGGAAAACCTGGCAAGGACGACCCTGGCAATACGCGGCCTCACCTAAATTTTACGAGGCTGCAGGGTGCCGGGCCCTCCGCTGGCCATGTTCCCACGCTATTTTGAATTTCAAGATACGTCGTACTGCTACGGAGTAATACGTCGTACTTCATAGTAAAGTGAACAGGGGGTTGTTGACATTGAAAGGCGGAAAGGCGCTTTTCAAAGTTGCAGCGCCAGGAGATTTCGACATTTCGCATTGTGTCTCGAAAGCCTGGGCAGCTGGGCCAGGAGCGACACTGCGGTAAGGTTTGAGAGAAGAGCGATACCGTGGGCGTTATTACAATATTACAAACGACATTGTTGAGGAATATAAAAGAAAAAGAAAATATGGGATAAAATAAGAACAAAAAATCAAATAAAAGGAAATCAAACACGGACAAAAAAGAATAAAAACAATTAAAACATACCAAGTCTCACAAAACACATCGTATCATAAATGCATGGAAATACCTTTTACAGAAAAAAAAAGAAATAAAAATAGGACACGCCGAAGAACGATGGCTGAGAAGCAGAAGCAACTTCACGGTGCCTTCCTTACAAAAAGCAAAAAGTCACTCGATGGCCAAACGAAATGAGCACACCTCTTTCCCCTATCTTGGCTGTTCTCAGTCGTATCTTCTGGAAAGCGACGAGACAGACCAAGCTCTTGATCTACGGACATATTGTCGCGTGGCCTTCTTGGACTGTTCCCGTACTCCGTACTCCGTGCTGCGTGGTCTGTTCCAGCAGAAAAAGAAAAGAAAGTGACGAGAATGGGTGATGGAAAGTGATCAGGATGACTATCGAATGCACTTATCCCAGCTTGGGATCGTCTCTCCTCCTCTTTGCACACCGTCTTCCTCAGGTTATCATCAGGATTTATTTTACGGATGGTGCAGCAGCACTGGCGCTATCACATCTCGACTTTTTGCTTGTCCTGTTCCTGTTCCTTTCTCGTAACAGTCTTCCATCATCAACTTCATCTTCTTTCTGTTCCTGTCCAACTTTTTGCAGCCTTTCCACTTTTGTCCGTAGCCCGTGCCCTCCTATTGGACTACGCAGAAAAAGTGCATGGACCATGGATTGCTTGTGGAGAGGGAGGGGGACGGCTGGACCGTGCCAGATCTAATTTTATTTTCGGCGTGCGGTCTCTTTGGGTGGGCGAGAGGTGGGGAGTGGGGACAATCTCACGCGCTGTCACTGCTCGTCACGCTCTCGACGATACGCCGTGCGTTTCTGCCCAGTCTTTTGTGGGAGGAGAGAGGAGCAAAGGAGCAGAGGAGCCTGGCCCACCCGGTCTTTTACCAAAGGCGGAAAGTGGATTACAACGTTCGACTTTCGAACTGCAGAAAAGACTGGCGTAATTTCTCGTTTGAGCAGGGGTGTTCTTGGGTTCCTTCTCCTTCTTCCCTCACTCTTGAAGATGGGCATGTGGTTTTTTATGGAGTTCCCTTCTTTGATGAATATGCGAAAGTGACTTGCGACTTGTAATGAGTTTGTTTGATTTCATTTTGCTGGGCGCTTTGATGAAACTCTTGTACCGCTGGGATTGCAGACAAGGATGGAACGGGAGATTCAAATTCAGCTCAGTTGCAATCAAATATTACTCCGTATGTGCATATAATTAGAGCATGCACAATTAAGACTGTGCATATATGTAGAGAGTATGCGTAAACAGAGAATGTTCTGACTACGGAGTACACATGGTATCGAACGCCACAGCCAATAGTGCCGCGCAATACTCTCAGAGTGCAGCAAAGAAGCACTAAAAAGCAAGTATCTTACGATAAAGAATGTGGTATCTCACAGGAGAGAGCAAAGACCGTGCATACTTGCACTTGCATGCGTTGTTCTCTGCATGCTGCAGTCTTGTGCATTTCTGCATTCTGCATTTCTGCACTGCGGCCTCAACTCAACCAGTGAGAGCGCCTCATCTTTCAGTGTGTGCATATTTTACATGCATCGTTGCCGCATTTTTGCCTGCATTTCTCTCTTTTTCTTTCTTTTTCTTTCCTTTTTCACCGCCCTTTGGGCACTGAGGCATGCTTCTCTCCTCTCATGCCTGTCTGTCGCCTCTCGTTTCTCTTGTTTGTTTTGTCAAGCATCAACGAATAGGCAAATCCCCATGCAATGCTGGGCCCCAAAATGTGAAACGGGTTTCTTGTTCGCATGTTTTCTCTTGCCTCTCTCTTCATGCTCGCCTTTTAGCCTCCTTCGCATTGTTTACTGTGTATGACCTCCTTGTACCCTGGCATGGGCTTTTGTCCATTTCCCATAACTCATCCCTCATCCCCAGGGGCTCTCTTTTGCCTCCCAAACGGCCGATCGTGACGGCAGACCCAAGCGAACGAACAATGGGATAAGTCGTGCCCATGGCATCGCATCATCGTAAGGTCTACGGAGTATGAGGATAAGGCCATACCAAGACGGTAGACCGCACCAAAGGCAAATGACCTTGTCCAGAGACTGGCATTGCCCGATCGAAACCGTGCGAGGCAGTTCCTGAGGCAGTGGTGTTTCGGCGGACTGCCATGGGAAACTATGTTTATGGAATCGTCGTACTCGTTTCTTACGCCCTAGATGTGTATCTTACACCAAAAAAGACACCAAAGAGGATAGAACCAGGGCGATTACGTGTGATAATGCGCTTCTACTCTTTTTTTCGAGGCGCCTCCTCTGCCGTATGCCTGAGGGAGAACGTGGGTTGCGCTCCAATGGGGTCTCTGGCTTGAGGAGCAGGCTGCGGTATTTCGAGACTGAAGGGCCCCTTTTTTTTCTTCTTCTTTTATTTTCTTTGTGCTCATGCGCTGCTAGGAGGACGCCAACACGCATCAAAAGGCATCTCCCTCTCCTTCAGCCGCTCGTCGGTGGCGTTGGTTTTAGTTATGCGAGCGCGAGAGCGACCTCTTATGCGTAGACTCTTAGTTCGTACTGGGCAGACTTTTGAGTCTCCACTACGATTTAGGCGAGAGGACGGGCTCGAAGGTCACCCGCCCTGTTCGCGCTGGTTCTTTTGTTCGTAAACTTCGCATCGGTCGTCGTTCGTCGTAGGTCGTAGGCTGAGGGAGCTACGGGCGTTTTATTAGTCTTCGACCCTTTTTTAGTCTGGCTTCTGGATGGATCTTGGCCTGCGCCATGCCAAAAATAAAGACTGCCTTCATGGAAGCCGGCACCAGGAGATGGAAGGAACAGAAAGAGGGAGTAAAATAGGGCCAAATTGCATAGCGTTGTTGGCTGACACACAACAGCCACCTGGCCTCCGAGGACTCCAACGACCTCCTGGGTCTAAGAAGTTTAGGGACAAGAAACGGCTCAGGCGGTGCCATTTCGCCGCGATTTTGGTTTGATTTGATTTTGACAGGCAACACGATCGACCTGGCCCTGGCGGTAGACCACAAAGAGCAGAGGAAAAGGCTAACCACCCGTCACTTTGTGAACATTCAGCCAGAGAAAGCTAACCACTTGTCACTTGTGCACATTCAGCCATGCACATTTGCACATCTCCGCTGGCCATCGAGTGGCCACTCCGTCAGATGTTGCCTTGTGCAGGATAGCCCGGAGCAAAGGTGTCTGCATCTTCTAAAATACTGCATGATGAGGAACGCTGGACACTAGTTCGTACCGCCTCAGGCATCCTCGCATCCTGAGCCTCTCTGCCTCTTTCTGGCTGTCTGTTTTCTGTGAGGCGGTCCAGTGCTGTGAGTGGCTGTGGCACCGCTCATCACTTCTGTTTTCTGCTTTTCTGCTGGCTTCTCGACTCTTCCCAGTCCTCTGCCTGGACTTTTTGTGTGTCAGACAAACCCATGCTCGACTTCTGACTCGCCCATCAGCGCCGCCCCTCTTTTTCGTATCCTGCGAGCCTGCGAAGCCTGCTGGAGCGTGCATATGGAGGACCTGTCCTTTTTCTGTTTCGGTTGCTCATCATCTTCGTCACCCACCCACTATTTTCCTGTCTGGGAGCCGTATGATTCGCTGCCTCGCTTGGTCTGGAAAGTCTGCGAGTCTGGTTCTGTGTGGCTCTGTCTCCACATCCTTTACATCCTCTTTTCTTTTGAAGAGAGAGACGCAAGAGAGATAGAGAGATCCACTCACACGAGTTTTTAAAAAAGAGGCGCGCTGCCCTTTCAGTCCTAGAGCAATGTCTCGCCTCCACACGGCGGGCGCCTCTGACTGGATGCCTCAAAACAAAGAAAGACGAGATAATAGAAATCTAGTGAAAAATAATAGATATAAAAAAAATAAACAAAATAAAAAGACAAACAGTAAATTCCAAGACAGCACAAGCACCAAAACTGGGTCGATTCACGCGCAACAGCCCACCACACAACCCTGCTCACCTCACATTCCCCTCTGGAGCGTAGCGTTCCCTGCCTCGCCGTGGCCGATTTTGACCAAAACAAGTTAGTCTTTAGTCATAATTTTATCTCGCCTCTTTGATTTTCTGTCCTCTTCGTTTTGCGGGTCTCGCTGGTCTATCCTCGTCTTCCTCGTATTTCTTCCTTTTTCTTTGAATTTAATTTTATTCTACCTGCAGTCTGCAAGCCACTGCATGCATCGGCCGTCCTCTCGCAGCTTTTGTCTATCTCTGCCTGTCTCCGTCTCTCCAGACTCTTGTCTGTCTCGCTCTGAGTGAGTCGTGTCTCGACGCCTCTCACTGTCGTTTGATTTTTATGTCTCTTGTGTCTTTTCTGTCTCTTATGTCTGCCTTCTATTGCCATTTGATGCCCATCCGTGTCTGATATGCAGCGTTTGTTGTCATTCTCGTGCTATTTGTTGTTCTTCTTGCTGTCTTTGCACACATTTTTTGTGCACACTTCTGGACACTCTGGACACACTCTAAAATTTGTGCTATCCGCTGGCCATCTCACAATACAAGTACCGTATATGTACGCATATGCCCATCCCCTGGCCCACAGCAGGTATGCAGGCATGCTCGCATGCAAAGGGCCTGCAGAACAAGACAAGAGTCCCATACCCATGTCTGGCTCCAGTCGAAAGACAGAAAGCCAGAAAATCGTCGAGGCCCATCCACCCCCCAGTCAAGTCCAAGCCTGGTCACTCTGACCACTCTGGCCTGTCTCCTGCTCGCCCTTCCCTCCTCTGGCCACTTCCCTCTCTCGCCTCTGTCCACTCCTCTGACTTGTCTCCACTTTTATCTGTTCTCCTCTTTTTATTTTTCCTTTTTTTCTTTCTTCTCTTTTTTGGGCCCCCCCCCTCTTCAAAACAACGCAACACGGCCTCGTTGCCCACCCCCCCATAATAAACCACGGCGTTCTTACTTTGTATACTCCTAGTCTCCCACACTAGCGGCAAGACGCCCTGCCCTTTGGTGCAGACCTTCACATTCACACAGAGAGACAGAGCACACTCTCGACACGTCACTCACGCCCCCCGTCCTTCGTTCTTTCTGGCTTGGCTTCTGGCTTTCTTTGCCAAGAAAAGAAAAGCACGTACCTTTGTACACCCTCCTCCTTCTTCGTCTTGCTTTTCTTGCGCCCGCCCCCCCAGTGCAGCACCCACACACCCACCACTTTGTCGAAGGAGGTACCCAACTCTTGTCTTGCCCATCGGATCGACCTAAAAGACCGTTGTTTGCTGGTCTGTTACAAGTCTACAAGTCCCATAGCTCGATGTCCTCCCCCCCATTCGTTGTTTCGTTATTCGTTATCAATATCAACGACCACATCCCCCTTCCTCCTACGAACGTCCTACTTCATCTCGAACCTCCCCTCATCCTCACCCGTCAGCCGTTTGGGAAACTTCTTTTTGCATTTTCGATTTTCATATTATTTTTTATTTTCTTCATTCTTCTTCAATACCCCCTTTCCTTCTTCTTCTTCAACCCACATTCCCTTTCCATATCTCATCACGGCTGTATCTGTATCTTCTCGTCTCTCACCATCTCTTCTCAACATCAACAACTGTGATCCCAGCACCTTCACATCATCTCATCACCACTTTGATACAAGCACAGTATTGACTCGTTAAGTCGAAGCTCAACATCTGTCTACGTTTTCTCTCTCTCGCCACGTTCAATCCCGGACTTTTCGACACACATTCCCTGGACTTTTCGACACACATTCCCTGGACTTTTCACTGGACATTTTGACGACCGTCATTCACGACCAAAGAAAAAGAATTCAAAACGGACCCGACCTGAGGATTTTATTGTTTTCTTTACAAGAAGCTATATTTTCTTTTCTCTTTCTCTTTCCTGTCAGACTATTCCACACTGGACAAACGGCAACAAACAACGGACTGGCTTTTCCCTGGATTTGTTTGATTTTCTGTTTTCTGTGTTTCTCAACATCTCACGACCAACCCACAAGGAAACCAAACATAACCAAATTCATATTTCATGTTATCTCTTCAGTCCTAAAGGAAAACCACCCGGACCGGTCTCTTCTCTCCCCTTTTCTCTCCCTCTTTCTCGTCTCCCCCCCTCAAATAACATGCAGAATGTCCTGGCACCAAGCGGCCTCCCGACACCACCCGCGTCGCCCCAGTCCTTTGACCACCCCAAGTGCGCGCCAAACAACTTCTTCACACAGCAACAACAGCCTCAGTCAATACGCACACATCAGCAGCAGCAGCGTTATGTCCCGGTAGCGCCCGCGGACCGGATCGGCACCTACCTGGGCAACCTGCAGCTGACGGGCATCATCGGCACTGGAGCATACGGAGTCGTCTACGAGGCCGTTGACGTCAAGACACGCGCCCGCTATGCGGTCAAGGCGCTCAGCAAACTGAATGCGGACGGAACACCCCTGGAGCAGCGGCAGATTGACTACCAGACGCGCGAGATCCGCCTGCACTACTCGGCGTCGGCCCACCCCAATGTTGTGTCTATGCACAAGATTATCGACATCTACCCGGATTGCCTTTTTGTCGTCTTGGAGTACTGCGCCGAGGGTGACTTGTTCTACAACATTACCGAGTGCGGCCACTTTGTCGGCAAGGACGAGCTGGCGCGCAAGGTCTTTCTGCAAATCCTGGACGCTGTGCACTACTTGCACAGCAAGGGCATCTACCACCGGGACCTGAAGCCGGAGAACATCTTGGTGGCCGACCGCGGCGAGACACTGAAGCTTGCGGATTTCGGGCTGGCCACATCCTCGGAGCGGTCGGAAGACTACGGCTGTGGATCTACGTTTTACATGTCGCCTGGTAAGTTCCCCTCCATGCAGAGAGATTTCTTCGAACATGTTGATATGTTACTTGAACTCAGTGCTAACACCAGCAGAATGCCTCGGCCAGAACGCGAGCTCGAAGCGCCCGTACTACTACTGCGCGCCGAACGATGTCTGGAGCCTGGGCGTCATCCTCGTCAACCTGACGTGCGGCCGCAACCCCTGGAAGCAGGCCTCGACGGAGGACTCGACCTACCGCGCCTACTCGCGCAACCCGCGCTTCCTCAAGACCATTCTCCCTCTGTCGGACGAGCTGGACGACATCTTGGCCCGCATCTTTGCCATCAACCCGGACCAGCGCATCACGCTGCCGGAGCTCAAGCAGCGCATCCTTGCCTGCCCTCGTTTCACTGTCTCGCCCCAGGAGCAGGCTGCCATCGCCCAGGTCCAGGCCCAGCAGGCTGCTGCCCACCAGCAGTTTATTGCTCAGCAGCAGCAGCAGCAGCACGTCTACGTGCCGTCTGCTACGGACTACGCCATTGTTGATGAGGACGACGAGGAGGACGACTACGACGAGGTTGACACTTCAGAGAACTCGAGCGTGTTCGACAGCGCCTCCGCGGTCGAGGACGACCAGGCGCTGTCGCCCGCTTCTTCGGTCCACGAAGACGACGAGGAGCTCCTGGAGGAGGATGGCTGCAGCATCAGCAACGACAATGACGACTTTGTCGACGCCACTCTGGAGGATATCGAGGTTGAGGACTGCCCTTCGCCCTGCGACTCGGCTTCCGAGTCTGAAGCTGCTTCCCTGATTGCCGACGACGACGAGGACAGCGACATTTTCGAGTACCAGGAGGTGCCTGAAATCGTGACGCCGCCGCCGCCTTCGGTGGCTGTGCACCCGCCTCCTGCTTCCGTTTCCGTTTCTTCCTTCTCGCCCATCCAGTTCCAGCCGACAGCACCGCAATTCCACCCTGCCGCCGCTCTTCCTGCTCTTCCTGCTCTCCAGCAGCAGCAGTGCCTGCCTCCCGTCCCCAACACCATCTTCTTTGAGGGCGAGGACGCCGCCATGCTGTGTGTGGACAATGTCGCGCCCGCTGCCTTCCACCACCACCAGCAGCACCAGCAGTTTTTGCAGCAGCACGCTCCCGTCTACCACTTTACCGACTACGCCCAGCCTCCTGCTGCTACCCGGGCATCTGCTCCTGCTCCCGTGGCTCCTCAGCAGCTGCCTCTCCCTCCCCCACCGCCGCAGCAGGCGCCCATCTCGCAGGCCTCTTCCCACCAGGCTTCGGGCTCCAAGTTCTTCTTCCCTGGTGTCTGGGACTGGATGATGAGCAAGAACGCCGCCGTCCAGGGCCACGTTGTGCAGCCTCTGCAGCAGCACATGCAGCACAACGCCCATTACCACCACCACCAACAGGCAATGCAGCAGCAGCAGCCTCACCACCATCACGTTGCGGGTTTCCATCACCCCATGGCCATGTTTAACATGCAGGGCTGTTACTAAAAAATACGTTTTGTTTCTTCTGTGGCTACAGAACAACAAAAATCAGTACCAACAAAAAAAGGGATACAAAAAAAAACCTTTTTGCTTTTTAACGTCTTCATGTCCTACTTTTTTCTTGTTTCTTTTCTGTTTCCTTTGTCATTACTACTATTACCAACTTTTTTTTTTTTTTTTTTTTTTCAAGCGTGGAGTTATTCGGATATTACACAAAGAGGCTTCGAAGGGAAAAACCCGAAGACCTTGAGGGGAAGGGGGATATCTTTTTGCTTTGAACAAACTTTTTTTACCCAAACCTTTTATAACTTTTTTATTACTATCAAAAAAAACAACGCGAGAGATCCGAACTCCTTGTTTTCTACCTTCATAGTCTCTCATTTTTTACCATATCACAAAACACTTCTTTTCTCTTCTTTCAAAAAAAAAAAAAACGATTCTCATGTTTCGTTTCTTTGGGTGGTGCTTCTTTTGAGGTCTTGCAAAATATTTTGATGCGTTGCCTTGAATGGCCAAGACCCTGGGGCGTTCCTTCTTAGGGACCTTAGACCAGGAGTTTACTGTTTACTGTTTTCTACTTTCTACTTTCATACTTCTATTTTTCTATACTGTTTTACTACTTCCTGGAACTTGAAAGGAAAAAAGAGAAGCAACAAAAAAAGACAAACAGATTTACCCATTCAAACTCTTTGGACCGCGAAATGTGAAATATCAAAAGACAACTTACTGACTGATCTTACCTTTCCTGCAAGGACAACCCGAGACTGTTTTTGGACCCTTGGACTATCATTGCTCAACACGGAAACAGAATCGTCCTCCCAAAATGTCTCTGATTTTTTTTTCTTTTCTTTTTCACTGGAGTCTCGTCCATTCCTTTCTTTGACCGCTCACGATGATCCATCCTTTGAGAAAGACACAAAAAAAAACTTTGATTTTCTGTCTCACCTCACCACTGCAAGGACTCTACATCCCCCCCCTCTCTTTCTCGCCCTTTCTTTGCATTTTAGGATCAACACCGTTTTCGGAGACTGGATTCACGGCGATCTCTGACCTGGACTCTGAGCTTCTAATTTTCACATTTTCACATTGATTTTCGTTACTTGTCCGGTTACAGCCTGCCGTGATGTGATGATTATTTTCAGGGACAACAATATGAACAGCGCTTGAATCGCACAACAGAACAGGAAACGGGAAACAGGAAACAGGAATAAAATAACAGCACATTGTACGGCGGCAACCCCAATTGGCGAGACAAAATAAGAACACAAGGACACTCTGACGGGACAGCACAAAATGTTCGCTGTACTGTGTGTTCCGTAAGAGCACAAGTAGTACGACGTACTCCCGTACATGTACACAAAAGGGCATATCACACAAGACAAATCACCCAACAGACCGAGCCTGCTTCACCACCGGGCGGGCATCACACATCCCACCACTCACAGTTGCTTTTGCAGTATTCATCTTTTATTTCTCTATCCGGGCCTTGTGATAGGGGTGGAGATGACTGACAAAAAAATGACATTTCTTGCGCACTTGTGCAGATATGCGACGGATACAAGTCATATTGTCAAACCTCCAATATTAAAGTACGGCGTATGCGATAATTAGAATGAAGAGGCACTTATTTCTCTCAACCCCTTTTCTGTTTTCTGTTGTAAGTGCATCCCTTGCGTGGTCCAATCGGAGTGTCGGCGCTCTTTGGAGGGGAAGAGAGGCAGAAAAAGAAGAGAAAAACGAGGCGAGCCATCACACACCATCACCACTACACATACTCCGTACTCCGTAGACCACCCTCAATAATATTACCGTTTACAACAATTTAGTGAGACCAAACTAGGAGGCAAAAAAGGAAGCATCGAGGCATCCATCTCAACGTTGGTGAGAAACGAGAAACGGGAGAACCATGGAGCAAAGAACATGGGGGCAGGCAGGCAGGCAGGCAGGCAGGCTAGGCGAATGAGACGGCACCATGCCGCATCTATGTCACATATCGAATGGGGAAAGGAAGATCAGAGGAAGAGGAAGTCCACCCAAGACCCAAGAAGAAGCAACTTTAGCAGGAAAAAGCAACCAAAGAAACAAAAAAACAAAAAGTGAGGCGGGCAGCAGCGGACGAGGCGGGCCATGCGAACGGGTGGCTGCCGGGATCGAGAGCCAGTCGTTTGCTGTTTCTCACACAAAAATACAAAAAGGTGCAGGGCGAGGAGGTCGGGCACTGGAGAGTCACCTGCACATCCATTTTGCAGGGCTCGTCCTCTGAAAGTGGTGGAGATGTGGTGGTGATGGCTGGCTGTGTTGGAAAGGAGGTGGTCGGAGCTCGGCGCTAGTCCAGGTCAGGCACGGTGGTGAATCCTTAGGAGCCACCTTTAGGGACAGATGGAACGTTCATTGGCCAGACGTGAATGTCGGTGAGACCGCCACAGACGGTGATTGGCTGGACCGTGTAAAGCAAAAAGTGGAGACGTTATACAGTCTCAAATTCCGTTAAAAGTACTCCGTACACTGTAGGATATCTCACTTTGACAGACCATCGTCGATCGGTTGCATAAAACAAGAGGAAGAAGAGAAGAACAGTTTGAAAATGCGGTTGAAAGACGATCCAGACTGCCCTTACGGAACCAAAGACTGCCGAGACTGCCATCGAGCTGACTGCAGGGGAAGATGGAGACATTCTGAGCTTTGGTTCCTCGATGTGATGAGACAGTGCCGCCGTCCTGCAGTAGAGCGATAGGGTAACAACGAAGACGAGATAATACAGAAAAGGAAGGACGAGGCGGCCCACACAAAGGCGGACAACGGACAGCGGCCCCGGATCTCCCGTCCATCATTACGTCGTACGTCGTGGAGATACTGAAAGAGGGAAAAGAACACAAGCGCTTAAGAGACATGTTGAAACAGCAAAACAAGATGAAAGGAACGGCGTGTGTACAGAACGGATGGTGATCAAAGTGTCGTCTTCTTCCCGTACGTGTGGGAGGGTGAAGGCTACGCAAGAGTGGCGAGGGCGGAAGAGTGCAGGCAGAGGATGGCAGAGGATGGCAGAGGATGGCAGAGGATGGCAGAGGATGGCAGAGGATGGCAGAGGATGGCAGAGGATGGCAGAGGAATAAAATTAAAAGAAAGAAAAATGAGTGAGGAGTAAATCAATTAACGACACTGAGGTTTCCATCCAGGCCACAGAATGGGATAGAAGGATTGGGGGCTGAGAAGGATGCTTTGAAGCACACGGTTGATGCACACGGTTGATGCACACTCTTTGATGCAAGAGAGGTCTTGACTGTTGGTTGGCCAGCCTATCGAGGCAGAGATGAGGAAGGAGAGTGCGCCAGAAAGAAAACAGAAAAAAACAGACGACAAAAGAGAGAACAACATATCGCCGGGCAAAGATCATGGTCACGCTGCAATGCCATGCTATGCCATGCAATGCAATGCTATGCAATGCATCATCCCATGCACGCGGACAACGGGCGCGGGCAGAACGACGGATGCACAAAGACGCGGACACGAAGGCCGTTGGACGAGGCAGAGAGGACGAGACAGAAAGAAGAGGACGCGTCCGATGACAAACGGCAAGGACAAAGACACGACAACATGGACAGCGGAATATGGACAGCGTTGTATTAGTTTACGGCGTATTGCAGCATGCATATGCAGCCATGTTGCATTGCAGAAAGCAGAAGCAGAAGCAGAAAGCAGAAGGCAAAAGGAAAGAAAGAAAGACAAACGGATAACAGCAGTGTGATATGATAAGAGAGTAGGAAGAGAGTGAGGCAGGAGAGCGAGAGAACAAAACGTTGCCGTCGCAAGGGATGTCCGTCAGCGTGCATGCGGCTGGCCGGGCAACCTACGGCAAAGAAAATGAAGAAATAAAGAAATAAAGAAATGAAGAAAGAGAAAGAAAGCCAACATGACGACCTCGCAACATCCTTTTCTATAAAGTGCATGCAGCCCAAGTGCATACGAATACTTTGTGCATGCTGCATGATGCACACAGTGGGGCCATCGATGAGCGAATCGACATCCAATGTGCCTTGCCAGGCCCCCCAGACACGGCAAATACGATCATAGACAGGCCGGAGTGAAAGGAAACGGAAAAAAAGAAAAGCCAGAGGTTGGCTGAGGTCGGAATAAACATTACATCAGTCGATGTGCAGCGACAAACGGGCATTGGTCGGTCCGGCGTGGCTGGCCTGGCGAGGCAAGGTGATGGGCGTTCTGGCAGGCACTCTGGCACTCTCGACTGTCTTGAGTCGCCATCGCAGTGTCTCATTGGCGCGCATCGTCAATTGGCGGTGAAGAAGAGACACTGCAGGGGCGGATACACGCATGCATATACACAGACACGCCGAGACTGCTTGTGAGCGTTGAAGCTGCTGCCAGCCGCAAAAGAAAGCACAATACGACGTACAAACGTAGGCATGCATGAAGCCGCTGCGGTCTACTTGTGGTTTACGGAGCACTATCACTCAAGGGTGACTGGAAAGGGATGCAGAGACAGAATCGCGAGTACGACGTATCCCAGTGCCCAACGATAATGTCGAGCATATCCACAAGACGTGTTTGGGGAGTCAAAGAAAATCAAACAGCCACAGTGGAGTCTATAGACCCTGATATACGAAAATGTCTCTGACAAGACTACGGAGTACAGATTACTTCGTACGGAGTGCAAATGCTTCTTCTGCCCGACGGTCCACTCGCTGCGCCTTTTCAGTGCTCTCCCTTGCGTGCACTCTGTACTCCGTACATTTGACCGAAGCATCTACTCGTACGTCACACGATGCGTTCTTTTCAGCCCCATTGTTTTTTGTTTGTTTTATTTTGGATTGAAAGGTCGACTGGGAGCGGAGCTCGCTGGGCTGCATCCGTTTTTGCCACCCCCGATGTGATGTGAGGTGCACGGAGCACGTAGGAATAGGTCCGTCGAGATGGGGAGGCGAAAAGACTGGAAGATGCCGCATCTGGAGGCCCGCTTGGGTCCCAGGCCCCCGCCCGCTGGCTGCCGGGCGGTCATTTGGGTGATGGGCACTGTTTATATTGGAACATCAGTTGCATCAGTGGCAACAAACACACGAAAGGCTGCAGACGACCAAAGGACGACAGACGACAGACGACAGACGACAGACAACTGACGACTGACGACTCGAGTGCGTTGTACTGTCGATGCCCGTCACTTAGACCAGACGTCAGCGTGGACACCTCCCCCACCTCTCAGGGGTTGTCATCGTTTCTTTCCCTGTGGGTGTCCTCCGTGAAACACTCTCGACACTTTCGCCACTTCTTCCATATTCTTCTCGATCGACCACCACGGGGCCTTTGCGTAGAAGTTTGTGCAGAAAGCATGACGCCTCTCCGCTCATCACGGATTTCAGCTGAAGCAAAGATGCACTCACACGGTCCTGAGAAGCCTTTTCATCTCCACATGTACGGAGTATTGGGTTGACGTCGTTCAAACCAGACTAACCTGTTTATTGCCTGCTTGGGTAGCCACACTCTTGAGTAGTGCATCGAACTCGCATAGACCTCATCGAAATCGCTCGGATAAGACACGCATATACTTTTTGTTACGGGTCTATTCCCATCACGGGCATATTCTTGTCTTTACGACGATAGTGTTGTCTGTGCGGCTTTCCCAGAGAAAACACAGGGACTCCGTCTTCCATGTGCGCCGGGGCCATGTGCTGAGCGAGACAAAGTCGAAGAAGAAACAAGTAGCGAGGAGAAACCACGATGTGGTGGATATTGGAAAGGTGGAAAGATTGGAAAGACTTGCCCAGTCTGGCCTGGTCAGGACAGAATACGACGCCATCGCAGCATCTTTTTGCATGTCGTTACGTTTTGGCGTCCTTTTCCTCTTGCTTGGGGCCCTCGCCTTATCAAAAATAAAAAAGGAATCGAAGCGAAAGGAGCGAAAGAAATGCGCCACTCGACTTTCATGCACGCACCCAAAGTATGAGTGCGCTAAGAGAAGGACACCACTGTACGGCAGTGGAGCTCCAACACGACATCAACACCCATCGACAAGCAGATTTGGAAAGGCACCGACACTACGTCGTACTCCGTAACTGTAAGCCAAGAGCCTGGAGCCCATCGTGGCCGTGCCCGAAGAGACTGTGCTGATGGGTGCCTTGAGCTACTCAGTAGTCTCTTGCCGTCCAAGAAGACGGACTGACCGGGCATCGTGGCTGATAAAAGATGTGTATTGCACAGAAAGAGGAGAACACTAACAGTTCGTGCATGGCCTCCGGCCATGCCATTAATGCACAAGTTCAGGCCCCAAGCAAGCTAAAGCAAGAAACAATGTAGCTCTCTGTCGTAGTCGACTAAGCGAAAGGAAAGCGAGAGGGAAGGAGAGGGGGGAGGCCGGGGACTTGGACCTGGATATGGACGCCTTGCGACAAGCCGAACCTGGTCATGGCTAACAGTGGTCCATCGTGGCTGGCTCTGGAGATTGGAGAGAGTCAAGAAGAAAGAAACAAACTGAGGTCTGAGCGATCGATGCACCCTTGCGAGGCGAGAGCGATGGATGCGACCTGCAAAGATGATGGTCGTGCATCGTGCGGCGCGCGCAAGTCATAACTTACGTGAACATTTTTTTTGTTCTGTTCATCCCTTGCGTCGTAAGCCTTTGCGTAGCCCTCTATCGCTTTACTTTCCTCGTACTTACAAGCTCTAGTGTATTGGCAGCCGAGAAAGGCGCGATGATGGATGGAGGAAGAGGGGGACTAGTTGCAAGTTGCAACGCAAGGGATAGGAGAAAAACCACGAGGGAAAACGAGGGAAAACGAGAAGGGGCCAACAAGCAAGCGAGGCAAGGCAGAAGAAACTATGGGAAAGAGAGCAAGGGAAAGAAAGTTCACCACCAAGCCAACGGTGTTGAGGGCTGCGAGGAGAGACGTTCGAGAGGGTGTGAGGACCTTTGCAAAGACCTTTTTGTGTAACAGACGGCCCCCAGACGCGATACACGAGCATACGTTCACGATGGCAGCGCCTCGCTTGGCTGTTGAAGCGTGTTATGTATGTTGTCTGTTGTTTGTCGAATATTGTTTTGAAGATGTCCTTTTCTTTCATCGTCATTCCCGTCAAAAGACCCAAATCGAGACATATGTCGCCAACAGGTCGACATCCAACGGACAAGACCAGAACAAGCGAACAACAAACACGAGTGTGTTTTTAGCTCCAACATGCTCTTTGGGTCGTTTGCCGTGGAAAACTGGGAAAAACAGGCAGTGGTGAAACGAAAGATCCATAATGACAAGAAAGGGACCTTTTACGACAATGCAGGTTGTGACTCTTCGACAAACAGCCGGAGAGAGAATATCCGTTGCTTTCTTAAAAGGCCCAGGCATGAAAGCATATCGTGTTCTCAAACAGTCTGTGTCTGTTCCTCTTTTCTTTATTTGTCCTTCTTCTCTTCCATTCTCGCTGTCTGCATGTCTTTCATTCGTCTGCACGGAAAACCTACCTTCCGAGCAAGGGAGTGCGACAGCAGATCCATGCAGCCTCCCACGGACGAGCAAGAACAACAAGGACAGCTACAAGAAGCGGAAAATGGAAAATAAAGAAGGACAAAGGAAACAGAAACGGCCGGCCGATCGCCCAGGCCGAGACCCGATTTCACCGGTGGCCGACCGAAGTGGACGAGAAAGAAAAAGGCATCACCAGAGGTCGTCCAGATGCCATGGCGATGCAAGGGATGAAAGAAGATGCAAGTGCAGCCACTCCAATAGCATCAGCCATCGGCCGCCGTATCGGCCGTCGGCCCTTGTGTCCTTTTTTGTGTCGCCTTGTCTACGGATTAGGCCTGACGGTCCTTTTCTCATCCCTTTCGTATGTCTTGATGTTCTGGCTGAGACATGGACGAGGATCTAGACAATATAGACGCACGGCCGACGAGAGACACTGCACAACGGCATACGGAAAGACGGGCGAGACGTCATATGGCCCAAGGATGGAAAAGTGGCTAGGCAGCCATCCGCGCCCTTCCCTTAATTTATTGATTCTCACAGCCCCGAAGCCGACGATCTGGTCTCGACTCAACGCCGTGGGACACATTGGGCAAGAGACATGGGAGCGGTGAGAGAAGAAGACAGAAGAAGGCAAGAAGAATCGAGGCGAGGAGGTGATGAGGTGAGGATGTGGGGGATGTTGATGATGAGCATTATTGAGTGGAGTGCCGTGCACCGTATTGCGGCACTCGCGGGTGAATGGGAGACATTCATGTCTTGGAGTTGACATTGTGATATTACTCATAGCGATGCAGCGTGCATTGTAGGCGAGCGGCTGAGTCTATGCAAGGAGAGCCAACGTTCGGGACGCATGTAGACGAGGCCTGACGACTAACAGATGCAAGACGAGGCTACCCCTTTGTCTGTAATTGTCGTCGACGCTGGTAAACATCACGTGTATAGTGGCGATATTCTGACAGCCTCGCCGTAGCACGAGGCTCTGTCTCGTGACTGTTGATAGAAGCTGTAACGAGAGCACTAGATAGGATGTTTACGCCTTCTCTATTAACAGGAAAGCAGCAAGGCGGAGCCACAAGCGTATCTCGGTCTAGATGTAAACATAGACAGAGGTCTTTGGTAGCTCACCAATACCTGAACTATATCCTGTAATGAGGTGGAGGGGATACTTTATTCATCTGTAGAGATAGAACGGATCTAGTAAGCGCTATAGACAAGACCTTTCAACTGAAGCTTGCCGACTGTGGCATTGTCAGTATCACCGCTTTGATACTTCTCCAGGGCAGGTAACAACATTGCTATTCGTAGAACGAGTTGCTTCCCCGTCACCACAATCCTTGAGCTGTAGAAGTGGCTGTAGTAGTCGTTTGCACAAGTGTCACTGACTGTATATCAGACACAAAATACTTATACGACTGTATGTTGCAAGACAGGGGCTTGCTGATGCGCGTGACGATGGAAACAATCAGGACCGGAAGCGTGGGCATGGCATCAATCCATATAGCTAATAAGCATTTGATGCTTATGCTTCACAGTCCTCAGTCCGCAACTTAAACTGGGGTACACCGAGGACAATCACATCCATGTGAAGCGTGCAGCTCGAGGTATCGAGATTAGCAGATGGTGCCTGTCATGAGCATCAAGGATCGTTTGGCCATGGTTTTAGACAGCGCCTGTTTCGCTAGCTGCTATCTTGCCTACACGTTATTTGCCATTTGCTTCAGGAGCAGATCTCATTAAAACATTATTTATTTGTAGCCCAAGTGTATCATACCGGAATAAAGAGGACCAGAGGACCCAGAACCCATCGCAATCGTAAGCAAAATAAAAGAGGCCTAAGCGGCGCATCGAAGAAGAAGAGCGAAAAAGAGCACCGCAAGAGGTCCCAAAAACAGCACCGTAAAATAAGATAAAACAAAAGTAAAGAGAGACGCGTCGAGGGAGGCTCGAAAGACCGAGGCTACCATGCAATTACAACACCATCACTTCGCCGGTGCTGCCGGTGTCGCTGCTGCCGGCGCCTTAGCCTGCATCTTGCGGATCACAACAGCCTTGTTACCGTCCAGCTCCCAGCCGACATTGTACTGCTTCTGCAGCTCCGACCAGCCGAGCCCAGCCGATGCCTCCAAGAACGAAACGTCCTCGATCCGCAGGTAGGCCCGTCCAAAGCACTTGAGTGTGTGTACCCGCAGGTCGTGCACGGCATACTCGAGCAGCTTGATCTGGTGCCCGTCGGCACACCCGCCGCGGCTACCGCCACCGCCACCGCCCATCGAAGAAGGGCTGCCAATAAGCCGCCGCAAAGCCACCCAGTCATCGTGTGCCAGGGCACGCAGGGCGGTGTCGACGGTCTTGCTGCGCAGCTTGTAGAGGCAGCGCAGGTGGTAGGCTTCGGCGAGGTCGCCGCGACGGCAGGCGGCGTCGAGGACACGGTAGGCGGCGACTTCGTGAAGCTCGACCGAGTTGAGCGGGCGGCGGCGGTGGATGCTGCGCAGCAAATGCAAAATGGCAGGGTGGTAGGACTGCGGGTGTTTGGCGAGGATGGCGAGGCGGATGCAAAACAGGTAGACTTGTGTGGCAAAGTCGTCGACGCGACCCGTGGCGACAATGGCTTCGCGAAGCTTGCGGAGGGCGGCCAGGACCATGGTGAGGTCGCGGGAGGCAGCGGCCAATGCCTCGGTGGCGGCCGCTGTCGGCACGATCGTGAGGGGAGCTGATGAGGACGAGCTGGCGGCTGGTGATGAAGTGGGTGCTGGCGCTGGCGCTGATGGCGGTGCAGCTGCTGCGGGCGGTGCATGCCGTGACTTCATCAAACTGCTTGGCTTTGCTTTCGCCTTCTCATTCAGCTCCAGGGACGAAAAGCGCGCGGACAGGCCGTCGCGGTCGTTGGCATCGGTGCAGAACTCGAGGTAACGCTCGACGATCTTGCCGTAGAAGCGCTCCTGTGTCTTGGAGTCGGAGAGTCTGAAGATGTAAGTGAATGTTCTTGTCAAAATACCCCGCCGCACATTAATACACACCTCGTCTCGCCTTTGGAGGGCAGGCCGTAGACCTCGAGAGGGTCGACGTTGACCGGCCGCAGCCGGCCCCACCCGCCACTTGTTGGTCCGCGGAGGGGTGGCATCGTGAGACCTATGATGCCATTCTAGGCGGGAGATGTAGTTGGGAGAGAAATGGAGAAATGGTTGGGTAGGGGCAAGAATGAAAATCAACTGTGAGTGCTGACGCCTGAAAAGTGAGATTTGTGTGAGCACGTCTTGTTTTGACCGTTGTTTCGCCGTCGACGGGATCGGCTCGTGATGTTTGGTGGTTGAACGCGGGAAGGTGCAAACGGCGCTAGTCCGCCGAAAAAATGCACCGCCACACCACAATATCAAACTGTGGCGCTCCTACCCACGACAGCACCAACAACGTTTTCATCTGGCTTGTTGGTTAATGAATGTTTTTTGATTGACTGTATAATTGAAATAGTGAAGAGAAACCCGGGTATCTAAAATTTTGTCATCAGAGACGCGAAAAATAAAGTCAAGTCCCATGAAACGCCTCCATACTGGCAGCCGAAACGACGTACTCCGTACTCCTGCTAGCAATAAACCTTGATAAACCGCAACCCGTAAATATAAGAATAACCGCAACGTCATAGCTTCTTCTCCATCTCTCTTGATTCCTCACTCAACGCAGGAGGGCGCCTGCTTTGCCCCTGTCCCCCCACGGGCCGAGCGCTTTGGACGGCGACTGTGGGTCGAACCGCGGTCCAAGAGCGGCATCTACACGCCGGTGCGTCTCAACTTTGACCTTGGGTATCCATTCGCTCGTGATCCGGTCCAGATATATGGTGTGCAGCTGTGGTAGGTACCGGATGCTATTGGCACAAAATGCAATCGTGTCGTCGTCGAGCGGCCGTAGTCGAAACGCTGTCGTAGGTAGCCGGCTGGCCATGACCTTTTGCAGGCGTGTAACGTAGTCCCGCTCCGGCGATGGCAAATAAAGATCGTGCCACATGGCCGCATCAAGGTCTTGCACGTACGTCAGAGAACGGCCGCCGGCACCACCGACACTCCCACGCCGGCCCCAGCCCTGACACCGGGGGCTCTCGCGGCTTGCGTTCTCAAAGAGCTGTAAATCCACAACACCCTGGATGCGGATGCCGTGCTGGCCCCAGAGCGCGTCGGCAGCATCGCGGACATCCCAAAAAACTTTGCGCAAGACTGGGTTCTCGAGAACAGAATGGAACGTGAGACCAAAGACGGAGCGTGTCTCGAATGCTTCGTGGCCGAGTTCCTGGATGTCGATCACGTAAATGTCCGGGTGAGGAAAGGCGCGGACGGCGATGAGCGAGAGGTCGCCCTGGCGGCTGAGGCGGTGGCCGTGGAAGGCAATGTAGAGGCGTTGAGATGAGCAGACGGTGGCGAGAAAGGAGCGCATGTGTCCGAGGCTGGTGATGAGTTCGGGCTTTCTGGCGGGCACAAACGCACCTCGCGATGCCGAGCGTGATCGTGGCATTTTTGTGTGAATGACGTGCCCGCGAGAGCACACTTGTGCCGGCGATGCCTTTGTGCTTCACTTTCGGCTTCCAATTCAGGATTCCGTATTTGTCCTGATCATGATCTGATGTGTAGAAGTGAAGTCAAGATGCAGGGCGACGAAATAAACGGTGTTCAGAAAGAGCTAGGCAGTGAAGAAGACCCAAGTCGAAGATGGGACTAGTATTCACTCCATCGGTCACACCGGATGAGCTCCATGGCATTCACTTGAGAGCCATCTGAAGTGAATGTGAGTCGTGCGTCATGAGCAGCTCAAGTAAAGACTTCTTCGAGAGCATCGTTATGACGAGGTGAGGTCATGGTGAGACGAGTTGCCATGTCCAGGTTCCGCGTCCATTTCTTAGGCAATCCATGTGAAGTCCCGGTGGTAAATGTCCTGTCCATATTGTCCTGGAGATTGAATAGCTGAATGGCGATTGAGGTCGTCAATGAAGCTCAAACACATGAGCTGTTGGCATTGCCTGTTTTTATTGTTCTTGTTGTCTTTGCTGTTTTTATTGTTCGCGTTCTGTTAAGGCAAGGCCAGCTCAGACCAACAGGCAGCTCCAACGGTAAGGCTGCACGCTAGCGAGCTAAACTGCCCCGGCTATTGACAAACACGCTGCGGCTCGCTGACTCGTTGGCTGACTGGAGTCGACTTGGCTCGTGCTGCTGCTTAACTGCTTTGGAGAAAAGTGGAGTGCTCGGCCCTGCGTCTGGACTCTGGAGAAAGAGAGGAGGACAGGAGGAGAAGGATGCAGCAGAGTGCGGGGGGCCACCTACGTAATACTGACAGGCGAATCGTACCTCGGCAGGAGGCAGTAGCGCCCACTATTTTCTGGCCTCCTGGAAAAGCAGTCCGGCGGCATCGGTAGCAGCAAACGGCAGGAGCCAACGGCAGTGTTTTGGGGGTGGCCATTTTCCCCCCAGTCTCGCAAAGTGGTGCTAAAAGCAGGCAATACTGGAGACAGAAGGCGCGGCAGGAACGGGGAAGCACGAAATGCTGTAATACGAACGTGCGTCGTATTGGAGACGCAGACTGGAGAAGCATGGGACTAAGACGGAGTCTGGAAAAGGAAAGAACCATTGTGGACTGCCTCGGTCTTGGAATTCTGCTGTGAAAGGAACAGCGAACGCCGAGAGGGAAGGAGCTATCCTTAAAACTTACAGCCTCTCTGTTTTCCTTTTGCTCTTTCCTTTTCATTCCTTCTTGTCTCTTCCAATCCTTCCTTTTTAATATTGACATCCTTCCCCGTCTTCTTTCCAGTTCCTCTTTTCTCTTACATCTTGCATCTCCAACATCACGACTTTACGACTTTTATACCCACCACCTCCACCCTTTCCTCCTCCACCCGCACACACACAATTCACAATGGCCGACCGTCTGTCCCAGATCGCAGGTCACCTGCAGAGCGGCAAGCTCCTCCAGAACCAGACCGCCATCATCACCGGCGCCGCCCAGGGCATCGGTGCCGAGGCTGCCCGTCTCTTCGCTGAGGAGGGCGCCAAGGTCGTCATCTCCGACATTGACGCCGCCAAGGCCAAGGCCACCGCCGACGCCATCAACAAGGCCGGCGGCAAAGCCCTGGCTGTCCCCGGCGACCTGCTCAAGCAGGAATACATTGATGAGCTCGTCAAGAAGGCTGCCGAGTTTGGCGGGGGCAAGATCCACATTATCGTCAACAACGCCGGCTACACCTGGGACGGCGTCATCCACAAGATGACCGACAAGCAGTGGGACACCATCCTGGACCTGCACACCAAGGCGCCCTTCCGCCTGATCCGCGCTGCCGCCCCCTACTTCCGCGTCACCGACGGCGAGCGCCGCAACATTATCAACATCAGCTCGACTTCGGGCATGCACGGCAACGCCGGCCAGGCCAACTACTCGCTGGCCAAGGCCGGTGTCTCGGGTCTGAGCAAGACTATTGCCAAGGAGTGGGGCCCCAAGTTTGGTGTCCGTGCCAACACTGTCGCTTTCGGCCACATCCTGACCCGCCTGACCCAGGCCAAGGAGAAGGGCGCCTTTGTTGTCGGCCCCGACGGTGAGAAGATCGCCCTGGGCATCCCGACTGCCCCCGCCAGCGCTGCCGCCGAGGCCCAGGCCAACGCCGACATTGCCCTGCGCCGCCCTGGCACGGCCACCGAGGCTGCCTCGGCCGTCCTGGCCGTCGCTAGCCCCCTGTTCGACTACGTCACTGGCCAGACCATCATGGTCACCGGTGGCCGCAACATGTAAGGTGGAGAAGACGAGAGTAAAGCGAAGCTGCGGACAAGCATTTGTACAAAAGTTATTTTTGGTGTGAGGAAGATTTCTTGTAAATAAACCTTTTTTTCGGATAATTATATTTAAATATTTCTGCCAATACCATGGCCCATCATACTCTATGCCTAAACTCCAGCGCCAGTCTGACAACAATACACATGGTGACTGTGTCGTGGTAATCACAAATACCCTGTACGAATGAATCTGAAGAGAAGAACAAGACGAGAAACAAAACGAAGAAAGAAAAAAGAAGAAAAAAAGTCCTGGCGACCAATTGGTCCAGCATGATTACAGCCGAGTCTTTTTACAAAAATCATCTGCTAGGCTGGCATCAGAGGACCACCAGGGCCCTGAATGTTGAAAGGCATGCACAGCTGCACTAAAGGGAAAGGGTTCCCTCGCTTCGCGGTCCGCGCGTTGTTGTTGCCTCTCTGTCTCCTTCTAAGGGCCCTTGGGCTCGTCGAGCTTGCCGAACTTTCTGACCAGCACTAGACCCGATGCCAGGCCGACGGCGTAGATGGTTCCGAATTCAAGATCTGGATTCCAAGCAACGGCCGTGACGGCAGACGCCTTTTCGTGGGTTACCGTTCCATATTGCCCCAAAGGCAACTCCTGCGCAGACGACGAGGGCCCCAGCCCAGACACGTCGTCCATGTCCATTGCGTCATCGTCCACAGCATCGGCCTTTGTGTTATCGGTTTCCTGACGGAACATGGATTGATATACTACGGCGGCTCGGCACTTGAACATGGGATTGTCAGGCTTGATTCGCGATATATTTCGTGACTCGCTGTACATGAGCCACGTCGAGAACGGCACGTGCGATTCCCAGTGTGTGGGGAAGACGGTGTCGAGCACGTTGCATCCCCACAGGCTACCGTCGGCGCCGCCGACAAGGGCAAATGGGTGCACCTTGCCGACCGCCAGGCAAGTTGGTGGAGATTCTCGTCGGGATGGAAAGAATCTGCGAGGGCACGGAAAATGCCGGTGGTGCAGAAAGTCGAGCTTGTGGTTCACGGGACTGTTGGTCGGCGCGGGCGCGGCAAAGCCTTGCATATGCTCTACCCAGTCCAGCATGTTTCCCTGGATGCCGGCCACCGGGCTGGAGTGGAATGTGTGCTCACTACTGGGCCGTGTGAGGTCGATGAGCCGAAGTACGCCTTCAACGGGGCGTATGGTCACCATGTATGGCTTGGATGGATAGCCGGTACATATGTCTTGGAGAGGCGATGCATGTGTCTGTATTCGGAGGAGGACCAGCTGTGGAAACAACGACCACAACGCGATCGTGCCGTCTGTGTAACCGACAACAAGACGGTTGATGCCCACCCATGACATGCAGGTAGCATGGACGTCGTCTTCACCTGGGAAATTCAGGGTCGCCATTGGGCGCACAACTCTGCCTATGAAATGCGGCTGGTTAGTAAACACTCAATCCATTGGGCTCAACGAAGGAGCTGGACCGTTGTGGGCGACGTTTGCTCCATACCGTATTTGGGCTTCTCTTTGCCACCCCTTTGTGGTTTGATGATGCGCACGATGCCTTCCTCTGTGCGTACTGCAAGCAGGCCAGGCCACGCCTCGCTATTATGCGGCTGGATCGGACACCACTCCAGCTGCTTGGGCCAGCCCCAGTAAAAGCAACATACCGAGTCCAAATGTGCCCCGTCATGGAGCGCGGTTGGTCCGTTTGCTGTGGACGACGGGCCATTCCCGTTTTCTTCCAGAGCTACTCTCCAGAACTGGATGCTCCCCATTCGTTCGACCAGCCTTGCCTTTTCTTGTTTTGTGGCGCCGGCCGTGTTCTTACTGTCGTCATTGTCGTTCCTGTCGGTACTGTCGGTACTGTCATTGCTACCGTCTTTGCCATGCGGGACGACTGCAACGGCGAGCAGGGCGCTGTCCTTGATGTGTCTACTTGACATGGGAGCCCAGGCGAGCGACAGAATGTTGCCCCCTGCGTTGAAGCGGGCTGGCGATACGGCAAGGATTTTTTGGCGGTGAGAGGGGGCGCCGGGTTTGATGTTTTCGCCGCCTTCTGTATTCACAAAGACGATCAAATTCGCATCGGGATTCACGACCCACGGGAGGAAAGGCTGGGCATCCTTCTCGCTGACGTCTTCAATCTCGCCAAACGGAACACGACCCGCAGCACGCATGGCCTGGGCGTAGTTTTTGCTCCAGGAAGAGTACGCTTTTTGCTGGTCCAGTTCCAGATTGTTTGGTAGCCAAGGGCTGACCAGAACCTCGCCGCGCGGGTCGACTTGGGTATCGGTATCGGTCAGCAACGGCCGGTAGGCAACGGGGTGTGTGCAGCGCGAAAAGCGCTGTTGCAACTCCAAGAACAGCTCAATGTGGCTTTTCCGGGGCCCGTATACGGTATTGATGAGAGCCTGCCGCCGATCCCACTTGCGCAGAGGGCCGGCATAGAGACGCATGGTGCGGTTCTCATGTGTGTAGGCCGGGATCTTGTAGGCGGACCGCGGCGGTGCAGGCACGACGACCAAACACCCCTCGCCCTCACCATCGCCTTCGCCATCACTAGAGGCAGGGGTGTCCTTATCTGCAGCACCGCCGAGATTGTACGCATCACTCTGAGTTGCGTAGGGCGCGTCTTCTGGTGTGATTGACCGTTTGCGTTTCGACATCTGCCCGTTGTTGCGAAGACCGGCAGATGCTGTTCTTTTGCCCATTGTGGCGGTGGATTGTGGGCGGCGTGCACCGCACTGTCGTATTTGGCGTATTGATGTATGGCGAAGTATGTATTGGCTAAAGTGCAAGGTACACGAATGATTGAAAGATGCAGATAATGATGTGGGCGCAAGGCTGGCTGTAAGGCTGGGTTAAAGCTTGGGTTTGAAGTGTTTCTGCCGTTCTTTCCCTGGCGTGTTTTTGTGATTGGATGGATTTTTGGTTGGATTGGTATAGAGTTTAAGCGGCAAAAATGGCAACTGCGCGACGACGTACAAGGTGCTTCCTGCCGTTTCTGTCACACATCACCGATTGCTCTTTCCCAGGTAGAGTGTGCAATTAAAACATCTTGAAAAAGCAGTCGCGACCGACAATGGTAGAAATAACTATCTACTGAAGCATATCACTGAGGGAATTCAGACGAAGAGCCTCACTCCACCGGCTGCATAACCAGACGACAGTCTCAATACGACGTACAGGCTCCAAGAAACACAATCTACACGTATCGAAAAAAATCTAAACTAAAATAAGGCTGGTTATCATTTGATGCTGGGATGTCCTTCATAGGGCTGGAGAACAACGAGGAGTGCAGATTGCCGGCTTGCCTCTGCCACCACCCAATCGCTATCGAGCTGGCTGTCGCCGCTGGCCTCTCTTGGGCCAAGCAGGATCCGAGTGGCTGCAGGCTGCATATAGATAGATATTGTCCCACATGTCGCTGTGCAGTTATCCCTCCATGCCAAGAAAGTGAGACTATTTTTCTTTGAACGTAGTACGACGTTTCGCTATATCGCTGCTGGGATCTGTTAAGCTTATCGTCGCGGTATTTGGTGTCGATGAGTTGATTTCCTCGTCAATTACTTTGCATTTGCGAGATTTCTCATCCAATAGTATTAAGGTTAACAAAGGCAAAGACGGCTCTGTGCGAGCAGCCCAAAGCTTGCCCGTAGTATAAAGTAGTGTACATGTACATGATAGTAAATCATTGATATCCAGGACCGCCTGTCCCTAGATCCTCTTCTTCTCTTTCTCTTTTTCTCTCTCGCTATCGTCCCTCCTTTTTCTCACCACTCCCGCTGTCCCATCACATGACACCCCCTTTACAGCATGACCAGAGCGGCAACGACACCGCCCAGCAGACCGGCAGCACCGGCCGACTCGCGCGGCGCATAGTTGGTCGACGAGCTCGAGGTCGTACCGGCAGCAGCAGTGCCGGTGGTGGCGCCGGTGGTGGCGGCAGGCGTCGAGGTGGTAGCGGCGGCGGTGCCCGAGGTCTTGGCAGAGCCGGTGTTGGCAGCAGTGCCGCTGGTCTCGGTGGCGGTGTTGGCAGCGGTGCCGCTGGTCTCGGTGGCGGTGCCGGAGCCCGAGGTGGTGGTGGCAGCAGCGGCGGAACCCGAGCCGCTGGCCGTGGACGTGCAGGTGACGGCCGAGGGGACGGTGACGCCCTGGGCGGCGCAGAGCTGGGAAGCGAAAGCGACGGCGGAGGACTGGTCGGCGGTATCACAGCCTCCCGGGGCAGCGAGACAGCAGGCGATGCCTGACAGGAAGTCCTTGTCGGAGCAGATGCACTTGGCGTCGGAGCCGCAGTTGCCGATGCCGCCGGTGAGGTACTTGTTGGCGCAGGATTGCTGGAAGGGGAGTGTTAGTCTAGGTGCACTTGTACGACATTGCACAGACGTCATTGTCTATCACGACGTCCAGCTCATGGATATCACGACTCCTCCATCTAGACGTACAGCGCAAGTGGGCAGCTGGTTGAACTGGGCGACGGCCAGACCGGCCAGGGCGAGGATCGTGAAGGACTTCATTGTGACTGTGGGTTGTGAAGAGGGCTGCAATGGCAATTGACGAGGTTTGAAGGTGAAGATGGCGTAAACGACGATAGATCACAAAGTAAACAGTGACTAGAAAAGAGAGGGAAAGAGGGAAAGAAGGAAGGGGCGGCGGGAGAACAAGCGCGCGATGTGTTTATTAGACAATTTAAGAGAGCTCCAGGGGGCCAGCAATACTCCATTCAGAGAGCAAGAGAGAGAACAAGAAAGCCGGCTGCAGTCAACAACACAGACAGGCCCGAGCTAGGAACAGTCGGCTTACAGGCTGGGCCCGACTGGTCTCTGGGGTGAAATTAGCCCAAGACCAAAGACGAAAAAGGCACACTCCGAATGTCAGGTCCAAAAGCCAAGAGCACCAAATAGGGGACCCATAATAAATGAACCCGCCACGCTTAAACCATATTTGGCGCTGTTGCGGGCGCGCTTCCCAGAGTTTAGTGAGTCTGGTTGGCGTGGTGCCTGTATCTGAAAATTCTACCGCCCAAAAAAAGGCCGCCAACAGCCCCCTAACAAACCGCCCGGCCGCTCCCCAGTGATTGGCAGTGGATCCCTTCCCTTATTGAGGTTCCCTCTGATCTTTTGCCAGGGTTTGTGGAACCGCGTGAAGAGAAAGCGGAAGGGGAGCAGGAAAAGAGGGGAAGGTGTGACCCGGGAACGACTGATCGCTAAAAAAAAAATAAAAAAAAACACAAAAAAAAACAACCAGTGCAACGCAGGAAAATAGGGCCGGCTTTTTTATGAGACAGAGCAGGAACAGAAGGCACGACTCGCGCGACTTTGTTCTGTTTGACACCTTTTTGCAAGCCGACGACCGACGATGCCTTCCTACTCTGGCAAGTGGTCGTCTCTTTGGGGCTCTTTCCCCGGAGTCCTTTCCTCCCGCCCTTGCCTCTTTCCTGCTTTTCCATCGCCAACCCCCTCTTTTGCCGTGTTCGCTCTTGCTCTTTCCCTTCATGTTGCACGATGCATTAATTCCAGTCTACCAGACCAGCCATCATCGGAGAAATTGGCACCCATCGAGTGCACAGAGATGTACGTCGTATAAAAGTGTCTAATATCTTATTCCCTCTCAGAGACATACACGTCACCCACGCCCACTTGCTCTTTCTCGCAACTTACCAATGGAAAAGTGCCCGACAGCGGGTGATTGATCGGATTTCCATGTCAGTGAAGGACCGCCCGTCCCTTGAATACCAATCCATACCAGTAGCTCTGATATGTTGGTGGCTCCTTCCGCCTGAAACGAACTGGATCTGTTGCGGAGGGAGGTACGACGTAGAGTATTGATCCATCCTTCTTTGAATTATTCTCTACAGATTGAAGGGCTGTATCAAGGCCCCAGAAAGACCATAGAAATTCTCAATGGACCCAATCGAGGCTCAGGTATCATATCGTACTTATTCGGGGCGCTCTCATAATGGCCCGCGTCAGAGGCCCACAAGTTATGCTGGGAACAAAGAGGCCGTTCCACCCCGACAGCCCTATCGAAATCACGCGTATTGTGGCCCCAGCAGTATGACGCTTCACACATGTCGACTTCGCACTCGTATTGCAGATGTACAAGAATAGAGACGGTAAAGAATTACACGTCGTGATGACATTGATGGCCTCAATGCCTAGGCGTAAGTATGCTCAAAGAGGCTGCATTGATTTGGAAACGAACGGCAAACACAGTCAGCCAGAGTCGTCTCAAAGCGCGTCACTCCCAATTTGCTACGGAGTATTTGCGTGTCTGCCAGTTGCACCTTCCCTGTCAACGGCCCAGTCACATCCTGCTCTTTCTGTTCTCACCCGTGCAGGGCAGGAACAGAACAGAAGGCACCGCCCCCACCTGACATCTGTATTATGTGCACGCAAAAAATGTGCTGTTCGCTCTTTCCTGGGCAAAATTTGAAGGCTCCGCGGCGAGTTTCGCAACTTCCCAGATGCCCGTCCTTCCGAATTTTGTATTGGTATTTTGATGGTGCACATCTACGTCGTACGGAGGTACCACATCGGCAACAGCGCACACCACCATCTCCCTCGTGGCTGCCATATTTGTCGTCCACCTGGGTCTAGCGCCAGCGCTCCTGCCCTCCCGATATCCCGATATCTCTTTTCTTTGTCCTCTTTCTTCATCACCTCCTTTTTCGACTTTTTCCTCCTATCGCTCGTCTTTATTCTTCCTTTTATTTCCGCCCAGCCTAGACGACACCATAAAAGCCACCTAAGGGCCAACAATCAATCCATCAACAACACGGCAACTTCCATCGCCGGCGCGACAAGCCAGTGGCCAAAACTGTTGTCAAAGTGCGAAAAGGGTTTTTGGATCTTCTCATACCACTCTCAGCTACTAGCGCTCCACAAGTTCCTTCAGGATAGCTAGGCCTGTCTAGCGCTGTATCTCATCTGCCTTCTTTCTCGTCTTTTCGTTTTCTTGTTCGCTTTCCCAGTTGCCGAGTCTCCACTGGCCGCGCCCACTCTTCTTAGTTCTTACGAGTCTGACATCCTCACATTCACTCTCGCAGGGCACCGCCCCCCCTTTCCTGCGTCCACGCCATCTCAGCCCATCTGCTGAAAGACTGAAGGAAGACCCAAGAAACCCCCGTTCGGGACTGGCTCCAGCGCAAAAACGCCGCGCCAAAGCCCCCCGATCCTGCGAAAAGTTGACTGTTAACCACTGTCGACTGTTTATTATTTGTTAGCATCCCGGGTCTTGGCCCTTTTCTGTTCTCGGAATTTCCGTCGTCCTTTTTTTTTTGTCACTGCCCATCCCGTTCCCGGTCATCGCATTTTCCTTGCATCGGGTCAATCGCCGGCTTCATTTTCGACTTGAGAGCCGACCTTCGACTCTCTCCCCGACTGGATCTTAGACTCTGACCGTCACACACGGAGAGCCAACCTCGACTGACATCGTACACCACACGCCTCCTCATCACAGAACCCCCCCTCTGTCCACCATGGGGTTAGGTATTCTCGAAGACCATGCCCTGGAGCATGTTCCTGGTATGTTGCCTCACCGCGATAAACTTCCAGCCTGAAGAGCGTCAGCCTTGCGATGGTGCTTTCTTCTTTCTTTCATTCACCCCCTTTGTTTGAATTCGAACGAGGCAACGCATCTGCCCTTTGTCTGACCGACTGCTCTGACCCCTAACGCTTGATCTTCCTCTCGACATATAGGCACGACCCGGTACTTTGACGATCCCCAACGGCCACAGGTTGCCCACGATGGCCTCGCCGGCCTCAAGTGCGACAGCAGTGGCCCCGTGCCCATCATCCTCGTTCCCCAGCCGTCCGACGACCCCAACGACCCCCTCAACTGGCCGCTGTGGAAGCGCGATCTCATCACCGCCATCCTCTCGATCACCGCCATCTTCGGCACCGCCCTCGGCCCGATCCTCGCCGCCAACACCATCACGCTCTCGCTCTGGTTCGAACGCGACTTCACAAAGGTTGCCCTGCTGACCGGCTACTACCTGCTCGGCGTAGGCTTCGCCGGCACCTTTTTCGTTCCCTCCAGCCGCATCTGGGGCAAGCGCCACGCTTTTGTTATTGGCACATGCATTCTCATCGGCAGCAGCGCCTGGGGCGGTGCCGTCAACACCAACTACAAGAGCATGTTGTGGGCGCGTATCATCCAGGGTGTCGGCACCGCACCATTTGAGGCCCTCGTCAACGCCGCCGTCGGTGACCTGTATTTTGTGCACCAGCGCGGCAAGCGCATGGCCTTTACCAACTTGGCCGTGTTTGGTGGCTCGTTCTTCACGCCCATTGTCGTCGGCAAGATCACCCACACGATCAAGTGGTGGTGGACCTTCTACCTGGTTGCCATCTTCTGCGCTGCCTGCCTGCCCCTCATCATCTTCTTCTGCCCAGAGACCGCCTATCGCCGTGACAACACTCTGAACTTGGACATGCTCGCCACGGACGAAAACGCCGCTATCCGTAATGGCGCCGAGCCCATTGGCAAGCGCGACTTGTCTGGCAACGACGAGGCGAAGACGACCACGCCGCCCGAGGGTGGTGCTGTTGGTGATGCCCCGCCCGCATATGTGAAAGTTGAAGGTGTTCGTCACAACGGCGCTATCCCCGAGAAGACGTCGTACGTCAAGAGCCTTGCGCTGTTCAACGGCCGCAAGACGGACGAGAACTTTTTGAAACTGTTCCTGCGCCCCTTCCCATTGTTCCTGCAGCCTGCGTTCATGTGGGCGAGTCTGACGCAGGGCACACTGATCGGTTGGACGGTGTTTATCGGTGTGATCATGGCCGAGTTCTTTTTGGGCTACCCGCTCTGGTGGAACGAGGTCAAGACGGGGTACGCCTACACGGGTGCTTTTATTGGTGCCATTTTCGGTTTCCTGATTGCCGGCCTACTGGCCGACTGGAGCGCCAAGAAGCTGACGCGCATGAACAAGGGCATCTACGAGCCCGAGTTCCGCCTGGTGCTGATCATCCCGCAGCTCATCTTTGGTGTTATGGGCCTCTACGGGTTCGGCATCACCATTGACGGCATGATGAAGGAGCAGTTCAACTGGGTTGTGCCCCTGGTCTTCTTTGGGTTCGAGGTCTGCGGCATGGTCATTGGCGCCGTCGCCAGCAGTCTGTACATTGTGGACGCGTACCGCGACCTGTCGATTGAGGGCTTCACGTGCCTGTTGATCTTCAAGAACTTTTTCAGTTACGGCCTGACGTACAAGGCTTACGACTGGCTGGTGGCCAACGGCACCAAGGCGCGGCCCGTGTTTAATGCACTGGGCAGTGTGCAGCTGGTGGTTTGTCTGCTGGCGATCCCGATGTACGTGTTTGGCAAGCGCAACCGCAGCTTCTTTTACCGGAACGACATTCTCAAGATGCTTGGTCTGAGATAATAGGCGAGCGCAGCGAGCCTTCACTAGTCCCTTTACTTTCTTTATCTCTCTCTATCTTTCTCTTACTCTCTCTCTCCAAAACACCCTCTACGGCCATTTATTTTCATCTACGTTTTCGATATACCTCATTTTCTCTCATTTGCTTTTCAGTCTATCACTAGAACTGGCCTTTGGCTTCGCCGTCATCTTTCTTTTTGCCCTCCTTTCACTCGTGGCATCGGGAGACCGCCACACAAACTGTCTCCTTCTTAATGTAATTGGGCTGGCGTCGTTGGCGTCACTTCATACTAGCTTCTTGGGGTTTTCATTTTGAATATTTTACTGGATATCTTGATTATTATCATTTCATTAGCAGGAATCAAAAGACACAGCGGTGCTCATAATCCAACATGAATTTTCAGACCTTCTCCTGTTATCTTTCATTTTCTTGGTCTCCTCTTGACACTAATCTTAATGATCGCCTCCTCTCCATTTATGCACTGCCCGACGCAGCCTTGCCGGCAACGGCAACATTCTTCTTGACAACACGCAGACCACCAATCAGCAGGACCAGCGCCTCGAGACCGAGAATGACGGCCAGAGTGACAAGCGCACCAATGACACCAGCAACCGCACGCGAGACTCCGCCGCCGCCGTTGTTGCTGCTGGTAGTAGCATTGCCCGAAGACGACGAGCCGCTGCCGGTGCCCAGAGCCGAGGGGTCGCAGATGCCCGTGGTGTTGCCGCAGGCATTGCACCAAGAGACAGTGCTGTCAATGGCAAACTTGCTTATTTCCGAGGTAAAGGTGTTCCAGGGCAGCGTCACTTCGCTCTGGCCAAAGAGCGGGTAGGCTGTGAGGCCGCCGTTGATGCCGGCCGAGCCGTTGGAGAAGAGGAAGCGGACGGAGATGTCGGCCGGGTCAACGGCCTTGTCCGAGGACAGAGTGGCATTGGTGACGAGCTCAAAGACAATGGCCGAGGCATAGTCGACAACGCCGTAAAAGTCGGGGTTGGCGGCAGTGAGGTTGGCCAAGCCAAAGAAGCTCATAAAGGTGCCGTAGGCGCCAAACTGGAAGTTGAGGCGGGCGGTGGACTTGGCCGTCGGGACGGCGCGGGCCGTCTTGTTGAGGCTCTGCAGGATCTGGCCGGCAAGAACAGCACCGGCGATGGCGCGCACGGGATCCGAGGCGTTGTAGGCCAGGCCCCACTCGTGCTGGTCGGCGCGGGTCTGGAGCTGGAAGAGTGTCTCGTTGGTCAGCAGGTCGGAGCTGGGGATGGTCGCGTTGTGGATTTCGGAGACGTGGACATAGTCGTAGATGGTGTAGGCGTTCTTGAAAGTGTCCTGGGCGCTCGTAAAGGTCGTGTTGATCACGGGCAGCAGGCTGGCATAAAAGTCCTTGGTGCTGTTGAGCGTCTCCAGGTAGCTGCTGCTCGTAAAGTAGTTGTTGCTGCTGATAATGGCATTGTTGCACCCGCTGCTGCCCTGCAGCCAGCCGCTGTCCTCACTGCCCGACGCGCTCGCCGCGCTCGACACGATGTTGACCGGAATATATTGGTAGCCGCCAAGGGGCGCCTCCATCACCGTGCCGTTGGCCAGCGTCTGCTGTGCCAGCGTGCCGGCCGGCGGGTACAGCGACTGCGTAAAGACATTGGCGGAGCTCTGCAAGACATTGTCGGTGGGGGCCGTGACAGCGATCTGGGCCAGCACGGCAATGTCAGAGGATACCGCGGAAATGCGCGAGGAGGCGTTGGCCTCGACATAGCGGTCGCGGAAGTAGGCGCCCGAGGCATAGACCTGGTCGGCGCCCAGGGCTGTGAGCATAGTGGGCGGCCAGGACTTGGTGGTGCGGTCGCCGTGGCGGTGGAAGACGTAGATGCCGAGAACAGACTCATCAGCGACGACGGGCGCAGGTGCCGTGGCGAGAGCCAGGAGCATAGCCGACGAGGCCAGGCCGGCCCGAAGGGAAGAAGGCATTATGGGGGGTGTTGTGTGGTGTCAGTGAAGAGAAGTGCTTGAAGGTCGACAGAGAGCAAGCTCTATCAGTGGTCAGGCCGATCCGCGGAAAATAAATGGAGGAGAAGAAAATAATTGAAAGAAAAGAATCGAAAGAAACAAAAACACGAGAAATAAAATACGAGAAATCAAAAGATAAACTCGAGGAGAGAGGGGAAGAGCCAAGATAAAGAAAAAGTGGTGAGAGAGTTGAGAGAAAGAGAGGGGAGAAGCTTTGTGCCAAAAAGAAACGGACCACGGACGATAGCGCTTCTCTTTCTTTTATCTGCACTTGTAGTTTGTACGGAGTACTTTTTTTTTCTTCCTATTTTTCTTGTCAACCGGGTCTCCTCTTTTCTCTCTTACACTGGTTTTCCACTCACCCGCACCCACACATTGGCCCTGCTTCCCCCACACACACACTGGCACGGTCCGGTGTGCTATCTCCAGTATGTTTAGAAGAATGTTTTCTCAAGTTTTCCTTCACGGAAGACGCCTGCATCGGAACCCAAAGCTCAGGGGTGGTCCCGGCATGGATGCCCTATGGGTGGACTATCCTTCTTATAGTGTAAAGATGTGTTGTATTGGGGGCTACAAAAACTGCGATGGTCTTTTGCATCTGATAATCAAGATGGAGGGGAGGAAGTTACGGGGACGATAAGGGAGAAAAGAGGGAAGCGACAATGCCTGTTACTAAAAGAAACTGGAGAAGAGGAAGAGAAAGTATTGCAAACTCGTAAGCTCGTAAACATACAAAAGTGCAAAAAGTACAAGAGACTTCCGCGGGCTTTGTCCTGTCTCTTTTCTCCCCACTCTCAGTCGAGTCACACTGTGCAGCAAGCCAAGTAGTGTACGAACGTAGCAAGCAGCAAGCCACGCGACAATCTGATGGGAGGATACTGTCCGCTCTACTTCTGCAGCTACGACGTACTGTCATCAGAGTCTAGTTCTTATCCGATGCCAAAAGGCGCGGGAGTGGAGTGCATACTCCTAAAAGAATTCAAAAAAGAGGGGATTCGATACAAAGACAGCGGCGGTCGGCCCCGGCCATGTTAAGTTTGTTCTTTTTTTTTTCCAGCTTCGAGTCATGTCAACACATCTGTCTAGGCAGACAGAAAGAAAGAAAGCCCATCAATACAATAGGAACTGCTTTGACTACATATTGTCTTTTAAACAATGCTCGAGCTGATCGTGTCCAGTTGAAAGCGAATTGTCAAGACAAACTGTGAAGAAACGGCTGCAAAAGAAAGCTTACTCACCACTTTTTGTTTCCCCTCTTTTTCACTCCACCACACAAGACCAGACCACACACAGTTTGTCACTCTCTCCCACGCATAACCCACGCCGGGCATAACTCTTTTCTCCACTTTTTGTTGATGACTTTGAAGCCAGTGCCCAGAAAGGAAAGTTTTCTCGGGGTGCTTCCTGCGTAGATTGGATAGGACCATAAACATAAAGAGAAGACAAACAAGGGAAGAAGGGCAATTCCAGGGCTGCTCCATCGGCCAGCATTAGCGCTGGCTCTCGAGTAAAGTGGCACCTCATGATAGCAAAATATGGTTGTAGGACGGCAAACAATCGGCGGTACGTCGTAGTGATCAAGACAAACACGCAATCACGCAAATGTGCCTTGAACAATAATTCCCAATCCAGTTGCCCAACAATCGGTCAGATCCAACGACGCAGTATTATGTGATATTCTTAGAGTGCAAAAGTCCCCATGTCCTGTATCCTACATCCTACATCCTATATCCTATCCTAGCATGCAAAGCTCTCGGTGACCGACCAAGAGCACCAAATCCCGAATACCCAACCCTTCGTAGCCCTTCGTTACAGCCCTCCTACAGCTTACTCGGCTTTTTCCGGCCGTCCTTGACCTTGCTCGACACCTCGCCCGACAACAAAAACGTCGGGTACTGCATGCCCGGGTCCAGACCGACACCCAGCGAGCCACCCTGCCGCCGCCATGCGCCGCCGTCCACTACCAGCACGTGGCCGTTCACATTGTCTGCCGCCGCACTGAACAGGTACACTGTCGCATCCGCAATATCGCGCACGGTGCCCCAGCGGCCACTGGGGATACCGGGCGAGCCGCCGCGGATGCCGGGGCGCAGCTGCAGCGAGTTGGCCTGCTTGGCGTCTTCAGCAATGGCGTCCTGGCTAGCCAAACGCTCCATGCCCTCTGTGCCTTCAATGGGGCCGGGCGCAATGACGTTGGCCATGACGCCGCGGGGGCCGTACTCGAGGGCGACGGACCCCACAATGGCATCGACACCGGCCTTGGCGGCCGAGACGTGCGACTGGAGCGGGAGGCCGGTGTAGTGGAACGTCGCCGAAATGGCGAGGAAGCGGCCGCCCGGGGGCGAGTTCTGCTCGTTGGGGCTGAGGTGGGCACCGGCCGACTCGACGAGATGGTCGATGGTGGCCTTCATCGTGTTGAAGGTGCCCAGAGTGTCAATGTCCATGACAGTCTTGAACGCGTTGGGCGACAGGCCTGCCAGCGGGGAAACAAAGTTGCCGGCGGCGCCGGCAATGACAAAGTCGATACTGCCCAGCTCGCGGACACACCGGTCGGCCGCGGCCTTCAAGCTGTCAAATTTGCGCACGTCGACGTTGCCGATACCAATTACCTTGGCGCCCTTGCGAACCTTGGCAATATCGAGGGCGGCAGTCTCCGTCTTTTCGACGTTGCGGCCAATGATGCAGGCATTGGCGCCGAGGTAGACGAGGGCGCGGGTCTGGGCGCTGCAGATGTCGCCAGCGCCGCCCGTCACGAACACGACGCGGCCGTCTAGAAGGAGTGCGTCAGCAAAAACATGTAGACTATCGTCGAGGAACGAAGATGCCGGGCTACATACTGAAAATGCCATCGCGCCACACGGGGCTGAGAAACTCGTGCGGCTGCTTGCTGCCCATTGTGAATGTGGAGGTGAGGGAGAGAAAAGGAGTGTCGAAGAGGTGAAAGAAGATGTGTCGACGTGAGTTGTCTGTGTTGATCTTCTTGGTCGTCTTCTTTGGTCGTCTCTTTGGTCGTCTCTTTGGTCGTCTCTTTGGTCGTCTCTGGTCGTCGTTTGTTGAAAGGTCCTCGTCTCTACGACGTATATACGGAGAATTCGAGTGTCACAAGCTTGCACTTTGGCGGGTCCGTCGGGGTGATCTGAGCGAGACAGGGACTGAGTACGAAGCTTGTTGACGCGAAGCGTCAGGGGGGGGCCGAGTGCGAGGGGGAAAGGCCGTATTTTTAATGAATATTCGAGGAAAAGGTGAGAGTACGACGTACTCTTCTCTTTTTTTGCCGTGATTGTTTCTCCTGACTTTTTGCTATTTTGGAGGAAGGTGCAACTCTGAAGTGGATAGCAATGCCGAGGCACCTGTTCCTCCTCCCCCCCAAAACGAGCACCTTCTAATCATGGCCGTTTCCAGCGCACCCAGCTCGGTTCTTTCCCCGTTTTCTCCATCTTCTCCGCGCACCTTCTACTTGGGGTCAGGGATGACCCACCTTTCAGTGACTTATGTCATCCCGTCTTTTTGCGTGGCATTTTCGCGCGGGCAGCCTATTGATTACGTACCCTAGTCTGCCTAGAAAGTGCTCCAAAGGATCTGGGCCCATTTACACGCTTTGCGCGCTGTTGGACCAGTGAAGTTCAGCGCGCGTCAGGGGAAAGGATCTCACGAGGCTAGCACACGTACGGCTATTTTGACCTTTTTTCCCTCTCCTCTCCACGTCTTCACGTCCACGTCTTTACGTCCACGTCTTCACGTCGTCAGAACCGCGTCAACTGCTCGCGTGCAGACACTCTCCACGCCGAGTTTTCACAATCCTCAACAACTCGACGGCTCACCCTCCACCCGTCTTCATGGAGCCACCAGAATCGGCCTCAACGGCCGCATCAAAACCAGCGCCCCGCGTCGCATCGTCTACTTCTGCCGCCGATCGCAACAGCAAACTCGCCAGCCTGCTCGCTAGCATCGATGCCGACTTGGACGCTGCTGTGCCTGTCTCTGAAGGCCCTGGTGTTGACGCTTTTCGGCGTGCCAAGTTCTTTTTTCCGAAAGTCCTGGAGGAGAAGCGGAAAGCAATCGAGGCGCGAGAAGCCGCGGCCGCGAAAAAGAACAAGGGGAAGGGAAAAGAGGGAAAAGAGACAAGAGACGTAAAGCCGAGCGTTCGTTCATCAAGCCCCCCGCGCACGGCCGACCACGACACGAAACGGCGCAAAGTATCGCACGAGTCGCACAACTCGCACAACTCGCACGATTCGGACGACGACGACGGCGACGACGACGACGACGATACAGACATCAAGGCACGGCTGACGGCGCCGCGTGCGGGCAGTCGGTCCTCGACAAGCTCGCTGCTGAACAGTCCGAGCCGATGCAACAACAGACGGTCACGGTCTCCCACCAACAGCCTGTCGCCATCGCCAGCGCCGCGGTCGCGAGTCGGCAAGGGCAAGGGCAATGCGACAACTCACTCGGTTGGCGTCCAAGCCGTCTACACAAATGCAATCGCAGACAGCCCGCCTGCAAAGAGTACACGGCAGCAGACACGGCAGACACAGCAGACAAGATCGACACGCAGCGCCGCGAAAGACCCTTCGGTCGTTGTTATCGACTCGACTGACGACTCGGACTCGGACGTCGACATCCAGCCGTACCGGCCACCAGAACGGAGAGCGCCTGTCCCTACCAAGAAGAAGGAGCAGGAAGTGATGGAGGCGGTCGATCCAGAGTTTGCCGAGTACATCCAGAGGGCCCGCGACAAGGCGGCCAAGGCCAGAAAGGAAGCTGAGATTGAGGCCGTCTTTGGTGAACCCGATGTCAGCGATGCGCCGGCCGGCTTGGCCACGTTCTCGTCCAACGCAACCGCCACGACCAACCCGACGACGGCATCGCAGGCAGCGACGGCCTCCATGAGCCGCGCAGGCTCCAACCTGGGCTTGTCTGATGACCAGGCAACACCGACGGAGGTCCGGTCAGCAACTCCGCCCCCACCACCCCCTCGTACTTCTACAGTCATTCCCTCTTCCCAGCCAACACCCAGCGACTTGCAGTACCGCGTCTTTGTCACATCCCACCTGCCCCAAGAGTGCCCGCCCTTGATGGCGTTTATGCGCATGGATCAGGAGATGCGCTACGTCCGCAACGCCTACCTCAGCCACGCCACCAAACACAATGTGTTCTTGTCCGACGAAGAGCAGCAGAGTGTTTTGTTGACATGGAAGGGCAGCAAGATCTACAACTTCACCACGGGGCAGTCTCTGAATGTCAAACCCGACCATAAAGGTCGCTTTCGCGATCTCTCTGGTATGAGCAGCGGTGATGCGGGATCGACAACAGCCGGCTTTCAAAACGGCGGTCTGCACCTCGAGATCTGGACCCAGCAGCTGTACGATGCCTATCTCGAGGACGAGGAGCGCCGGCGCCGGCGTAACCTGGGCGAGCTGGTCGAAGTGAGCGACGATGATGACGACGTTGCTGGTGGTGGTGGCACACAAGGGCAAGGACAGAGCCGTGGCACAAGCCAAGCTCCTGAAGCCGCTGCTGCCTCTAGCACGCGCATCCGTCTTGTCCTCGCTTCCCGCGAGTACGAGAAGCTCAAGATTACTGCTCACAGTGACACCACGGTCGAGACGCTGGCTACAGCGTTCCGTCTGCAGCGCGGCATCGAACCGGACAAGACGGTCGCCATCATGTGGGACGGTGATGAGCTGGAGGGCACTTTGACGGTGGGTGAGGCTGAAATGGAGGATCTGGACAGTGTGGAGGTGTATATTCGGTGAGGCGGTGGACTTGGAAGAAGGCAGACAAAAACGGTGCGGTGAACTGATAAACATAGCGATGGAAAGCGATGATTTGCTTTTAATGATATCCCCTTTTTGATACCACACATAACAAAGATTTATTTCATTTTGATCTAATTTGATTGATTTAATTCGTATAAAGTCGTCAGAATAAAAACTTTTTGTAGCCAAGCAAGAAATAAAGACGTGAAAATGAACAGTGGTAGCAAACACAAAAAGCATGATGAACGCCGGCCCTATATAATGCGAGCTCCCAAGACAGTCTCCCAGAAACCAAGAATAAAGAAATTGAACGCACACTCGTCTCTTGTCGTCTCCTTCGTTTAGAACCGCTCCTTGAGACGCGCGCTGATCGACCGCAGGTTGCCGTACACCTTGCCTGGTGGCTTGCCGAGACTGTTCTGTTAGCAGGGACAATATAGATAGAGGGGAGGGGCGTGGGGGATACACACATTAACGACACAACACTTTCCCGCGCCATGCCAATCTCCTTGAAGCCGCCCAGAATGTGGATCTTGCTGCCGCCCGCCACCACAATCCGCGTCTTCGTAGTGTTTTCAATCGCATACTTTGTGCGGCCGTCCTTGCCCACAATGCGGCCCACGGCACGCGCCAAGTGGTCGCCCTCAAGCGTCTTGACGTCCTTGATCTCAAAGGATTGAATGTAGATGCCATCGAGACGCAGAATGGCCACGGCGTCCTCGACATCGAAGCCCATGGCGTACGCCCGCACAAAGTCCTCGCCCTTTTGGATCGCGCCCGTCTCGGTCGTGCTGCGGGATGTCCGCAGCTCGACGGCCTTGGTTTTGATGTTCATGCGGACCTGGAGTTTGAGGTTCTCGACGAGGGGTGTGTAACTAGCCGCGAAAGCGGCGTCAGTAATTGAAGAATGGAACATTCATCCTGCCTTCCGGGGGTGGCTCACATTTTCGACCACGTCGCTTTCAGAGGCGACATGCGGTGTGGGGGAATGGGAATCTTGCGGACCTCGCGGCGCACCGCCGTCTCGCTGTCCTTGGCCGCGGCAAACTTGGGCCGCGACTCTTCGTCAATGTCCATGCCAGCGGCAAAGTCGTCGCTGCCCGGGTCGGCGGCACCCAGCAGGATCGGCGTGGATTTCTCGGCCGGGATTTCGGCCAGGGTCAGCGAGTCGGTGGCAGCAGCCGCATCGAGCAGCGTCTCAACTTCGTCTTGGGTGACTGCAGATGTTAGTTTGTGTTCTTTCCGCCCCTTGTATCGATTTCTCGTGGGATGTTGACATACTCGGCTGGGCCACATCTTGGGCCACCGGCGCATCCACCTTTTTGGCGGCAGTCGGTGCAGGCATATTGTCTTTTTCTCGTTGCGTATCAATGAATGTATGGCACTCGTCGGTAGGGTGGGTGTCTGGGTGTCGCGAAAATCGTTGGTTCTGCCGTTGTATGTCGTCGTGGCCAGGGCGGTATCTCAATCTTCGACTTTTTTCGCTGTACACCAAATTTTCGCTTTTCGCAGAGTCCCGCTGTCCATTAAACTTTTTTTTTCTGCCTTGGTGGGGAACATTGACGGTTGTTGCTTCCTTATCGGGGCTTATCGGCTTGACCGCCAAATTGGTCAGGTCTTTCCTTTCAGCCTCTGTGCAAAAGTTTTGCTTGGGTTTTGCTTGGTCGCTCCTGCTATGTCCCGCCCCCTGCCTCCACTTTTTTTTTTGCCTGGTACTTTTGCATCCCCCCGCCATCCTTGTGCATTGGGCACTGGCAGCAGCACCCAAGACCGCTAAGACCGCTAAGACAGAGCCCAGACCAGGGAAGTACGCACGTAAGAGCACCTAAACAGAGAGCGCGTCATTCGCAGGGAAAGAGGTGGACTAGCTGCCAATAATTTAGACTTCACACCGTCCTGGGCAGGAGCGAGGGGGAACAAACCCAGAATTTTGACAACGCAGAGCAGAAGCAGGAAAGAACGATTGGGAGAAAACCCAGCCAATGTTGTCGCTTGCTTTTTTTGAGACACACATCTCTCGTCATAACTCCTTTCCCCCTCCTCCCACCGCCATATCAAAAAAAGAGAGACATCTTCTGTCCGAGACCTCGACGTCAGGCAACATAAGCAGCCACGAACCGACAAAGACAAAAAGTCTTTGATCGACCTCCAGCTAGCCCGTTTTTCTGCCCGACAGGCGACTATGTACTGACTTGACTAGCCTGGATTTTTTCTTTCCCAATATTGGACTTTGTTTTTCTTTTCTTTTCTTCGACCTCGACGTCGTCGTCTTTTCCAGTTTGATCTTTTCGTCTGAAAGACTTTTCACGCCCTCTCCACCCTCTCCGCCCTCCCCGACCTTTCCGACAGCCTCCCTTCCTCCTCCTCCTCCTCCACCACTACCTCCCATCCCACCCGAAAATGCAAAATGCCTTCTAGCTCTGCATCGACCCATCAACTGGGTCGCCGCTTCTGGGCTTCTGTCCGGGACTCGGTTGATTCGTGGGCCTCGCAAGCTCCCTTGACAGTTGGGCGGCAGCTACAGTATGGCGGTCGGAGCCAGCGGCGGTCCTTAACGGGACTCGGCATCGCCCACCATGTCTTTTCCGCCCACGCCGTGGCCTCAGCAACAATAGTTGAAGCAGCAGGCGGCCGCGGCGGCAGCAAAGCGGCAAGACGCAGCTTTTCTTTTCTCTCGGGCCGGCAACTTGCTTTTTCCGGCCGCCCACGGCGCTTCAACTTTACTTCGCCCGTCAACAGCTATACGACTGCTGCCAACTCGAAAATATCACCCAACCACGTCCGTCGAAGCTGCACATCCGGCGGCCTTCTCCTGCTCGGTCTGAGCTCTCCTTCAACACCTCCCTCCACCGTTGTTGCGACATGCACTGCCGCTGCCGACACGGCACTCTCCGGGCAGAGTGCAGCACAGAAATCGAGCATCAGCCGGCTTGCCCGGCAGGCATGGCAGCACCAGCAACGACAGCACCACCAGCTACACAACAGCAGCAAACCCCAGCCACAATCTCAACAGAGACAACGGGATAGCACGCTTCTTCTGTCCAGACTTGGGAGCAAACCACAGACTCAGACACTGCCAGCACGGAGCCTGGATGCGAGACGTTATAAGAGCACCAACAGCGGCAACAACAGCCACAACAACACCCCCTCTTCCCGCCAGTCGCAGACACCCGGCAACGGAGACAACAGCAAACAACAGATCGACGCAGAGTCAACGCGGAAGAAATCACCAGGAGAAGGCGAAAACAAGGGCGCCGCTGGACAACAAAATCAGCCGCCGCCACAACCGCATCCCCCGGAAGGCGAAGACGCCGAGACGATTGCCAGCTCTGTATCCAAATATCTGCAGTCCCATCTGCCCAAGATCCCGCACCGGCCGACGAAAGAAGAGCTCCTGGCCGCAGCCAACGGCTTCACACAACGGCTCAAGGTCCGCTTCAAGTGGCTGACCATCCGCAGCATGCGGCCCTGGAACGCTGACGAATGGGGTGCTTTTCTTTCGTGGTTCATGTTGGGCCATATTGTCTGGATTCTGGTCGGCACAACCACATTCATGTCTCTCGTCATCCTGACCATCAACACCGTCTTTGCTCAAGGTGAGCTCTCTCTCTTTCTCTCCTTTGTTTATTCTGCGTATTCTTCAAGACTCACACTAACATTCAAAGAAAAACTGGCAAAATGGGTTGGTGACTACCTTACCCAGTCGGCGGGCGTCACTGTCGTCTTCGAGTCTGCCATCGTCCCTAAGTGGAAGAACGGCGTCATCACCTTCCGCAACGTCTTTGTCTCTCGCCGCCCCGGCCAGAGCAAGTCCTCAGTCACCAAGGGCTCCTCGTCCAGCGCAGCTGCTATTGCTGCCGCTCGCCATACACACGACCCGATCAGTGGTGTCAACGATGCTGATGCCGACCTCGAGGACGGCGCAGAGTATGCTGTCGACGACGGCAACTACACCCAGTTCGACGTGACTATCAACAGCGTCGACGTCACGCTTTCGTTTTACAAGTGGTGGAATGGCAAGGGCATGCTCAAGGACGTCGAAGTGCGTGGCGTCCGCGGCGTTATTGACCGTACCCACGTGAAATGGTCCGACGGACCCCTCGACCCCTTCTCGTTCCGCCACGAGCACCAGCCCGGCGACTTTGAAATTGAGCGCTTCAAGCTCGAGGATCTCATGGTCACCGTCCACCAGCCTGACGGCTTCCGCCCCTTCTCCGCCTCCATCTTTTCGTGTGAGCTGCCCCAGCTGCGCAAGCAGTGGCTCTTTTATGATTTTCTGTGTGCCAACCACGTCTCGGGCGCCTACGACGGCTCCCTCTTTACCATCCACCCGCGCCAGATCCAGCACTCCAATGCCATGCCGGGTGTCGTCGACAACAGCCACCACAACATCAACAACCCTGTCATCGAACCCATGTCGCCCGAGGCGGCGCTGGCCTGGAAGAAGTTTTCGCGGCTCCGGATCGATGGGCTCAAGATTGACCATCTCAACCGTGGCGACCCGGGTCCATTTGGCTGGATTTACGAGGGCAATGTCGATATTGTGGCCGACGTGATGCTCCCAGCCGAGGCCGACGAGAGTCTGGCCAAGGCCATGATTGATTTCTACGACAAGATGGAAGAGGCCGTGACGAGCAACCGCTACATTCGCATTCTCGACGGCAACTACGGCAGCAGCCGGCGCAGGGAGGAGGAGGAGGAGGCTGCAGCTGTTGCAGCTGCTGCAGCTGCTCAGCTGGAGGTGGACGAATCGTTCAACGACAAGAGCGGTCACCTCGGCTGGGAACAGGCCCTCAAGACAAAACCTACACCACCAGAGACAGCACAACCGGCCACCACTCCCAACACTACCACAACGCCCACTCCGAGCGCCTCCGTCATCAAGCCCCCAACCTTCCCCGACGACCCGCTCCCGCAGTACGTTGTCATGGATTTACGGCTACATCTCAACGATGTCCGCGCCGCCGTGCCCTTCTTCCCTACCACCACCGCTCTGGGCCAGACCCGTGCTCAGTCCTACGTCAATGCTGCTTTGATCCGGCCTATTGTCGCCTACATCAACGCCAAACGCACCTACATCCCCATCAGCTGCCGTGTCGTCAAGCATTTGTCCGACTTTGACGGCAGTTGGACCACCTACGACTGTGGTCTGCTCGACGATACCTCGGCCGAAGTGTACGCGGCGTTTGCGCACGATGTGGAGGACCAGCAGTCGCGTGTGCGACGCCTCAAAAAGGTCGGCTTCTGGACACTGAGCATGGTGGTGCACGCCTTGCTGGCCGGTGTTGCTGGTGACCTGATGTAGAGAGTGCTGTGACAGCAGTGCTCTCTTAAGATACCACTCCACTTCTTCATTTTCTCTATTTCACTTTTTTTGGTGTAAGCGACGTCTTTTGTTTCTTGGTTGATTTTTTATTTCATAGATGGCGATCTTTTTGGGATGAAGGCGAACATGAGGGTTACTTTTGATTTTCTTCGCGGCGTTCTGTCAAAAAGGGGCGGTATGCGGATCTAATGGGGGTTTGTCTTTACTGGTGTTTTATGAATGCATACAATATGGGGGACGGCAACCCAGACGGTCAAGGATTAGGAAGACAAAAAATAAGGACAAACTATATACATGTTACGGTACATACATGACATCATTTCTCTTCTACAATCTTCACGTATTATCTGTGTGGACAAGTTACAAGTTACGATAAGATATATGGAACTTGAGGTAACAATTCTGGGTGTGCGGTCTAGGTTTGTATCTCAGGCAAGGAAAAGGGAAAGGGCGGAGCAATTGAGGTGAAGTGAACCAAGGGAAAGAAAGAAAATCAAACGCAGTAGGTAAATCAGCCAGACACACTTCACTTCCTTGTTCACACTTCTTCGTATAGTTCTTCATTTCCGTTTCTGTCCGTTGTCTCTAATCCGTATGCCATGCAAATGCGTCATTACTCTCTCTCTTCTCCTTTTTCTTCTTTTCCTCTCTTGCTTCCGTCCTCCCTTTTGCTTTCCCATCGATGTCCTCCCTGATGTATAATATGAAATAAAAAAACCGGCAATATAAAAACAAGTGTGAAGGTGTAGAAAAAAAAATAGAAAAAAAAAGACTGGTGACAAAATAAGGCATTCTAGCCTGGATGGAGGAACGTGGGTCCCTCCTTTCTCAAAAACCATAAACAAAGGCCGTACATCGTTGTTCCTACAAAAAATCAGGACAAAAGGAAAAGGAAGAAGAAACAAGTTCTCCAATACTACATGAAGTCGTCACTGAAAAGGTGTTAGCAGGTGTTCATTCTGTACTGTGGGGTGAGGGTTTAGGAGTTTTCTTACTCTCCGTAGGCATCGTCATCGTAGTTGCCCGTGTCAATGGTGCTGGGCCGCGATATGGCCAGGGTCGTCTTTGTCTTGGCAGCTTTGGTCTTCTTGCCGCCCTTCTCGGCCGCCTTCTCCTCGCGCAGACGCTCGTTGGCCAGCGACGTCAGCGAGCTGTTGATCTTCTTGATGTGTTCGCTGGGCAGGCCGCGGCACAGTTCCCGGATGAGGTCCTGGGCGAACAGGACGTAGGGGCCCTTTTGCGATTGTGCGCTGATAATGGGGCCCAGGGTCTGGCTGAGTTTGTCGAACTGGGCCTTGGTGACGGGGTTGAGGAGCGGCAGGGAACCCAGGTCGACCGTCTTGGTCGGGTCCGAAGAGTCGACCGAAATGGCCGAAGCCTTGAGGGCGGCCGCCGACTTGCGGACGCCCGAGCCCGTGCCGGCCGACAGACCGGCATCGCCAAAGCCGGCCTCGCCAAACAGGTCGGCCGCGTGCTGCAGGTCGGCCTCCTGCTCGCTGCGGCGCATGCGCTCGCGGCGCTCGGCCTCGGTCTCACCCTCCCGCAGCGCGGAATCGGCGTCGGCCTGGGCCTGTGCAGCGGCACGGCCAGCAACGTGGTCGGCAATGCGCTGGTTCTTGGACTTTTTGTTAGCAGCCGCAGCGGCAGCAGCAGCCTTGGCCTTGGCCTTGGCCTCAGCCTCCTTCTTGGCCTTCTCACGCTCGACCTCGGAGTCGTCGGCGTCCCAGGAGTCGAGGACGTCGCTATCCTCGTCCTCCTCGTCTTCGAACTTGTTGGCGCGGCGGAGCAGGGGCGCGGGCGGGGGAGGGGCGGCGCTAGATTCGGAGCCGGAGCTGGAGGAGTCCTCCTCGTCGTCTGCCAAGATGAAGTGTGGTTAGTTGCATGTTCAAGATTGCTCAAGAATGTTCAAGGAGTTCAGAAAAGCGAAAAGCGTGGGTCGCGCCACGATCGCAAGCCCCTCCATCTGCCCCTCCTCTCATCCCATATTAGGCCACGCCATCGTATCGAAATGGCCAGAGACCAAGAAGAGAGTGAGGGCGAGGTGACTGAGGCGAGAGAAGGTGGCCGAGAGAGAGGGGAACAAAAGAGAGGAATGTCTTCTCAGTGCACGTACCCCACTTGCTAGGCATGATGGACAGATTCGAGTATGTGTTTGCGCGGAGGGGTGTCGTCGGGAAACGGAGAATGTGTCGTGAGGTTTGAAGTCGTAATGGACGACGTCCCGGAGGAGTGGGTGGCGCGGTTGGGTGGTTTGAACGGGTGTTGTTGGAAAGAGAAGAGAGAGAGACGAGAAAAGAAAGGGAGGCAAGAAGGCGAGTGTGCCAGAATAATAGGCACAGAGGCACAGAGGGTAATTACGAGACCGGACGGGGCAGGAGCGAGCGCGGGAGAAGGAAATTGTGGGTTTTTTGGGAATAAAAAAAAATTGTTCCTTGCGACTCCAGCCAGGGAAAGAGCGCGACTAAAAGCCGGTTGGGTGGGAAAATATGGGAGGGGAAGAAGGAAAGAGGGCGTCAAGTTGGGCAGGCACGGGGGGCTGTAACAAGGGCGAAAAGGAGGGAAAGGCTGCCCAAACATGAAAAAAAAAATGAAAAAAAAACTTTATAGACTAGAGGCAGACGAGGCAGGCAAAGATTAAAATTTTAGACAAAATAGACAGAAGAGAATAAAATATAATACAATAAAAAAGCAGAAAAAAGAGCAACGGACGAATCAAGTATCCAGACCAAGAACGGCAGCGGCCGTCGATGGCTCTTTCTAAATTAGAACAGGCTGGCAAAAGTGTGAAAAGTGCAAGAGTAGCGTTACAGGTAAGACAGGAAGTCGCGACCGGCGCAACACAAGCAGCACGCGACGAGTAGACATGAGATGAAGAGAGAGTGCAACAACGTCAAAAGATGGAAGGAGCCAAGATGGCAACAAACGATGACTCTTTTCGTATATGTGAAGATCAGAATGTAAGTAAGCGTAAGCGTCAACACTCCCTGGCGGGACATGTGAATGCGCCCTGGCCTCCAGTCAATGTATCCGCATCCGGGTCGTCCCTCTTGGATCGCCAATGCATGAGTTGGGAGCGAGACGAAGCGGGAGGACAGAGAAGCATATCAAGAAGAATATGAAACAATGAGAGCCAAAATTTTCGAAATAAAACACAGAACGGACTGTCGTCGTAGAGAGCTGTGAACAGACTCTTCGTGCTCTTCCCCTGAATACTGCGCGCTGTGTGCTGTGCGCAGCTTCCGTCTCAGAATGCGCTTCGAGCCCCTCTGTCGCGATTTCCTATTCCGGCCGCAAATATTTGTCCCCCTCCCTTTCCCCTTCCCCCTTCTTCCCCTCTGTCACCCCTCTAAACGACGTAATTTTACAGCGCAAATTCAGTGCTGCGCCCCTCGTGTGTGGATGTTTACAGGGATGATGTCATCCACTGGACAGGGGGCTTGTTTGCGTGTCCCAGCGAGCCAACGTTCCCAAGAAGAGGAAGGCACATGTCTAGCGCGTCGCATTTTGGACTGCAGGGCTGCAGGACGACAGGAAAAGACTGCAGGAAGTGTGCATGAGGGAATGTGCAAGAGAAGAATTTTGTCTTGAAAAACAAATACAGTCATAAATGAGTCAGAGGGCACAGCCAGACAAGCGAACGCACATTTGTCAGTCTCCGGCCGTGTAGCAGCTAGTCAGCAATGTGCATGACAATATTGCAAGGTGAAGACCACGAGAAGAGCAGGAAAGAAGATGTGCTCGTGGACGTGAAAATTGAGAGCAAATAAAGCTATTGAAAAAATAAGCAGTAGCAAAAACGGATGATAATTAGGTGTGAGAGAAATAAAATGTAAATAAAAGATTAAAACAACGTACGGAGAAAAATCGGACAGAGACTTTTGCGGATAGTCCAAATAGCAAATGTCAAATGTCAAAAACCTTCACAACACCGTGACATCTCCGAGTGGAGGCGAACTTCACTCTCTCATTTCTGTCCTTTTTGTCGTTTCGTCCTTTTGATATCTTGATGTCTCTCAAATTTTCTCAATTTTCATGCCTCGTGCTCGTGGCTTGCTCTGTCATATTGGATGCCGTGTTGTAATACTTCGTAGATGGCCACGAAAACCAAGCGGAATCGATTTTGGGAGGTGAGAACGTTTGGGGGCGCATGGCCCGAAACTCTCCGACAATTGTGCTCATCACCTGACGTTCAGTGCCTTGTTGGTGGACGCCCCCCCTAAAAACGGTACCTGAACCAGCGTGCAGGGGCTATTTCGAGACCTCGTACAAGCGTACTCCACTAAGACGAGAACATCCCGCGCAAGGTGAAGGAGGCCAAGAAAAGAAGAGGCTTCTTCCTGTTCCTGCTGACACGAGGCTGAAGACCCAACGGGTGCCTGTCTGCGATGCGCCTTCGTATAATTTTTATGTACATTGTCTTATTTTTCTTTTCTTTTTCTTTTACTTCCGCCGCCGGGTTGTTTTCTTTTCTCAATCGGGCCTCTTTTCACTGGTTCTTTCCTTCGGCCCTCTTTTTGTATCCTCTTTTCGAGGTAATTTGTTTCAATTTTCAAGTCTACTATCATATCAAATGTCTCCGTTTCCACAAGGCATCAAGTACCGGTGTTTGCTTCACGAAAACTGGTCGGTGATTGAGGTATCCATGACGCACCTATGGTCTTTTCTTTTTCACATTTTATGCTCTGCTGTTCTGCCGTTCGCCCCTTCCTGTCCCGCAATATTGACGTCCTTGCCTGGCGTCTTCAACTCAGAATTGGTCATTTATTATTTTGCCCACTCCGCGACCTCTTTGGGAAGGAGCTCTCGACAGTAAGATACATCTACGATCTCAAAAGAAAGCATCGTGATGAAATGTGGCCAAGAGTAATTGCACCTCCTCATTAACCCCATTTAATCGGACATGCCGATTTCTTGCCATTTTCTTGCTGAGAGAGCGTCACATAGACTCGCAACAGTGGTGCTTCGTACAGAGTATACGCACTGCAAAAGACGGCCAGGGGCGGGCATGACACATAACGATGCCATGTAAGATGCGGTTGGAGACTTGGGAGACTGAAGTGCGCCAGCGTTTAGCGAATCAGGGCCATTTCAATGTTAAACGGCGGGGATATATCGCCAACTCGACGCTAGGGACCAAGGGACATGCACTCCCGGCGCGCGCGCCTGTCTGTTTTTGTCTGTTTTTGATGGGTTGGGTTCCTTCCCGACCGGGCTTCACATTTTCGATTGCGTAGCGCCTTCCCTCTCGTTTGCCGTTTGTGCTGTGCGCCTTCCTGCTCGGCGTTGATCCCGCTCCTGTTGCTGGCGTACTTTCCTTCCCTTGACTGTGTACTTCGTACCTCGTAGCTTCCTGTTCCTGTATCTTTCCGCGCTCGCCTTCCCAGACTCTCCGACGGTCTGGTTCCAGTTCCGTTTGCCATTCTTTTGCCATTCTTTTGTCAACCCTCACACACTAATCATTCCGAGATGCCGGACGCCCGTCTCTCCGACTTGCGACCCTGCTTACATCGACCGACCCCACCCCCCTTGTTATATGTTGGCACGTCCAATACGTCCAAGACCTCCCAAGGGACAAACACATATAAAGCAGCTTCTGCCACTGCAGGCGAACTCAAGTGGTTGTGCCTGGCCTCCTTTTCTCGGCCATCCAAGACAAAATTAGACATCTGACATCTGAATATCAACAGACACAAACAGCACCGATCAGGCTTTAGGCCATACCCACCTCCACTTACACCCTCTTCACATACAACCCCATCTCACATACACTCACACCGACCCGCACAATGATTTCTGTCCGCATCACATCGTCGGCTCTCGGCCAGTCTCAACTGGTTAGTCGGCAGATTGCCCGTGCAGCCATCCCCATATTTTGTTCGTCTTCACAGACGTCCTTCCACAAGCTGTCCCCGACCTCATCGTCGGCCTCCTCTCTCAACAGCCGCCGCCCAGGCTCGGCTGCTGCTCCCTTCTCCACAACCACGGCGGCTCGCATGCGTGATGTCCTCCCGGCCCGCGAGACAGAACACATTCGCCTGACCCCGCCTGCCTGGCCCCATCACGGCTACACCGAGGCCGAGATGCTTGCTGTCGTCCCCGGCCACCGCGCCCCCGAGACCATTGGCGACCGCATCGCCTGGCGCCTGATGCGCATCTGCCGTTGGGGCATGGACACGGCCACAGGCATGAGCCGCGACCAAAAGTCCGACAAGAAGAGCCCCACCACAGCCATTGCCTCGGAGAAGCCCCTGACGGAGGCCCAGTGGCTGACCCGGTTCATCTTCCTAGAGTCCATTGCCGGTGTCCCGGGCATGGTCGCTGGTATGCTGCGCCACCTGCACTCCATTCGGCGCCTCAAGCGCGACAACGGCTGGATCGAGTCGCTGCTCGAAGAGTCGTACAATGAGCGCATGCATCTCTTGACCTTTTTGAAGATGTGCGAACCGGGCTGGTTCATGAAGCTCATGATTTTGGGCGCCCAGGGCGTTTATTTCAATACCATGTTCTTCGCGTACCTGCTGAGCCCGCGCGTCTGCCACCGCTTCGTCGGTTATCTCGAGGAGGAAGCAGTCCACACGTACACGCGCTGTCTCGCCGAGATCGACGCCGGCAAGACCCCGCTCTGGAGCGATCCCAAGTTTGAGGTTCCCGAGATTGCTGTCCGCTACTGGAACATGCCCGAGGACAAGCGCACCATGCGCGACCTGATTTTGTACATTCGTGCCGACGAAGCTAGCCACCGCGGCGTCAATCACACCCTGGGCAACCTCGACCAAAAGTCCGACCCCAACCCCTTTGTCAGCGAGTACAAGGCCGGCCGCGAGCCGCCCAAGCCCCTGGCCCGCCCCGAAGGCTACGAACGGAATGAGGTCCTGTAAGCGGCCTCTTCCTCTTTATGATCAATCTCCTTTGACTGTTATTTTGATTTGATTCCCATTTACAAGGCGTTATTTTCTCCCTTGGCTCCTGCAACGGCGTTGGAAAGTGGAATCTCTCTTCCTAGGGCGGGAGTCTTCCCCACTCCCATGGTCTTTGTGCATTTGTGTTTTTTTTTTTTTTTTTTTTTTGTCTTTTCACAGTGGCATAGACCACTCTTTTCTTCCTTTTTTTTCCTTCTCTTCAACAGCTGTTTGTCTAGAGGTGAATGACGGTTTGTTGTCACGTTTCCTGGTTTTGGTCAGAATGGCCACTGGGACATAGAGCGGAGGTCAATGATCTCAAGGGTTCTAATTTCATAGAATAATAGATCATGTAGAAGTGTGTCCAAAAAGATATGTAGATTTACATCAAGATTTGATTGATTCAAAACAATTCTCTCCTGACATCTTGTAGACTTCTTCAGTTTCCTCACTTACACGATGCTTCTCCACCCACCCACAAACAACAGCAGAGCTAGACCGAATTGGGTCGACAGACCACAGCGACATTTCTCACGGAAACAGGAGGATTTTGCATGTCTCATATAGCCAGTTCTTGAGATTTGTTCCATATATATATATTGCAATCAGGGGAGTAATGGGCTACGTTTTGGTCTCATCCTCACCGTATGCATTTGTCTAGAAGGGGTAATATTTTATTCAAAAATGGGAGAAAGTAGCTTCACGGTTCCAAAAACGAGGTCTTTATCCAAAGACCCTTATTTTCCTAAAAAATAGACATCTCGGGGGAATTGTGGTGGTAGTGGTGGCAATGGTGATGTATGGGTAGTGAATAAACAATAAACAAAAAAAAAGTAAACCAGAAAATGGGGGCCTGAGAAGGGTAATATGGAAAAAAGCAGACAAAAAAACGACAAACATGTAAAAACTCCTTGAAGGTTCTCCCACACCAGAAAAGTAAATATAAAAATAAGCACGTCTTAAAACGCTCTTTTTTAGTTTCGAGGCAAAAATAAAATAAAAATAGAAGCGTCCTTTGGGGTATCCTTTCGTTGCGGGACACACCGCCCAAAAATAAAATAAAAAAGAAAATGAGAAGAGAAGAAGTGAAAGTAAAGCAAGAAGAAAAAAGGAAAAAAGGGGTAGTATGCGTGAATATGAATGTGAATGTGAGTGTGTAAAACGGTGGAACAGGAAGAGGGAATGTAGACGGAAACACCGGAAAAATAAACAACCCAAAGGCCAAACCATTTCGGCCTATACAACTCTTTATATCTTTTGGCCCCACAGCTGAGTCCCCTTCCCTTATTCAAAACCAATCCTGCATCGGAAAGCGCCAAGAAAGAAAGACGAAAGACAGAAACAAAATAACTACCAGGCGAGTCCACTATTATGGCGACTTCTCGTTCTCCTCGGCAACCCGGTCAAGATCGAGGCTCTTGCCACGGATGGCGCCCGACAAAGTAGACGTCGACGCCGCAAACTGGTCCGTTGGCGAGGGCGACTTGTTTCGCCGCTGCTCGGCTGTCTCCTTGGCCCCGCGGTACTTCTTGAGCCAGCCAGATATCTTGCCCCTGTTGAGGTCTTCCTTGCCGGACTCTTGACCTTCAGCGTACGCCAGGGCCGGATCCGAGGACCCGCTGGCACCCGTCAGAGACCGCGAACCGACGCCCGCTAGAGAGGGACCGCCGCTACCCACCGAGCTTGAGCTGATGCCGGCGTGCGCGTTGGAGCCCAGGCTCGAGCCTTGGCCAGGCGGGGTGGAGACGGAGCTCAGGTTGCTTGTGGAAGGGTGGTGGGGTGCGCCAGGCTGGGGTGCGCTAGGCTGGGGTGCGCCAGATGCTGGTGCTTGTGCCTGTGCTGCCGGTGCTTGGGGCGGCATCATGTCGTCGCGTCGTCTTGACAGACGCCAAAGACGCTTCTTCGTCTTCTCGGCGGGTTCGGCGTGCGTCTCCTGGAACTGTGCCGCAGCGGCCTGGGCGGCGGCAGACTCGTCGACCTGGTCGATTTCAGATCCTTCGTTAAAGGAGCTGTGGAGGGATTGGGAGGGCGAGTTTCTCGATGGGCGGAGTGTAGCCTCGTGTGCTGTTGCGGCAGCAGCGGCGGCGGTAGCGGCAGCTGCGCCTGGCGTGGGTGTCGTCGTCGCGGTCGTCGCGGCTGACGGGACTTGCGACACACGTGGTGTGGAGCCATTAGCACCGTCCGAGCCCGCGGGAGCAACGTGCTCCTTGCGGTGGCCCCAGGACTCATCCGGCACTTGGCCGCCGACGGCGGCAGCAGCGGCCAACTGGTTCGCATGCTCCTCCAGTGGGTTGACGGACGGCTCGTAGTTTGGCGACGCGTAAGGAGATGGCGATGGTAGCGATGCCGTTGAGCTCTGCGCACTAGGGTTCGCACTGCTTGGCAGCCGCTTCTTTTTAAGCTTGTTGGGCTGTGGCCGCAGCTCGCCACCGTTTTCACCTGTGTTGGAGCGCTGGAATAGCTGAAACCGGCGCTCCTTCGTTGGCGTGCCTGTGCCGCCTTCGGCGATGGGTGTGGCGGGCGAGAATCCGAGGCCAGGGACATCCCGTGGCGGAGCCACGTGCATAGCGCCCTCCATCATCACAGTTGTAAACGGATCGGGCGTGTTGGCGTCTTCGGCGGGCGTAACGACTTCGGCGACAGGGTCGAAAACTGGCCCGGCTTGCGATGCAGGGTGAGGGTTGATTGGTGTCAGGGGGGACACTGGGCTGCCAGACGGGTCTGTTCGCTTCGCAAATCGGCCGGGGCCAATGCCTGGTGACCGAGCTGGTAGTGTGTTGCTGCGGGACAATCCGCCACCGCTTCCGCTACCGGCGGTCGATGGTGTCGTCGCAATGGCGGGACTGCTGCTGCGAGGACTTGAAGCGTGGCCAACGTGGTTGTCGCCATCACTACCAAGACGAGCGCTGTTGTCGCCGCTGACATTGTTACTGCCAACGTGGGCACCCGAGTGCCGCGAATGCCGTGAGTTGCGCGACGAGGTCGACCGGTTACGACGAATCTTGCCGTCACGAGCCACGCTCTCGGCACCGGCGCTAGCGTTTGAGGCCGTGCGCGTCACGCCCACAACGCCGGCACCCTCCATCTGCACACCTGGGGTCACTGGTGGTGTGCCTCGTGAGACCTCCTGGACGGTCTGCTCATCGGCGGCAGTACCGCGCATACCAATCAGAAAGTGATCCTGGTTTTCGATGAGGAAGATGAGCACCGTCTGGTTCAGACGGTACTCCTCAGGCGCCATGGCATGTGTTGGGTGCGACAGGATACCCGGCTGGAAGATGGCAGCCAGGTTCTGTGAGTTCATGCGATTGACATCGGCCTTGGCGGCAAAGACGGCGAGCAAGTCGAGGATGTAGAGCAGGAGCTGGCGGTTGAGCGGCGGCAGCTCTGTGATAAGGTCCTGATATTGCCGAATGGCGCCGGCCATATCAAAGTTATCCATAAATTGAGGGCCATCGGCGTCAGTGGTCACCTGCTTGGTAGCATGGCGCAGCGGTTCGCGGAAACGGTCGTAGAGGACGAGGGGCACAACAGGCTCGGGCAGATCGTTCAGGTAGCGACGCAAGACGTTGGCTGCATCGTGTACTGTGTAACCCGCCCAAGAAAGGCCCTTGCCGTACCTATCGGGTGAGTCGAAGGCGAGCTTGAGCTCCTTGATCCGCTTTTCTGAGCCACTCAACCGGAAGATACCCTCAACATCGGTAGCTTTCTCCTTGAGAAAGACGCCACACTTGGCAACGACAATGGGGACGTAGCCGTAGATGTAGCCTTTGCCATTCTCGTCGATAAGAGAAATAGCGACGTTTGCGTACGCAATACTCTGTCGTAAAGGCACGCCGAAGATACCTTGTGGTGGTCGTTCTGTATAGCAAACATGTGTTAGCAAAGCTATCATTTTCAAAGTGGTTCTTGTTGCCCCGCGTTTCGCAACGCAGAAGCCATAAGTATTGTGAGCACGTCGTCCCTCCTCCGAATCCTCCTCAAGACCATTTCCTTGGTCCACGGGAGTGACCATGACAAGAGATGCTGTGCAACATTCTCTAGCCTTGTCGCTTCGCCTTTCCCACGGTGACACACACAGCGTGGCGCATGGCTAGTGGCACCGAAATTTCCCATGCCCCATTTACCATCGGATGACGAGGGCCATTATTGGCAAGGGGAGGACGGGGTCAGGGCAGTCGCAGATCGCAGGCCGCAGGCCGCAGTCGCAATTTGTCGCGGTCGCGTTTGTGGTCGCTGCCGTGGGTCGTAGAATGCGCCGCCGAAGAAATGAATTGGAATGGTGTCCCCATGAAAGCTGGCTCGGGCGAACGGTACCGGCACCGGCAAAGAGAAAAAAAAAAAAAAGGAAGCGGCTGGTCGTTTTGGTAGGCTCGATTATTCGCTGGCTGCATGCGACCGGGCTCTCATTTAAGCGGGCGTGCAATTTCGGCGCAATCGTTGTCGGGTGCGCAACCCGCCCAGGGCCAAGGGACCAAATGACCAAATGTACGTTTTCTCGACCCATAAACCGCCCAAATGGACAAAGAGACGAGAAGGAAGAAAAAAGGCGGGAAAAACAGAAGAATGCACAAAAACAACCAAAAATAAGAGCGAGCGCAATTGTATTTACCTTGTGTGTCATGGTTTCGTGATTGGAGCTTGAAACCCTTCCACCACGACTTGAGATCGCGTTTTGTAGGGGGCGAGGCGGGGTTGGCCTGTGGTGTCGGCATCGCAACAGGCGGCGGAGAGGCAGGTGTTCTTGGCAGGTGAGGATGATGACGATGCGCATTCGGATCGGACGTCTGGTTCAGGGGCGTGGAGATGTGGTGCGATCGTGAGTGGTGGTGCGGTTGTGCCTGTCCCTGAGCCTGTGCGTGAGCCTGTGCCTGCGCTTTTGCCAGGAGTTGCCGCTGCTGCTGCTGCTGCTGCCGTACTTGTGCTTGTCCTTGAGGCTGCTGTTGTTGCGTCGGCGGCGGCTGCTGTTGCGGCTGCTGCACACTTTGTGGTGGCTGCTGAGTTTGTTGCGTCTGTTGAGCCTGCTGAGGCTCCTGGGGTTGGGAGGGAACGCCCGCTTGCTGGGTCGGTGACCACACCGGCGGCGGGTTGGCAGCGGGAGGACTGGAGCCCGACATTTATGTTGTCGGTGACGATTGCGACGAGCGCGCGATGGAAAGGTATTAGGATCGAGATCGAGATCGAGATTGGAACAAACGACGAAGGTATGAAGCTGTTCAAATGCGAAGAAAAAAGACGAGACGAATCGCCTAAGGAACCGCGGTTCGCGAGATCAACGGAGGAGTGACCCAGGCGGCGGAGGCCAGCTTGGCAGCGGCGCGGCAGTCCAAGTTACAGTTGAGGGTAACGTGGTTGCTGCGGCGGCGGTGGGCGCAGTAGCTGTGGACGTTGTAGATAGTGTCGCAAAGGGGCCGCGTGGCATGTGTAGGCAAAGTAGAAAAGCAATCGTCGGAAGCGGTCGTTGGCGGCATAGACAAATTCGCGGGGAAAACGACGGTGACGGGTAGGCAGCGAGCGAAGCAGGTCGAGTGTCGACACGAGACGAACGCAATTAACGATTGTCGAGAATGACGAACAGAACGATTGTGAGTGCACGCGCGATGGTAGTAAATTGAGGAGAGAACGAAGTCGCTGCTTGGTCGAACAAAGAAAGGTGGCGTCACGATGAAGAGTAAGAGAGTAAGAGAGAGAGGGAGAGAGGGAGAGTACGTCGTAGCGAGAAAAGCTTTGTCGGGTCGGAAAACGATATCGGACGCGCAAAAACAGGGACGCGAGAATTGCTCGAGAAATGGTTTGCAAGAAGACGACCGGCAAAAAAAAATGCTGATATAGAGGAGGGGATGCTGTATGTGCGAGCCGCAACGAAAAGATGTTGGAGTTTGAGGAGACGAAAAATAAAGTCGAAGCGCGCGCGACCGAGTGCCAGGAGACGAAACGTTGAAACGTTGGGATTCGAAGCGACCAAAAACGGGAGGAAAACGGGGGGTGAAGAAAAAGGAGAAGAAAAGAAGGGGGAGTATTGAGGGGGGACAGTCAGCAAATGCCAAAAGCCCAAAGCGAGAAGCGCAAAAGCGACACAGTGCGTCAAGGGGTGTGAGAAAAGGACCTGGGGGACCTTTGTCGCGGTCGGAATCGTTTTGGGGGGGGGGGGGGGGGCCGTTGATGATGACGAGGCGAGATCAGGCGAGAGAGAAGAAGAAAGTAAATTTGAGAGAGATCGGAGTGAAGAGTAAAAAGAGTGCAAATGAGATTTGAAAAGAGGCTGGAAGGGAAAACGAGCGAAACGAAATCAGCGAGACAAGACTGTCGACTTCGTTAGGAAAGAGCAATGGCCGAAAGAGAGACAGAGAGTCAGAGAGACAGAGACACAAAGCAGGAAGCAAAGGGAAGGGGCAGAGGAGGCAGCGACAGGGAGAGGAAGGAGCTACTGCGGCCAACGCCACGCTATTATTGGCGGTGGAGGCAGCAGAAACAAGAAGGTTGCAACGCCGGTCACTCTTTGGCTCTGCTGGTGGCTCTCTCTCTGTTCTCTGTGGGCGGAAGAAAGGTTGTGCAGAGAGGTGTTTTTGGGGAACGACCAGAAGACGCAAGAGGGAAGGAACGAGGGGTGGGTAGGGGAATTAGAAGGAAGGAGAGTGGCGGGAGAGCAAGAGCGACTCGTACGCTAACCTGCACAGGGGGAAGGTGCTGCTGGCTACGGGAGAACTGGCAGCGTGTTGCCCTGTTCCTGCCTCTTGTTCCTGTTCCCTGTCATACTTTCCGTTCTTGCCTTGTCCTGGTTCTATTTCCAGGCAGCTGACAGGTATCGATTGGGCGGCGGGCCGGGGTACGTGGTAACGGGTCCTTAGTGCAGCAACAGGTTGGGAGGGTGGAAATGGTGGAAGACGCAGAAACGGTGAGTGTGCCAGTGTTCCAGAGCCCCAAAGCTGTCTTTTTTAGTCTTTTAGTGTAATTGCTGTTTCTAAAAAAAGGGAAAACGGTCATCTGGAATTAGGCGACCGGGCCTGGCCACACCCACATTTGAGACCAAGACCCATCCATGAGTTGCTGTGAGTCGCTCTTTCCCGTTACGTTCTTCCCTGCTTTCGTTCTTTCTGTGTTTTTGTGTGTTTCTTGTTCTTTCCTCATGTGGAGAGGGTCGCGACTGCTCTTTGCGTTCTTTTGTTTCTTTTGTTTCTTTTGTTTCTTTTGTTTCTTTTGTTTGCATGTTTTGTATGTTTTGTACACAGTACGACGTAGGTCGTTCCTTCCTATCAACGCCCCATGTCTTTTCTTTCTTTTGTCCCCGCCTAAGCAACAAAGCTCTCACTTCACTGTATATACATATCCAGCACACAGCTGTCCCCAGTAAACACCGATCCAGCCGTGCCATGCCTAACTGACGTTCCTGCCCATCCGATCTAGGCACACACCAAAGGCGAATCAAAGGCGACCCAAAGGCAAACCGCGTGTTCGTTGTCTTTTGTCCCATTGTTTTTACCTGGGTGCCTGTCCACATATTTTGGGAGCCCCAAGCCCAAGAGTAGCTCGAAATAGGAGCATACATACGGAGTAGTGCCTTCCTGAGTTTCTTAAAAAATATTATATTAATATATTAAATTAATATAAATCTGCCCGCTGGAGAATGAGATGGGCAAGAGCAACTGTCGCAGTGACCTAGTGGGATAGCGTGCATGTGGTGGAGTCCCGACTGTCAGATGCGCTGGCTATTTTTTTCTTGTCAGGGCTCGTACACAGTAGTTTGCTCTTTCCCTTTGTGCACACTGTGTTAACAACAGACTTTGGGGCAAGAGTATTTCCATTTCCCGCCGTCTGTCATCCCAAAGAAAGGAAAGAACGAAAGGACGGGAAAGAACCAGCGGGGACCTTAGGTGACTTTACGGAGTAGTTGAAAACGGAACAGGAAAAGACAGGGTCTTTTTTCATTACTCATTTGAATTTACTCTGGGTCTTCTAGCTTTCTACGACGGATTATAATAAAATACTGACTAGATTTTCTGGGTAAATTCGGCAGCAGAGAAAAAAACAGGGGCTCCGCAAAGGAAGGAATGAGGGAAAAAGCAAAAATAAGAATAAGAAAGAGGCCAGAGCGTGTCTCCATCGGTCCGTCGAAGCTAGACAGAAAAGTAAACAGGCCTGGCCAGACAGCGGACACTGCGCCGGGCAGGCGGGCAAATATCCATCATAGCACAGTTGTTTTACGATATAATCTTAAAAAATGAGAAGATGAGAAGAGAAGCACGACCACGAGATACGGAGCACGAAGCACGGAGGAGTACGACATACTGGGGAGGGAGTCAAGGGAGCACACGCGATGCTAATAAAATCAAACCTTGTCCGATCCAGATGGTCTAGAAAAGAAACCTTGTCTGGGGAAAGTTTTGAGGTTTTCTTGTCTCAAATCACCTGTCTTGGTTTGCCGACATCACACGCCCGATTCTCAGGTTCTGTGATTCTGAGATGATGCAAGGGCGACAAAAATTGTCATGCTGAATCTCAAATCTTGAAATGTTAAGAATCGCCGATAACCTCTCTGACTTTTTCACTCTTTAATTACACAGTACTAGGAATATTTCTCTAAAGAGCGACTGGTGGCGATCGATAGTCGATGGGCAAGTTATATATCGATCCCATTGGAGGGGAGGAGGAAAAAAGACAAGAAAAGACAAGAAAAGATAGGCAGAAGACAACAAGGGCCTGGAGGCCTTCTGGCTTTTGAGGCCCAACCGCCAGCCAAAAGGAAGACGGAGCAAAAATAGGACGAGAACAGGAACAGACAGGAAAAAGAAGATCCAGTGAGAGCCGGAGACAGGTCCCCAAGCCAGAGCCAGGCAAAGGAGACAGACGGCAACGAGCGAGCCGCAACCGGGTTTCTCAGTGACGATCACTTTTGGAAAGTGCAGAAAGTATGTTAAGCTGGCCTTGATGGGCTTGACGGGCAAAAAGGACCAAAATACGGTAGCTTCCTTGCCCAGAAAGCCAGACCAGGGGGCCGGGGTGTGGCTTGGAGAATGCAATGAACGGCATCAAAGTGCAATTCAGAAAATGCGACGCTGTCCAAGATGGGTCTTGAGTATTCAATCCATAAATAGACAGCAAACCAATCAGCAGAAAAATAGACTTTACGGCTTCACAATCTTATCCGTTCCTGCAACTGCGACTGCAGCTGCAATCCTGCAATCCTGTCTCCCCTTTTCTCGTGTTGCTCTGCTGTTCATGCAGCTGTCGCTTTCAGCTTCAGCTCAATCCCTCGATACAATTTCTGGATTCCAACAGAGAGACAACGGAACAGGTCCGTGAATAGATAAAGGGCCGCTGCCAAGGTAAGACACTCCGTACTCAATGTCCAGAGGGGGCTGTACGGATACCCTGTCAGCTTGGTTGCACCCGCAGCTTCACGATACGTCGTCAAGCTTATTGACATTGATACGACTCTCTCTGAAAGAGCCAAGAAAAGCTAAATCCTGCCCCAGCCTCATTCCTTCAGTTTGGTACTAGTACGATATGCACAGTACATGTGGCGTGCGCATGCAAAGAAGGATATTACGGAACGCAACGACATCCATTACTGTTGGAAGCTTGCAAACAGAAAGGTGACAGAAACCAAGCTTCCAGGGCACCACCTCAATTTATTTTTGGGCTGCGCCCAACAGGATGACGTCGCGAAAAAAAGACCTTTCGCTCGTCCAGACACGGCTAGCCACGGGCGGGGGGCTCCAGCAACGACGAACGACATTTCAAAGAGGGGTGTTATAGGACTGCAGCTCTACGACGTACTATTGAGCATGTTTTTTTTTGCTTCGCCTCGTTCATTATCTCTGATCACTCTTTTTGTTCTTCCTCTTTACGGCATTCCTCATTCACGATGGGCCCTTAATGATTCGTGGGACACGGACTGTCGTCTGTGGTCTGTTGGTTGTCACTTTTGGACGGACGTCTCTGGCTTGCAGTTTTCGTATGAGCGACTACAACTCTACGGAGTACTTCAGGAACTGAGCTGCTGGGCAATAAACTCTGCCCTGACCTTTTGTAGCATCTGTCGCATCTTTTTGGCAGCTTTGAGCTCATGGTTGACGTCAAGATACGACACTGTGTTCTGGCCAGACCAACACGTGGTTTGTGGTCGCCTTGGGGAGGACACGAGACTGAGAGTAAATATAAATGAAAACGGACAGTACCAGCCACCTCAGATATTCTACTCAGTATTACGACGTAATTAAAACGGGACTCACGACAAAACGCTCATACGCCCACAGGGCCGGTGAGATCGCCCCGGGTGTTTCCATAATTAGACGAGCTCCCCTGACCTGTTTTTTTGCTGGTCTTTGGCCCCTCTTTTCTTTCTAGTCTTGCTCTTGCGCATATGCACACATATGCATCGTCTTGTCCCTATCCGTCTTTCTCTCTGTCTGCTTGTATGTCCGCCCTAGCCCGAACTGGGTGTGCATGAGCATAGGTCTCGTGAACCATACATGAAGAAGGGCATCTGGGGAGAAGAGGCAAAAAGACAAGAAAAGAATCAAAGAGAAGGCTAGAGGGGCAAAGAGAGTGAGATGTGGGAACGAGAGCCGCAAGGCGATGGTGAGATGGGGGGAAGCTATGTGAGCGGCATGGTATCGTTCGCCCAGTGCCTGTCCATATGCCCGCCGGCGTGAGACGCCAGCAGAGAGTACTGAGTACAGACAATATGCAGGAAAAGTCGAGACGGGCGTACAGAGCCAAGGAGTCAGAGAGCACTGCTTTGTAGAATGTGCCCAGAGGCGCATAGAAGCCCGGAGTGCGCTGCCGAACGCTCCTTCTGTTTTCTGACGTTGCACGTTGTGTTCTGTGTTGTGCTCATTGAACTTGGGGCAGGGCGCGAATGCGGAGAATACACTGAAGGAAGGCACGAGTCATGAGGGGAAGAGCGCACAGAGAAGGAGTGACCGCCGACGTTGTGCATCCTTTACACGCGCGCCTGCCCGCACAGCAAAAGCTGAGAAACGTGAGAGGGAAGAAAGAAATCTTCCTTTCATTCTACAAAGCAAGATATATCCTCGCATCGTCTCGCCGTCAGGGTTTTAGGTGGTCACAAAGGTGTTCACAAGGATTTTATGTAGAGAAGCTGTTGTTGGTAGGAAATCTCCAGGTCGTGACAGGCCGTCATTCCAGGTACATCTTACGGAGATTTAGTGCGAGTGGTCCAGGGCAGCTGTTTTTGGTGCACTTGTCAAAGCTTGTGTTGCGTGTTCTGTGATTGGCTGGTACGATGACTAAGAATTACAGCACTCAAACTGGTTCCAGCTGGCTCTGGTTGGCGGGGCCCCGCTTTTTTAGCCGGGTACAGTAAGTCGGCCATCGACGTAAGGAATTTTCTTGGGTCTCCATCTTTTCTGGTGAGGGACGACGTATTTCGAGATATCACAACGACGCCGACGATAATTCTACCCGCGACGACCACACACTACACCCCTACCGACCTTTCTACCTTCGCACCCACACCCACCTTCACAACCGACACAATGGACGGGTATGTACACCTCATCTGGTCGAGCTGATCTGCGGCCGAGCCGATCATCTCGACTTTTCGACTTCTCGACATCTCGACTTCTTGACATCCCCTCCATGACCTCACACGACACAGCGACAATTGCTAACATTGCCTACAGCCTCACTGCTGCCGAGACCCGCGAGCTGGAGCAGCGCATGCAGAAGCGCCAGGTCAAGGAGTTTATTGGTGTAAGTCCCCCTCGACCTACCGTATTGACATAACATGTTCTCTCCGCTGACTTTTAGGTCTTCTCCAACCTTGTTGACCACTGCTTTGCTTCGTGCATTGACGACTTCACCTCCAAGTCGGTGTCGACGCGCGAGAGCGGCTGCGTCACCCGTTGTGTGCAAAAGTACCTGGCCACGCAGCAGCGTCTTTCGGAGCGGTTCCAGGAGAACACGGCCGAGATGAACCAGCAGCAGCAGCAGAGATAGACATCCGCGACGCGATAGCGGCGCAAAAGACGTTGACGGTGACGATATAACACCTTATGAGGATGGACGACGACGACGGCACGACATAGACGGCGGGAGCAAGACGGGCGGAAAGGCGAGGCATCGACACGCCTCCTGTATTTATAGCTACGTGGAACATGGACATACATAACGGGACGTGGACATGGACATGGCCTTCTTTTAGAGAGGGCAAACAACGACTCTCTTGGGATAGGGATACACGAAAACACGAAAACACGAAAACACAAAAACGGGGTGACAAGGCTGTCATGACAGTACAGGTACATAGACAGACCCTTTTGGACCCTTTTGGTATGGACGAAATCGCATCTTTTTATATGTTCACAGACGGTCTTTTGCAAAGTGATCTACGTCATGGTTACGGGACGCCTCGTGCTTCTAATAAGCTTGTTATTATCTCGCCATCTTGATTTTGATTTGGTTTGCTCGTACGCCTATAATGACCTTCCTCCAAGTACAGTATGAAAACAAGCAAAATAATAAAGCGCAAAAACGCAGACATGACAAAAAAAAATTGCATCTAGATTCCTGCATCCAAATAAACACAAAGGCAAAAGACAAAAATACAAAAAGGCAAGAACCAACATTAAACACGACGCTCATTTCCCACTCGCCGTCTCGACGACGATGCCGCTACTCCGCCTCATCATCACTCAAAATCGTCTTCACGGCACCCATCAACTGAAACACCTTCTCCTCCAGCCGATTCTCCGCAAAGCCCTTGTAGTGCTGCGCCTCGGCCGACCGCCACTCGGACTCGCGCGCGCCCAGCGGCACCAGCCGTTCCCGCAACAGCCGCGGACGCGACAGCCAAAAGTCGACGCTCTCCAAGACGAGGGCACCGTCCCAGGCGACGGGCGGGATATCGCGGGCGTGGTTGACCCGCAACACTTCAAGGACGCGGGTCAGGAGCGACAGCGAGTGGACTTCGTTGACCGACAGCAGGGTCAGGGGGGCATCGCCGTTCTTGTTCATGCCGCCGCCCTTGGCACCGTTCGACTCGCGCAGAGTGGCAGCCGACGTGCGACTCAGACCGGGTGCCTCGAGACGCTGGACACTGGCCTCCAGCAGGTTGGGGAACTGGTTGAGGACATAGGCAATCTCGGGGGCAATACTGGTACCCAGGGCGATCAGGATGTTGAGCAGCAGCGGCAGCACAGCTTTGGCCCAAATACTATAACAGCGCTGCGACACGGCGACGTCCGAAAAGGGCGAGACGCCGGGCCGGCGCATGTGCGCAGCGAGGCCGGCCGACGTCAGATGGCTCAGGAACCCATCGCAGGCCAGCTGTTCGGCCACAACAGGCAGGGCCGACAGCTCAAGCAAGAACAGCAGGCTGAGTTCGCCGTACACGGGGTCGCGGTCGTCGACGAGCAGCTTGTCGGACCAGGAGAAGAGCGACGTGGCGACGTGCAGGACATCGTGCGAGGCCATGATGTTGAGCACTTGGGACTGACACTCGTTCATGCCCGGTGTGCTGAGGCAGGCCTGGAGGACGGCTGTGAGCAGAGCCAGGTCTTCGGGCCGCGACTCGGTCTCCTCGTCGTGGATGATGCTAACAAGCGCGCGGAAGCCGTGGGCCACGACGCGGTCGAGCACGTTGAGCACCGTCTGGGTCGTGGACACGACCATGGCGCCGCCACTGCCTTCCTCAGAGATGGTGGCTGGCGTTGATAATGTAGCTGCTTTACCAGAGGGACCATCGCCAGCCTCGACACTACCGATGGGGGCATTGGCATTGGCGCCGCCACTGCTGCTGCTCTCATTATTTCCCCGCCGAGAACCGCGCAGCACAATATACAGAATGCGCAGGAGCGTGCGGTAGTAGGGGGTACGCTCGACGGACCACGGGCTCTCGACGCCACTGATGCTCGTCCAGACGGTCAGCAACAACTGCGACACGTCCTTGGGTAGCAGCGAGTACTCGGCCAGCCGCTGCAGCAGAAGCAGAGCAAGGTTGGCGCGGCTCTGGGCAATCTTGACAAAGATAAGCTCGGGGCCCTGGCTGTTCTGGTTCGCCGTCAGGCACTGGTCGGCCAGCTGCAGCATGACCACAGGCAGGCGGCGGTTCTTGGGCAGCAGGCACACACTAAGCTCGAGCAACAAAACTTCCCAGGCGTGAAACAGCGCAATCTGCGCGTCGACGAGCGACAGGTTGAGGTTGGCCGTCTGCATTTCTTTTTTGAAGCCCTTGGCGCTGGACCAGGCAGCGTCAAACGACAGCATGCGGTCGGCGAGGTCGAGGGAATAGTAAAACTGCGGGCCCAAATCGCGCTTCTGCAGCATCGACCGCTTGAACTGGTCGAGCGAGCAGCCCGTGTAGCGGTTGCCGAAATTGCGCTGGAAGTTGGCATGCAATGAGGCATTGTAACCGCCGACGGCCACACCCTCGCGGATGTAGTAGTCAATATCCTGGACGACATCGCGCGCAAAGACTTCTTCGGTGCCCATCTGGCGCATGTGGTACAGCTGCATGGCAAAGCTCTCGGCAATGTAGGCGGCAATGCGGGCCTCGTTACAGGCTGCTTGCGCATCCGTCTTGGCCGTTGTGGCGGCGGGGGCCAGGTCGCGCACATAGGCGCGCATACTGGTAAGGTAGTCGTTCTCGCCGCGGATGGCAAAGATGGTCCATGGCCAGTAGTTTTGGGCAGCCGAGAAGAAGTCGAGAATGGCAATCGACTCGGCGTGCGACAGCGTCGAGATACCTTTCAGGGCTTCCTTGGCTTTGGCCAGGGCCGAGTCGGACGACAGCTTGGTGATTTTGCCGTCCGTCTGGAGCGCCTCGCGCGGCGTCTTGCCCGTCAACAGACAGTTGGCCATCCACTGCTGGCGGTTCCGCAGGATGGTCGAGAAGAACTTCCAGATGTGTGCCGACTCGGCGGGACGCTGGAAGGGCTCGTCCATCGCCAGAAGCACACCCAGGAAGGAGCGCGAGATCTGCGGGCCCAGGTAGCCCAGCAGCGACGGCGGCTCGCTAGCCCGCGCAGCGGCTGTAATAACAAGGTCCGTCAGGAGGTTGAGGGCTGGGCGCAGGGTCTTGTCGTTGAGGGCACACAGACGCGCCGGCAGTGAGGCGATTTGGAAGATTTGTGTTTCCAGCTCGGGCGCTTTGCCGGTCGTGTCGACATGGTTCGTCACTTTCAACAAGGCAGCGCACAGCTCCAGGGCAGCCACCACGCGGTCCACCGCCAGCTTGTAGCGCTGGGGGTATAAAGTAGACTGTGGGAGCTCGAGGCCGAGAAGAAGAGATGTGAGGAGGGGCTGGAAGCGCAGCGACGAGGATGAGGACGACAAGAAGCTCTTGATGATGAACCGGGCGGCCGGCTCAAAGCAGGCGACCAAGCTTTCCTGCTCCGTCAGCGATTCGAGACTGGAGGCATAAACAACAAGATCCCTCAGAATGCCAATGGCGCCCGACACAAGGCTGGCACGCTGCACCTCAGAGGCAAACTTCCACGTGCTCGTGTTCTCGTACACGTCGACCACCGTCTGTGCAATCGACAGGCTGACCTGCGTCAGCGTCTTGTCCGACGCACCCAGCCACACATTGTCGTCGCTGCTCTTGTGCTGGTTGCTGCGGCCACTGGGCTTGGTGGCCACCTTGCGCTGGACGGCGCTGCTCATGGCGTTTTGGACGAGGCCCGACAAGAAACGGACAGACACGTTCACAAAGTTGAAACGCTCCGAAACAACGTCCGAGGCACCTGTCAGGATGCACAGGCGGCCGGCGCTGGACTCGGTGTTGAGCAGCTGGCAGCGTGCCATGTACGACCAGACGCGGCCGGGGCAGAGCGGGAGGATAGCAAGCAAAAAGTCAACGCAGGCAGCAAGCACGGCCATGCGCGACTCATCAGTCTCGGCTGGTCCGTCCTGGATCAGCGTGTCGAGGGTGTCGCAGATGACAGACACAATATCCTTGGCCTGCTCCAGATCACGGCTCGCCTCTTGGACAATGGCAAGACCCGCCTCGGATGACCGCGCAGTGTCTGCTGGCTGGCCATCCTTGGACGCTTTGCGCACTTCGGACCGGACCAGCGCTGTCAACAGGCTGATGGCCTCGGCGACCTCAGACTGCTGCAGGAAGCCGAGAATGGGCTCGTACATGTCGTCGGACAGGTTGGCGTCGAGGCGTTTGCCCAGCAGGGCGATCGTCGAGTGCTCGTAGTCAATGTTGACGATGCCGCTGCCGTCAATCATGAAGCGGCCGTACGAGCCAGCAGGGATGACGGCGACCTGCTTCTCGTTGTAATAGGCCAACCGCTTGCGTGAGGCACCCGTGGGGAACAGCGGGATGTCCTCGATGGTCTGCATTGTGGCCGTAGCATGGTCGGCGTCGTCGATCATGGCGTAGCCCTCAAAGCCGTTGGGGAGAGTAAATGTAAGGCTGGGTGTCTGGAGCAGCGACTCGATGACGAAGTCTGAGAGTCCCGGTGTCGATGTGCAGGCTGCGAGGTGGCGTGAGATGGAGACAAAGGGTGTGAATTCGTAGGGGAAGCGGTTCAGTGAGTTCTGCACATAAAACTGCATGAGTCGGCTGTCTTTCAAGACGGCTGTGGCGACGGTCTCGTCGTCGTCGGGCACATCCCACGCCTGGTGGCCGCCGGACAGAACAGACAACAGCGCACTAAGGGGGTCGGCCTGGTAGCCGATAATCGGGAAGCTGGCGGTAAGCAGCTCGAGGAAGCTGAGGCGGACGCGCGGGCCCAGGCCAGAGCGGAAAGCGGCGTCGGCGCCGCTGCCGGCACAGTTGGCCATGGCGATGATGACGTCGTACACCTGGCACTGGTCGGTGGCCACCATGGCGAGCCTTGGGACCAGAGGTTCGCCCTCGGTCGCCAGAGCCAGGACCCGTTCGCTCAAAAAGGCATCGTACCGTGCTGCCTCAATGGACACGATGCTGCCTACAGAGCTGCGACGGCCGCGGGGCTGCAGGCTCTGGTGGATGTGGAAGGGCTGGTTGTCCAGCTCGAAGCCGTCCTGGGCGCGCTGGTTCTGTGCGAGATCCCGACGCTCGGCGCGCTCTTGGTACGACACGTCCATGCGGTGCAGGATGAGTGACCAGGACAGGAAAACAGGGCTTGCTGTTGCTAGGCCGGCTTCGGCTGCGCCGACAATGGCGTTGTGGATGGTCTCGAGGGCGTCGGCGTCGTTGATGTACGGCTCCTCGTCGTTTTCGAGGTCGATATCGTGGTCGAGATAGCCAATGGCACGGTTGAGGTTCAGGAGGATGAGCGAGTTGACACAGACGAGCGTCTTAAGAGGCAGGATCAATTCTGCCATGGCGCCATCGCCGGGTGTGATGCCGTCCAAGAAGCCGTACTCGCCGACAAACTTGAACCACTCGGCGGTCACGGAAGGTGACAGGAATGTCCGCGCACAGGCCTGGAGAACCAGAAAGATGACTGACAAAAAGTGCACAGCCTCGGTCAGAGCAGTCTGCACCCACTCCAGAGCCAGCTCTTCTGTAAGGACATCTCCTGCATCCTTCATGGTCTCCTGGATACCGGCTCCCGCGCGCTCGATACACGCCCGCAGCTCGGAAATGTATGTGGGGAGCGATTTGAGGAATGCACGTCCATCCAGGTCGGCACTGGCGGGCTGACCCAGGCTGCCCTGGACAATGTCGCCGCGCAGAGCCTCGACGGCCGTGCTGAGTACAGGGAGGGCTGTTGCGTCGGCATCGGGGAACACGGGCGCGCTGTGTAAGATGAGCGAGGTAATGTGGTCGGTGGACATGGCGAGAGCGCGTCTCTCGGACAGATATGTCGTCAGGAGGCGGCGCTGTCTGGATGAGTCGGTGTTGAACTCGGTCCACAGGTCGTCGGCGTCCTGTGTGCTCTCAGCGGCGGGCAGGCTGCTGCTAGAACTGCCTGAGGCGGCTTTGCGGACATTGGTGGCATCCTGCGAGGACAGCGGGCTGGCGAGAAACGTGTGTGGACGGCTCTGCAGCTCGACGACGACCACTCTTAGAGCGGCAACTTCGTTGATGGCGGCGGTCTTGCTGAGCCAGCGGGCGTCGGCCTGGATGGTCTTGAGGTTGTACTTGTCGGTCGAGGAGGGCGTGACGTGGATAGCGGCAGTGCGTGTCTCGAGGGCAGCGGCAGACTGAGAGGAGGGCGGTGAAAAGGCCGTCGCAGGGCTCTTGAGGAGCTCGAGGACAAAAGGGTCCTTGAGGAATTCGGTGACGGCAGCCGATGTGAGGCGGTCGCCAGCGGCGTCGACCAGGGCGGAGGCGATGAGTTTCCAGGAGCTGCACACACGTTAGGATGACTTTCGACAGTTTGGAGAGACGAGGAGACCTACAGCAAAGCCGTCTCGCCCTCGAGGAGGCCCCCCAAGGGCGGAAAGTAGACGTTGTCTGGCGGCGGCGCCATCGTAGGAAACGGTTAACGGGTGGGCGCAAGCATCTGCCAAGTAGCGCGTGTGTTGAAGCAGATAAAGGTGGTATTCGTCGCGCGTCGTGGTTTGAGAAAAGTCGTTGTGGGCAATGCAAGCGTGTTGTGTCGTGATGCCCGTGTTTTGGTGAACGTCGATTTTGAAAGTATCGCGACGATGCAGTGGCAGAAAAATATTATTCAAGGAAGCAAGCCAAAGAGCCACTGCGAAAAGACGCGGCTGGAGCTCCTAGCGCTGGTGTTGGGGGGCCTGGCTGGGGCCTGAATGAATGGCAGGAACGAGGTCGTGTTTATAGTGGGACTGGAGCTTGCAACTGCCCAATCAGCACATGGCAACGCTCGCAGCTTCCCTTCACGGCGGGAGCTCTGTCAACAAGCAACAAGAGGAAGGGGCAACTCACACTGCATCAATATGGGAAGCTGCGAGTCTCACGTCATGGAAGGAACCATCAAGATACATTGCCCCTTTTTAGAGGGTTTTCTCGTGTTCTTTTTCTTCTCCCCTTCTCTACATCTACTATTTAACAATGTTGACAGCCGCCCTCGCCACTACACACCGCCCACCTACGAAAACACCCGTCAGCCCCTATGCACTCGCCGAAACCGCCACTGCCTGTCCCGCCGCCGCTCCATCTTTCGCTCTCACAATGGCAAGTGCCAGACAACTGAAAGCCTTACGCGTTGCACTGGGGAAGGCAGTCATGTCCGTCGGGTCGCCATTGTCGGTTGCGACCAGCTCACCCGCACCCGTAACAGAAAAAGTGATGGCGTTGTTGGCCCGTGGCACAACGTTGCCGTCGGCATCGAGCACGCTCACCGTCGATATCCAGAAACACCGACTTGTTCTTGTCGGCAGTACCAAATGTCACATTGCGGCGGTACCAGCCGACACCGTTGGACGGCAGGCGGCCCATGCCACCACTGACGGCCACCACTGACGGCGGGCCCAGTCGTGCGGCACATTCACGGCCTCCCAGGCGCTGTCATCAAACGAAGCCTGAGCATACTTTGCTGTTGCTATGGCTGCGGGCGTGTCGGCGGGCAGCGCGGCGGGCTGGGCCTTGGAGGGCGTGAACTCGGTGGACGAGGTGAGCATCCATGGCTTGAGAGCGTCGTACGATAAAGAGTCCGGGTTGGTTATGAAGCGAGAGAAGCGCCAGCCCTTGTTGAGGCTGAGGCGTTGGCGGACACCTGTCTGTGGTAAGGAGGAGGCCGGTACTGTCGACGAACCGTCAAAAACCAATAGCTCTTTGCTGACGGCGAGTGCCTCTGCATAGTGTAGCCCGGCGAGCCAGATCAGCGCACACAAACACACGCCAAAGCGCTGTGAGGCACTCCATCGCGAGTTTGTCTTGGTGAAAGGCATCGTGACAGTCGTTGCGGATCACTCTCACGTCGATAAGATGTAGGGAATTCTTCTTGCCGAGAGACGTGATGTTGGACGCGGCGAGGTGGAAGCAGCATCTTTGTGTCCCAAGTTGGGTCTTTTAGGTGAAGTCGTTGTTGCCCTGCGGGCAAAGTGAGCCCGTTTTACGGAAAGTTATCCGTGGCCAATATGCAATGGAATGAATGCCATATTAAAGGAAAACAAACGACGGAAGCTAGAACGAACGCAATCTCGCTCTCTGTGACTGAGCGCTTTGTCATCTCAGATATCACCACTATCGTCATCTCGATGCAGCCAGACATTGGCATCCACGAGGAACCGGCCTCCTAGAGTTCGCAATTTCCAGTCACAGCGACAGCTGGACAGTATCACCATCATTTGTCTCACTTTCAGAGTAATATGTTCTGTGTCGTCGGTGCAACAATCAAAGATGGTCGGCCTTTATGGTGACAGTAGGAGTGACGTTCGGAGGCTGTCATCTGGGACAGTGCAAATACAGTACACACTGTGCTGCAACGGTCAACGGTGCACACTAAAAGCCGTTGCCGATGAAGGACATGACCAAACAATTCCACACTGAAAGCTGACGGTAAGCTCCTCCGATGCATCTCACTGTATTGCACACCGCAATATCGCAGTCAATTAGCTTCCGACTGTCCCCCGTTCGGCGTCCGTGTTCTCTTTTGTGACTGATTGTAAGGCTCAACAGACCGGCACTCCTCTTTTTGCTCGCGGTTGGGCGCGCACTGTGCAACAGTTCCTCTAAGAACTACGGAGTGCGATATAATGTTTACAGAAGAATTAGCGTGCGGCAAACGAGGGTCGCACACCAAAAAATTCGGCGGTGGCCAGGCCCAGGCTAGTCCGTCTTCGGAACAAAAAGTTAGGACAGAGGCGAGAGAGGGACCTAAGACGTTCGAGTCATTGCTCATCGCTCCTTCCCCAAGAAAACGGTTTAAAGAAAAAGGAAGGCCCGCTCCTGCTTCCAAATCACCGTACCAAAGTGACAAAACGGGAAGCGACCTCCTTTCCTTCTTCTTGTCGTTCTCGCATTGTCTTCTTCCGACCTCTCCTCTCCTCCTTTTCCACACCACGACACCCTCTTCTCCCCCCATCAGCCCCCGACGACATACCCCGCCATGGCTTCTTCACCAGACATTATCGACCACTCGCCGCACCACCCGCAGCCGGCCGCGCGCATACCCACGGCGTCCAATGTCATTCTGATTGACAACTATGACTCCTTCACCTGGAATGTCTACCAGTACCTGGAGCTCGAGGGCGCCACGGCCACGGTTATCCGCAACGACAAGATTACGCTCGACGAGCTGATCGCCCTCAAGCCCACGCAGCTCGTCGTCAGCCCCGGCCCCGGCCACCCCTCTACCGACTCGGGAGTCAGCCGCGACGCCATCCGCCACTTCTCGGGCAAGATTCCCATTTTCGGTGTGTGCATGGGCCAGCAGTGCATCTTTGATGTCTTTGGCGGCACCGTCGACTCGGCCGGCGAGATTCTGCACGGCAAGACGTCGCCGCTGGCGCACGACAGCAAGGGTGTGTACACAGGACTGTCGCAGCTGCTGCCCGTCACACGGTACCACTCGCTGGCGGGCACGTACGGCAGCCTGCCTCCTTCCCTTGAAGTGACGTCGTGGATTGCCAAGGAGGACGGCACCAGGGGCGTGATTATGGGTGTGCGCCACAAGGAATACACGGTGGAGGGTGTGCAGTTCCATCCGGAGAGCATCCTGTCGGCGGACGGCCGCGCCATGGTGCGCAATTTCCTGTTGATGCAGGGCGGCACCTGGGCCGAGAACGAGAAGCTGCAGGCCAAGACCAAGGCTGAGGGCGGCGCTGTCCCCTCCAAGAGCAACAACATCTTGCAGCGCATCTATGCGCGCCGGAAAGAGTGCGTCGCCGCACAGCGCGTGATCCCCTCGCAGCGGCTTGAGGACCTGCAGGCTGCCTACGATGCGGGTGCCGCACCGCCCGCATTGAACCTCGTCGACCGTCTGCGCCAGTCGCCCTTCCCTGTCGCGCTGATGGCCGAGATCAAGCGCGCATCGCCGTCCAAGGGCGTCTTTGCCATTGACATTCGCGCGCCCGAGCAGGCCCGCGCGTACGCCCAGGCGGGCGCCAGTGTGATTTCCGTCTTGACCGAGCCCGACTGGTTCAAGGGCAGCATCGAGGATCTGCGTGCCGTGCGCCAGGTGCTGCAGTCGATGCCAAACCGGCCAGCCATTCTGCGCAAGGAGTTTATCTTTGACGAGTACCAGATTCTGGAGGCACGGCTGGCAGGCGCCGATACGGTCCTGCTGATTGTCAAGATGCTGGACGACGAGACGCTGGCGCGCCTGTACAAGTACAGTCAGTCACTGGGCATGGAGCCGTTGGTGGAGGTCCAAAACGCCGAGGAGATGACACGCGCTGTCCAGAAGCTGGGCGCCAAGGCGATTGGTGTCAACAACCGCAACCTCGAGAGTTTCGAGGTCGACCTCAAGACGACGAGCCGGTTGCGCAGCATGGTGCCCGAAGACACAATTCTGTGCGCGCTGAGCGGTATCAACACGCGCGCCGATGTTGTCGACAACGAAAAGGACGGCGTCAATGCCGTGCTCGTCGGCGAGGCCATTATGCGCGCCGCCGACCCGGCCAAGTTTATCCGGGAACTCTGCTCAGGTGCGATCTCTTCTTCTTCTTCTTCCCCTTCCTCCTCTACATCTACATCTTCAAGAACACACCCCTTACTCGTCAAGATCTGCGGGACGCGTAGTGCCGAGGCGGCACTCGAGGCGGCGCGGAGCGGAGCGGATCTGGTCGGCATGATTCTTGTTCCAGGCACAAAGCGCTTTGTGTCGGACGAGACGGCCCTGGCCATTTCCAAGGCCCTGCGCGAGTATGAGGGTGGGGATCCCCCAACGGCGGTCACGACTACGGCCACGACAGAACATATTGCCGGCGACTTTTTCCACCAGGCCCGGACTACACTCTCCCGCAACCAAAAGCGCCGCCCTCTATTGGTTGGTGTATTCATGAACCAACCGCTCGACTATGTCCTGGCCAAACAAAAACTGTATGACCTGGACGTCGTCCAGCTGCACGGCCGCGAACCCGTCGAGTGGGCCCACCAGATCCCTGTGCCCGTTGTGCACAAGTTTGGTCCTGGCGAGCCAGGTGTGGGCCAGCGCGGCTTCCACGCTGCTTCTCTTTTGGACTCGGGCGGTGGATCGGGCGCACAGCTCGAGGTGTCAGCAGTCCAAGCCGAGCTGACCCGCGACCCGAGCCTGACGTTCTTGTTTGCGGGCGGGCTGACACCGGCCAACCTGGCGGGTGTGTTGACGGCGCTGGGTCCCGAGGCGTCGTCGCGGATTCTGGGTGTGGACACGAGCAGTGGTGTTGAGACGGACGGGAAGCAGGACCTGGCCAAGATCCGGGCGTTTGTGGAGGCGGCCAAGACATATGGGCAGTAGAGAGGAAAGGGAGGCGTCTTTTGGATTTTTTTTTTGGCTGTTCATTTTCATACACATTTATCTGCTACGTCTACGTTTGTAGACCGAAAGAGAAAAGCACACTTGTCGTTTCCATCATCACAACCACTCTCTTGACTCCTCCGTCAACAAACTTGGTGTCTCTGCCTTTCAAACCACCGTCACGACTGCCTCGCCTTTCTACTGACTCTTTCAGATATCGACAGCAGTCTGCTGTCCAGACTTCCATGACGGCCTCTTCACTCTCATGTCAGTCGCCATGTCTTTAGCTACGCCGGGAGCTGCGTCGTCCCGCACCAAGCCCAAAACCCGCAAAACCCGCATCCTGCGCGGCATCACTGTCGCTGTTGCCGGCAGCCTTGGTGCTGGGTGGTCCGATGCCGATGTCGCCCGCTGGATGACCTACAATGGCGGCAGGTTCGTCACTACCATGTCAAAGGACAACGACGAGGGCGTCACCCATTTGCTGTGCTCCCGTGACGAGTACGTCAAGCCCAAAAAGCAGCAGTGTCCTGTTCTCAAGGCTGCTTTCCAACTAAAGGGTGTGCGCATCGTCACCAAAGACTGGCTCGAGGACTCGCTGCACCGGCGCCGCCGACGGCCAGAGCGTCCGTATCTGCTGAAGACGATACTGCGGGAAGAGCAGCAGTCCCCCGAGATCCTCCACAAAAAAATGCTGGCACAGCGCGAACGAGGCCGCCGCGAGGGCGAGACGTTTGTCGACAGCAGTCTGTACCGGCTGTACCGCGACAGCACTGGGTTTGCCTACCGCGTCACGCTGAGGCGAGACCACCCGGCCGCCGGCATTTACGGCGAGCGCTATGTGCTGCACCTCTTCCAATCACTGGCCCAGCCGCCCCTCTACTGGTTTGCGGCGCGGCACTACAAGAGCCGGACGCACACGCAGCCGCGCAGCTTCCGCCCCAGCGGGACGTGCCAGCTGTTTGGGACGGCTTTTGAGGAGTTTACGACCTTTTTCCGCAAGAAGACGGGCGTGGCCTAGGACGCGCGGCTCGTCGGGCCTGCCCCGGCAGACCGCGCAGACGAAGATGAGGAAAGAAGAGGAAGGACGTGTGTTCACCTTCCACCGAGATACTTTACTTATGAGAGACCCGCTGGCGGTATGCCCGTGGGCGCCATTGAAGATGAAAGGAATCTTCCACCAGAGGAGGATGATAGCAGCAGGGAAGAAGAAGTGGAGGGAAACGGTGTCGATGACGATGGCAAGATGCAAGTGGACGACGTGGAGGAATTTGAAGTGGAAGACCATATTGATGGGGATCCAGAGTTGCACCTTGATTAGCTTTTCGTAATTATAGATATGCATTGGATTTCGGCGGGATTTCGGCGGTGTATTGGCTGCGAAGATTGGTAACATGAATTCGTTCTTCATTTCTAATTATAGCGTACTCTTTCGTGCTTGTGTTGTACCATGCTGAGCTCAACCTGTCTCCAAGAGTGTGCTATACCATCCCCAACTTCGTATCTATACAGTGTGCCTCATTCAAGCTTCCAACCTCCATCGCCTCGACTACAATCTCATCTTTGGCAAGAACAAGAACAGCAATAGCAGGGCCAGCATCGACCCGTAGACCATGCCCAGCAGGAGCATCCGGCCCCACCAGCCTTTGCCCTCCGTCATGCGTGTCAACAAGGCCATGCTCCGGCTCGCCGCCGACAAGCTGTCCGTCGTCGTGTTCATGCCCTCGCCGACACGGTCCACAACATCCTTGTCGTCCTCGAGCATGCGGGACGTGACGAGCGACTTTTCTTTGAGGGCCTTGGCCAGTCTCAAAATGTCTTCTGACAGCGCTTCCTGTTCGCGGCGGTGGTGGTCGAGGACGGCTTCTTCGGTGGCAACACCCGCCGCCTCACCGTCGCCGCTCTTTTCGAACAATGAGGAAGAGGTAGCTGTTGTGCGCGCCGTATCTTGTGTCTGTATTATTGAGGCAGCACCGTCGGCTTCCTGCTGTTTTCTCCTTGACCGCGTCGTCATGGTTGTGGTTGTGGCTGTGGCTGTGCCTGGCGATGTGCTTCTCGTTTGGTCTTGTGGCACGGCTATCCGCACGCGGTTGGCCTTCTTCCGCCGTGGCTCGGCCGATGTGGACGTAAACGTGGATGTCGGCGTTGGCGCGTCCGTTGTGGGTGTGGTCGTGCTCGTCGTGGGCGTCGTCGTCGTCGGTATAGGAATGTCGGTCGCGAGTGCCGCCGGCGGTTGTGTTGCTACCGACCGATGTGGCGTTGCTGGTGGTGCGCGAATAATGTGTGCCGTGTCGTCGTCTGCCCCCTCTCCTTCGGTGGCATCGCTGTCGTCATTCTCGTCGGCTCCGCCGCCCCGAAATGCTGCCCCCGCTCTCGCCTCTTCATCCAGGTTGTCCAGCCGCTCCTGCAGCAGCTCCACCAGCGCCCGCCGCCGGTTCAGCTCCGCCTGCACCTCTTGCCGCCGCGACAGCGCTTTTATGGACAGTGCGCTCTGCTCGACACGGGTCAGAAGTTTGCGGGCAGCAGCGACATCAAAGCGGGCCTGCATGCGCTGGAACTCGTCCGCGACCAGCCGGCGCCAGCGATCCGAGTCGGCGCGCAACAAATTCTGTTCGAGGCGCGCGAGCAGTCGGCCGAGATCGACAAAGGGGTCGTAGGATACGGATGTGTTGGAGGAAAAGGACGAAAAGGAGGGCGCTGGTGACGCCGAATATGGCGGGAGAGGGTCGGTTCGGCCCATCGTGGGTGTGGTGGGCAAGTGTCAAAAGGTTATGTGTGGGTTATGCGCATCAAAGTAAGGGTAAAGAGAGTTGGATTGTCGTCGATATTTGCTTGCAGTTCACGTGTCGACGTTGTTGTGGTTGTGGTCAAGTCGCACCTTCCTTTGGTGGTGGCGTTTTGATGTTGAACGTTGGCGGGTTACGGTTCAGGAAAGAGCGTTGTGCGTTGGCGCAGAAATGGTGAAGTTGTCCTTCCGTCATCGTGCGCGTCTTGTGTCTTGTGTCCAATTTAGCATTCTACGAACTAGTGTGGCGCGAGCTGCCTGTGGCTGAGAATTACCAGGGCAGTCTGCTAGTGGCAGCGTGTGCTGTAAGCTGTAAGCTATTTCTCCAATTTCAGCACTGTAAATCGCATATGGTCGCTAACTATATGGCTCGGCCGTAATCTCCATGTCAAAAGTATCTCGAACTGAAACCCAGAAACCGTTTGAAAGTATATTTCTGTTCAGTTCAGCTTTTGTATTTTTCTCGTTTTTAATGTTGACCTTGTTACAGCGGTATGCAGTCGGTGTCCCCCCGTTGGCTAAGCCGTTTAATATTCTACGTAATCAGGAGACAGGAGACATTCTGTTCAGATGGCCAGACCACCATAGCCACAGCTTGGCCCTTTGGTCCTTGTTCAGGTTATAATCATTCCACTTTCTCTATCTTAGTGTCGGGGAAGGTTTCTTTCCGTCCCTGACCAGTTCGGCGCAGGCCGAGAAGGAACACGATGGAGAGGTGACAGCCAAGAAGCGACAAGATGAGATGGCATTCATCGACAAGCCAATGGAGAAATTCGAACAGTCTCATGAGCCAAATGATTTGATCAGGTCCGCGCCGTTTTGGCTCACTAAGGTCCCCCACGGCGTGGAAAGTCTCATGTTCTTTCTTTCCCCCGCATCGTCCCATCCGACAAATTGAAGCATCCCGCTAGATCGCTAACACCGCTAGCATCACTAACATCACTAACACGCAACGACAAACCACGAGCCGGAATTGTCTCACTAGCACAACAGCCTGACATAAGACCCTCCAGAAAAGAGCTTGGGGGCATTGAGCGAGCCGTAGCTCGTAGAAGCCCAGATGAACAAAGGGACCGCGAGGTTGCTTAAATAGAGCTGTGTGTCTTGTGTTTGTTGTACATGATTGTAGCTGCTCTCCAGCATCTCACGAGCCTCACTTCAAATATACACATGCCAATCAAATAAATAATTGTAACAACACACTCACTCAACATGCTCTACAATACAACACCAGACCAGCTCTACGAGCCCCGCACCACCGTCGTCGACCCCGTCGGCTACGGCAAAGTCGCCATCGTCACCGGCTGCGCCTCGGGCATCGGCCTCGCCTGTACCCAGCTGCTGCTGGAGCACCAGTTTTCCGTCTGTGGCGTCGACCGCAGCCCCTTTGACTACAACTTGCTGAGAGTAGCAGACCACGTTACCGACTCGCTGTGGGACCATGTCCTGGCCGTCAACCTGACCGTTCCTGTGCGCATGATGCGCGCCGTGCTGGCGCCAATGAAGGCGCAGGCGGCCAACAAGACGACAGGCAACGGGCAGGGCGGCGCCATTATCAATGTGGCGAGCACGGCAGCCGTGAGCGGTGCAGTGGCAGGCATTGCCTATACCGCATCAAAACACGGGCTGGTGGGCGCGACGAAAAACGTGGCGTGGCGGTTCCGGAACGAGGGGATCCGGTGCAATGCGGTGCTGCCGGGAGCAGTAGACAGCAGTGTCGGGCAGTCGATTGCGAACCGGGTGGACGAAGGGCTGGACGCTGGTGGCTTCGCAGAGGCGGAACCTGTTCTCGCACTGCAGGCACGCGCGCCACGACCCGATACTGGCAGTTCCAGCAGCAACAGGAGCGCCAACAGCAGCACAGGCACTGACATTACGGCTCTCGAAGTGGCCCGGGCCATCTTGTTCTTGGCCAGCGATGCCGCCAACTCCATTAACGGTGTGTGCTTGCCCGTTGACAAGGCATGGGGTGTGATGTGAGGTGGTTGGTGGTTGTGGAGGGCGGTAGACACATGGAGGTATAGATTGTTTCTATCTGATTATATTGAAAGGGGCACAGCTTGTAGTTTAAAATGGCAATCCAGCTCGAATACCTTTCTTAATTCACAAACTTTGATATCTATGATTTAAATTGATATAAATCGAATTGTTTTCTTTTATTCTTTTATTTACACCGGTTTCTGTTGGGAAAAAAGTTCGAATAAATCTGTAATAATTGAGTTCCTTTGTGCTTATTTGTAACATTCTTCTTCTCTTATTTTCTTGCTCCCTTTCTTGCTCCCTAATAGTGGAAAGGTATGGTTACTGTGCTTGGGTAAGCCGGTGCCATAGGAGGCAAGAGGGAACCGCACACGCCAGAAAAGAGAGGATACAAGTCATTTGGTAACAGGTGCACTCTCCTTTCATCGTTTTCTCACCACCACTCGTTTCTGCCGCCGGCGGTGTCCTACTTCCGCGCTTTGGTCGACACACCACCTTTGCCATGCACGCCATCACTGCTGCCGTCGTCGTCTTCTTCGTCTTCGTCTTCTTCTTCATCTTCACCGGCAGCACTGCCCTTAGTAGTGCTGCCATCGTCGAGGTTCAGCAGTTGGAAACGGCTCTTGACGCCAAAGGTTGCCTTCGGTTTGGCTGTCGGCTTCGTCTTGTTCTTTTTAGCACGCACGCCGGCGGCGGCCGAGGAAGCAGCCGCCACCCGCTCGAGCGGCTGTGCACACTCGTCGGGCAGAAAGTCGATCCGTGACGTGCGGTAGCCGGCCCGGCTCATCATGCAGCTGCGGGCAAAGAGGGCGTTGTGGACGGAGTTGAGGCTGACGTAGCAGTTCTTGCCGTGGCCCTCGTCGCCGACACTAAAGGTGACCGAAATAACAACCAGATTGTGGATGTGTGCTAGGTCGGCACGGATGCTGGCTTCCGTCACCAATTTGGGATGGCACTGGCGGATGACGAGGTTGCGCGTGGCGCCGCCGGTGTTGATCCGCTGGCCAATGTGGGGGAGCATAGTATGCTGGCGCTGGCTCCAGACGACGTCGATGCGTTTGTTTTTTATGTAGAGATCAGTGCGCTTCACATGGTCAAAGTAGGCCTTTGCGTCGGGTTCCCGAGCAAAGGAGACAAAGGCCGAGCGGTCATGTGGGCGGATAAAGAGCTCGAGCAGCAGTCCGCCTCGCACAGCAGCCGCCACGTCGGCCAACGTGGCGCTCTCTGGAAGGCTGACAAACTGGAGCGTGCGGAGGCACTTTCGGTCGGTCACGGCGAAATGGGAAGAAGAAGAAGCATCGTCTCCACGATTGCCGTCGTAATCACCGCCCTGGGACTCTTCGCCAATGTCGTCCCGGTCACACTCGTCCGCAAAGGTACTCGATGAAAGCGGCGGGGCAGACGAGTGATAGTGCGGCTTGCTGTGACCCGTACTGATACCGGCCGTGCTGTTTTCGCCAATGCTATTGCCTCTGGCGTGCTGTTTGCTAGGTGGTTTCTCTGAATGGGCAGCATGCACTGGCTGTGGCTGTTGCGGGAGCTCTTCACTACCAGGCTCATCCAAACTCAGCGTCTGTGTCAATGGGCAAGAATGAGTGTCAGTATGTGTACGACGTACAGTAACGACTGTTGGCATCATCCACTCGACTTACATCCAGTGTTTCGTCGTCGACACCACCTGCAAGGAGATTGCGTCTCAAATTGGCTGGCAAAGGGACAGTAGAGTTAGCATTTGTAAAACCCTCATGTGTACTTATATTGAGTCTCAGACACAAGTAGGGATATGAGTAAAGACGTACCATATTGCCGGGCAATGAGGACCAGATTGTTGAACTCGGATTGAGAGATCTGAAATACGGGCTCATGGGACGTGCCATGGCTATTTGCATTCTGGGTACAGAAAAGGAGACAAAGCTGAGTTAGGTATCGCTGTCCGTATTGGCCGGGCCGTAACACTCTTTAAATTGCTCTGTACAAAAAGCTGCACTTTGAGTACAGTCGTTGAGTACAGTCATTGGGTACAAAGCAATACATCGTATTTGGGGCAGCCTCAAAAAGGCGGAGGACGTGGAATTGAGCACGTACATATTCTGTCCTGCAGAGAAGACAATATTAGCGATGGGATAAGATTCAGAGCACCTCCCTGCTGAAAGGGCAGCCTTACTTTTTCGAAGCGCGACCCGGGGGCGCCATGGTCGCGGCTTGTTACTGTTACTGTTGATGGGGGAATGAAGAGAATGGAAAGGAGGGAGAAGGAGGAAGGGTGACGACGAATAAATTGAGGGGGAGCGAAAAGACTAAGGCATTTAATTCATCGCAAGCCGACAAGGCAGGAGCGAACCCAGGAAAAGCGAGGTACAGAAGAGGAAGGAACTGATCTGATGTCGCCGTGACATGGACGTAAGTTCTCCGTAAAATGGCGGTAAAACTGGAAAGAGGTCCCTCTTGGTCTCCTCTAATCTGGGGAAGGAGCTGCTGTCGTATCGCGTCCGATTTTAGCGCCATGCATTTAGACAAGGCTGCCGGGCAAGCGCCCATTTACTAGGCCAAGCCTTTCGATCGAGTTCATCGTTCATCGACGACAATCAATACCCGACGTAGCAAATTGGAAAGCTACGTTGTGAGTGCTCGGACAGATACAGATAGCCTGTCACTATCCGGAGATCTTTTTGGGAGTGTGGCAGAGCTCTGGCTGCCTATGGGTGGTAGCTGCCAAATGAGGTAGTGACGAGGTGTAAAACAGAGCCTCTTTCCTTTCCGGGCCTCTGACTAGCTAGGTATCATTGCGGAGTACGGAGTGCTCAATATAAGCTTTGAGCTGGCTGATAAGCAAAAAGCGAGTGAGCAAACTGTGAGATGTGTTGCGGCCTCGACAAAAGATTCTGATGCGAGGCTGCCGCACCCGACCGTGAGCATAGTTTCAAAACGAAAAAGAACGAAAAAGCAGCCATCATCCATCTACGAGCTACCCTGCAGCAAATACAGCCTACATTTACAACGATAGAAGACAATGCCTGGCGATAAGCTAAACAAAGCAATACCAAGGCTACGAAGGGATATAAAGACCGTTGTTGGTTCAAGGGCGACAAGAAGATCATATGGGGTAGAGATACGAACTACGTTGGGAGGGATGTCGTGGCACGTGCCGGGCGGATCAAAGTCGTGACGAGGGAGACTGAACAGTACGGAGTACAGCCTTGTGCAATTATGCGGAATAAATGACACGAATATTCCGCTCTACTTACTCGTACTCGGCACTGCCTCTCTTGATGACTGTTCTGCGTATGTGCTCAAAATCTACTTTTGTATGTAAGCTCCTGTATCGAGGCCCTGCAAAACAGCTGCATGTTCCCAAATGACACGCAGAAAAAAGGCAGAGCACCAGCAGGTTAAATAGTTTCTGACTCTTGACCTCATGTTGACTTCTGTACGTATGTACGACGTATATCCATGTAAGATTATGTGATGGATGTTGCATTGCATCTGGAAAATGAAGCAAGCGCTTTGTATGAAGACGATATTCAGAGGGCGAAATAGACATACACAGTCAGACAGTATTACTGACAGAATGTAAAGCGTCTACTCGGTACTCCGTACGACTTATTACTGAGACACGCTCAGTACGTCACTAGGACAGTAAAAGTCTGGCTCAACTGGGCTCAAATTGCTACTGGGACTACATAGTACGTCGTACGAGTCAACTACGAGTAGATCGACCTGGACTAGCCTGATTGGGACTGGCCAACAGGCGCGCATCAGGGGATCAGGGGTACTTTTTTTCTTTTTTTTTTCTTTCTTTTTTCTTGGTCTCCCAGGTCTTCTCTGGCCCTGGCTGCTGGGCTACAGCGAACGTTTGTGAGCAGCTGGGTGCCCTCGGGTCCCCAAACCAGAATGGCGTGACGGCAAATCAAATCGAACTTGCCGAGTACTCCGTACCTGTTACCAACGCCTTCCAGCAACCCGGCACGATTTTCCAGATTTGACAGCTGAACCCATGGACAGAAAAAGTCGCGTTGTTCCAAGCAAGCACTTTCATAGAAAGCAAGGGGAAGGGGTGATCGGCTTCACTTTAATCTTTAATTCTTCTCTCTGGTGCCAAAACAACGCCACGGGGTCTTCTCGTCTTGTCTTGGCCTACCGTTGTATCTATATGTTTATGCGGTACAAGGGAGGCTTTCCTCGAGATTTGTGGAGTGTTTGTGATAGTGCTGAGTGTGCACACTTTCGAAGATATTTGTTTGGCGTATGTGTATGTGTCGACGTAATTACGGAGTATGTGCATTTATTATGGTGCAGTGTTTTCCCGGGCCTGCCTTGGTTTTGGCGTGGCAGTCCTGCAGAGAAACCGGTTGCAGGTGTCCATCGGGCGGCTTTTATCTTTTTTGTGTGTATTTTGTGTGTGTTTTTCGACCAGGCAAAGGCCAGAGGGCGGGACGGATACGAGAGGCTATGGCGCGGATACGAGGCAATGTATTACTCCGTATTTTTGCAGAACAACGCCAGCCAGTCGACACACGGCCGATACGAGGTCACAGCGCGCTGGTGTCGAAAGCGTCAAAATAAGATCTGGCCTGGAGCTGCCTGGAAGAAGAGGCGTGAGAACCTTCGAGGCCCCAACGAGACGTCTTGGCCGAACAGATGGGTCGCGCCTTCTGTCTGGGTCTGTTTTGTTCTACTCGCCGTCGGTCCTTCCCTTTTTTTCTGCACTTTTTGCGCCTTCAGCCCCAGCGCACAGCGCGACCCGCTTTTTAGACCTGCTGGCCCCTATCCAGTGCCTTCCCTTTTCTCGCTTTGCCCTCGCTCCAGCGTGCCTGCGCCTGGAAATGCACTCCTACGGGGGACCATGTGCATTATTTCTCACGAGCTTTTCTGCTGTTTTCCGTTGTTTTCGCTGTCCACTGTATAGTCTTAGCCCCGTACCCCCCTAATACGGGGGCCGCCGCCGCGCTCTTCCCGGCCAATCAAGGAAGCTACGTGCTGCGATCATGCCCACCCAACGCTAGTGCCTGCTGCTTGTTTCTATTTTTTGCTCCCCTTTTGTTGTTTTTTTGTTCTTCTTCTTGTTTCTGAGAGAGAGAAGGGGAAGGACCAAAGTAAAGGAAGACCCACTCTCACCACGCTCGCTCCTTCCCACCCCCTGCTCCCCTCTTGCCTCTCATCGTGTCGATTCCCGTTCCTCCACTCGTTTTTCTGTCACCCAATTTCTTCCTTTTTTTCTCTCTTCCCTTTTCTCTTTCGTCTCCTTCATCTCTCGTTTCTGTTTCCCATCCCACTCCTCCCATCGTTATTCGTTGTCCTCCTCCATCTCACGAGCAACGACAACAACAACACCACATTCGCTTGGTTTTTACTGCTCGTCTTTTCGTCCTTCTTCTCTTCAGCCACGTCCCGCCACTCGTTTCAAGCGGACGCCTTTTCGATTCGATTCTCGGTTCTCGACTTTTGACTTTCTCCTACTATCTATCTAATCCAAACTCGCTGTTCTTGTTGTTGTTGTTTGTCTCTCCCCACGGAATTTCGAGAAATTCTCAACGACTTCGCCCGATCCACCGCCTGCATTCCTGTGCATTCCTCTCTCGACCTTACACAGCAGCCGGCCGACAGTCGACGAACAAAACAACCGGCCTACACCTACAACGACACAACGCGTGGCCATCCTTCCAACGACTCTGCACGCTTTGTATGCAACCCTCGTGCAACAGAACTTGACCGTTGTTCTTTTTCCTCGCTCGCTTTTCTCGCCCTTCTCTTCCCTGGACCTTGTTCGCTTCTGCAGCTGCAGGCCCGCCCCTATTCGACCTATTCGACTATCGATCATTCTTTCGACTCTGAAGCGGCCGCATCTCTTTCTACCTTTTTTCTTGGGCTTTTTGGATACTTTTGATTTCTTGGATACCGTTTACTTGGTTATCTCGACGTTGTCGCCTTTTTCACCCTTTTCGCTCGATACTCGACGTTCCTCTCGCTACTTCTACTTCTTAACCGTCCTTCAACTTCTCGCACCATCAAGATGAAGCCGACCAAGTCCCTCGGCCATGTGGCCTTTGCTCTCCTCTCCATGTCCTCCGTCACATCCGGCTTCTCCTGGTCCCTACCGAACCTCGACAACTTCATCGTCCGCCGTGCCGATGCCTCAAAAACGAGTGAGTCTCTTCATTGCGAGAAATCAAACGCCAAACAACAAAACACGATGAAAACTAACCTTGTTCTCTTTCCCCAGCATCCGACGCCCCGGAAAAGACCACCAGCCCCGGCGCTGACAACACATTCAACCTCAACACGGGCGCCCAGGCCACATCGACCGCCACCGACAAAACGACCGGCAAGGCCACCGACAAGACGACGAGCACCGGCAAGAACACTGGCAAGACGACGAGCACCGGCAAGAACACTGGCAAGACCACCGCCACTGGAAAGGAGGGCAACACGGGCACCCGTGGCACCGCTGCGGCCACTCACACCACCTTCAACCCCGTCGACCCGGCTGGCGGCGTCGTCATGGTGACCCCCGCCACGACGGCCAACATGCAGCTCTACAAGATTGGTGACTTTGTCACCTGGGTCTGGAACTACACCAGCCTGCAGGCCACGCCTACGGCCGTCGACGTCCTGGCCTCGTGCAGCTTCGCCACGCGCACCTTTACGCTGACCCAGAACATGACCTTTGAGACGCTCGGCTCGTACACCTGGGACACTGGTGCATACCAGAGCAGCAACGTCGCTTCGCCGCTGCTCACCGAAGAGTACACGCTGATTATCTACGATGCCGACAGCAGCGTCAGTGCCACGGCCGAGGCCGGCTACCTGGACACCTACAATGGCTTCACCTTTGGCATGTATGCACCGCAGTCCTACACGCCGCTTTCTGAGGGCTGGACGTGTGCTACGTGCAGTGGTGCGCTGTCCGACACGGAGAGACGTGCGATTGGTTTTGTCCTGACCATGAGCATCATCACTGTCTTTAGCTTTACGTGGTTCGTCACGGGCATGCACCTGACCCTGTAAGAGGAGCTCTCGATGATAAAACGACAAATCCGACAACGCATGTGAGACTTTAATATTCAAAGAGAGGGCAACTCAACTTTGAGCACGGCTTTTGCCTGCTCCTCCCTCCCTCTTGACACACACCGTCCCATCATCTGCACCGTCTCTATACATTTACAATCTTGACTTTTACCGGCGTTGACATGTTTTTTCGAATCCTTTTCTTTGTGTTTTTATTTTACATCACTCGGTGTATCGGGATATATGGGGTACAAAATGTTTACGGAGACTTTTTTTGCGAGACGCCTCTTTCTTTCTTTTGGTTATTGCTTGTACTTTTTCATTTCTCTTTCATTTTATGTATATTGCATCCGGGCATCATTTTCGGTTCACTGGCCCACCCTCTCACTTTCTCTTTTTCTCTTCTTTTATATTTTGGTTTGCTGTTTTCTTTTGACAGCTTCTGTTTTCTTTTGACAGCTTCTGTTTTCTTTTGACAGCTTTCTAGCTCAGCGTAATGAATACCACTGCATTACAGATAAACCGCGTCTCTATATTCTAGTAACTGTGACATATGTTCGCTCGCTATGCTCGCTTCCTAATACGCGCGCGGCGCTCACTGTGTGTCTATACCATCCGTAGAGAAAACCCAGCGCCACGCTCTTCCTTGTCGCGCCCACCAAAGATGCCCGTAAAGTCCACCGCTCCCAGATCCGCCACCGCTCCGCCCCGCTGCGGCGCATTCGGCGTGTCCCGCCGCCGCCGCCGCTCCTGGCCAGCCTTGCTCGGGAATGTAGGGAACATGGCCTCCTGTTTGGCCCGCGGGTCTTGCCGGAAATACTCGTGGTCCAGCATCTCGTCGGCCGTCGGGCGCTTCTCGGGGTCCAACGACAAGAGTGACGCCAGCAAAGAGCAGCCTGCTGTTGTGAGGAGCGGAAACTTGCCGCGAATGGCGGCTGCCGTAGACTGCTGGTGCTGCTGTTGTGACGAGGGCGGCAATCGCAAAGCTCTGGCGTTGGGAAGCCGCCGGAACCCAGGCCAGGTCGTGTCGGTCGGCACACCGCACAGATCAAAGATGCGCGCCAGCTCGTCCGCTTCATTTTTGCCTTGTAGGAGGGGCTCACGGGTCAAGAGTTCGCCAAAGATGCAGCCGACGCTCCACATGTCCACGGCACGGCCGTACTTGCGGGCGCCCAGCAAAAGTTCCGGTGCGCGGTACCACAGCGTAACCACCAGGGCTGTCAGGCGCGATGACGACTCCCCCGACGAGTCCTCCTCAATGTACCTCGCCATACCAAAGTCGGCAATCTTGAGCTGCCCCCGGTTGTTCAACAACAAATTCGACGTCTTGAGGTCCCGGTGCAATATCCACCGCCCGTGCAGGTACGACACGCCCGCTGCCAGCTGCCGCAGCAGCGTCTTGACCTCGGAGGCCAAAAAGGGCTGGGGCATGTCCTCCAGGATGGACTTCAAATCATGCTCGACAAATTCGAGCACCAACAGGATATTGTCAATGGGCCGGCGGTCGCCCACCACGACCTCGCGCAGCTCCACAATGTTGCGATGTGCACAGTCTTTGAGCAACTGAATCTCGCGGAGGCCCGTGACGGGCACACCGGCCCGGTCGTTGGCGTCCAGCTTGAGTCGCTTGAGGGCCACGACCTCGCCTGTCGCCTTGTCCTTGGCCCGCGCCACCCATCCGTACGCGCCCTCTTCAATGTCGTTGAGCTTGTCGTAGCGCTCGACGCTGCGGCACGGTTCGGGGAGGCTGCCGCCTGTGAGCCGCAGTAGGCTGCCTTCGGGGGCGGCCGTGATTGCCCCCCTCTCTTGATTTTGTGGCTGTGGTTGTGCTCGCCGGTCCTCCCGCTCGGGTATGTACTTCCTCCGTTTCAGCGGTCGACCGTCGCCGTCGACGTCGCCGCCATCTTCTGTGTTGTTCTGTTTTTGCTGCGCCTCTTTCTTCGCCTTCTCAATCGCCTTTAACCGCTTCTTCTCTTCCTTCTTCTCCTTGTCTCGCCGCCGCTTCTCCTCAAACGCGGCATCCTCTTCGGCGTCGGCCCAGCGCGACTTTGCTGCGCTCGCCATGGCGCGTGGTTGTTGCCGCTTGTCTTGTTTGTGTGTGTGTCTGTAGTGGAGCTGAATCGTATGAAAACTGGCGAGGTCGGTCAGAATAGGGGTAATGTCTGTGAATTCGTCTGTCGAAAAGGGAAGGTGCTGTTGTTTGTAGTTTGCAGTTGCCAAAAAGATCCAAAATGACGTTGCAAGGCGCTGGTCGTGGTTTCCCTACTGGGATTCGCGAAAGCTCATCGAACTGGCCAATCAGAGCCCTCGGCTGCAGGCGGTCCACTACATTTTTAGAGCCTCGCCATGAGACTTCAACGCCGGGTTTTTGAACCTCACTTCTTGCGATTGGAGCACAATTGGGTATTATTTCTCGACGGTCTTGACGACAGAGCTATTTGCTTTCACTGGTATGCTACTATGTACTCTACGCGGACTTATTGGAAGCTCCTCTAATTACTAACGCGCATAATTGAGCAGGAATATAGACTCATGAGCCCATCGCAGTGAGAACAGGATTGAAACGATGAGGTCGATGCGCCAGGCCGCCTCGGCGCGGCTGCTGCTGAGGCCATGCTGTCAATTGAGTACAGCAATGCCATGTCAGTCGAGAGCTGCAACCCTGTCTACTCTCGCTTCATCACAAACACGCCAGAGCCACCGCCAGCAACGGCTCTTCTCATCATCACCTGTCCGTCGAGATGAGAACGACGAGCGCAAATGGTCCACGCCGCTGGCCAAGCAGCTGGCCGATGCAATTTCTGTGAGCCACCCGTCACCCTCCCTCTGGCATTATGTTTACTATTTTACATTTCACTGACGTTGTAGATTACCGGACCGATCCCTTTGGCCAGCTTTATGCGCATGTGTTTGACGTCCGACATTGGCGGCTACTACACAGGCGCGTTGGCCGACACAGGCCGCGACCCGTTTGGCCGGACCGGTGACTTTGTCACGTCGCCCGAGGTGTCGCAGGTGTTTGGCGAGCTGGTGGGCATCTGGTTTGTGGCCGAATGGATGGCGCAGGGCAAGCCTTCCAGCAATGTCGAACTGATTGAGGTCGGCCCCGGTCGCGGCACGTTGATGGCCGACATTTTGCGGACAATCAGGCATTTCGGGCTGGCCAAGAGTCTGGATGCGGTGTACATGGTGGAGGCGAGCGCCCAGCTCAGAGTGACACAGAAAAACCTGCTGTGTGGCCCCGACGCCGCGTTGACCGAGTCCAAAGTGGGCTACCACGGCGTAGGCGCGGGCAAGTACGAGGGCATTCCCATTGTGTGGACGGAGACCATCCAGTCGATACCAAAGAGTGAGTCCACCCCCCCTTGTGTGAGATGCTGACCTGGTTGCTTCGCCACTAACAGTGCAGACCCCTCTGCCATGCCCTTGATTGTGGCCCACGAGTTCTTTGATGCGCTGCCCATCCACACGTTCCAGTCGGTGGTTGTGCCGCCGGCGCCAGAGAAAGAAAAGTCGGCCACCGCTGACGGACAGCCGACCTCCATCACGGTCTGTTCCGGCCACCCGGCCCAGCGGGCCAAGTCCCAATCTCCGCTGCAGTGGCGCGAGATGGTCGTGACGCCGACACCGCCCGGATCGACGCACGAGAGTCTGGGCACACCACGCTCGCAACGCCCGCAGCACGAAGGAGCAAGCAACGACACGAGCCCCGTGCCCGATTTCCAGCTGACTTTGGCGTCTGGTGAAACCCGCCACTCGCACTACCTGCCGGCCATGTCGCCGCGCTACAAGGCCTTGCTGGAAGGTGTGCCCCAGGGCGGCGCCATTATCGAAGTGTGCCCCGATGCTGCACTCTATGCGACCGAGTTTGCCGCCCGCATTGGCGGTACGCCCGACAGCCCCAAAGAAAAACCGGCGGGCGCCGCTTTGATCTTGGACTACGGCCCGGGCGACGGATCCATCCCGGTCAACTCGTTGCGGGGCATCCGGCAGCACCAGATGGTGTCGCCATTTGCCGAGCCGGGCCTGACGGATCTGAGCGCGGATGTGGATTTTGAGGCGATTGCCGAGGTGGCAACAGCAGCGAGCGAGGGTGTCGAGGTGCACGGCCCTGTGGACCAGGCGGATTTCTTGCTGGCGATGGGCATCCGGGAGCGGGCGCTGGCACTAATGAAGACGCTCGCGAAAGATGGTGGGAAGGACAAGGACGCAGCCAAGGCGAAAGAGTTGGCCGCCGAGATTGAGCGGTCATGGCAGCGGCTGGTGGACCGGGGACCGAACGGGATGGGCAAGGTGTACAAGGCGCTGGCCATTTTGCCCGAGAACAGCGGTCGCCGCCGGCCCGTCGGTTTCGGCGGCGATGTTGTTCAGTAGTCATCGGAGAGAGGGTACCAAAAATATGTAAAAATAACAGTCTTGAGAATATGCGCAAAATTAAAACATAACAAACAATTCGTGCTTTAGAAAATGCAAAGTGTTTTACAATAAAATAAGTAAAATGATTAGGCTCAAAGCTCGAGAGCCTTCCAAAATAGGATCCCATTTCCCACGCCGATCCCCCTCTTTATCCACAATCGTCGAGTTCGCGTACTGTGTCCCCTTGACCGTCACCGCCCTCACCATCTACTTCTTATTTTTTACCAGACCAGACTCTTCGCCAGACCCTTCGTCGTCCTCGTCGTCGGAGAACTTATCACCGTCGCCGACGGCAAAGACTGTGTCGTCGTCCAGCGAGTCGCGCTGTTGTGCGGGTGTTGAGGAGGCCGGCTTCGAGGTGGAAGCAGACGACGTGCCGCGCTGCAGCGGGTTGGTTTTTGGTATTGGCTGTGGCGGCTGAGCGGGCCGGCTGTTGTTGTTGCTGTTGTTGACCGCGGTAGTACTGCTGCTGCTGCCTCCCAGGTTGGCCTCTTCAGCACCCGCCGCACCGGCACGGTCGTGCGCCGGCTTCAGCTGACCGTCCTCATCGTAGTCGTCGTCCTCGTCGACATCGTCGGGCACGCCGATATCCATGTTGGCAATCTCAAAGGTGCCGTCGTCGTCCTGGGCAATCTCGTCGCTCATGGCGAAGCGGCGGTTGTTGGCCGTCGGGCGCCAGACATAGGCGACAAAGGCGACGTCGGCAAAGTAGACCAGATTCATCCAGCCATCCAGAACAAACCACCGGGTCTTCCAGTGGAAGGGCACAAAGTCTGGGTCGCTGGCCGAGGCAAACGAAAAACTGTTGAAGAAGAAGAAGGAAAACAGAGTGATGATGCTAATGAGAATGCACCACCAGAGTTTGCGGTACATGGACTCCTTGGCATGCTGCTTGCGCTCTCTCAAATCTTTGAGAGTGAAGTTGAGCGAGTTGAGGGTCCAGACGTAAAAGGCCGTGAGCGTGCCCGCGAGCGGCAGGATAATCAACAGCACATAGGGGCCGGCGGCCTCGGGCGTGACCAGCAGACTGGTAATGGCATACACCAGCCCAAAGACAAAGTGGGCAACGGCGAGGATGCGCACGTACCACATGACACGGCCCAGCGACGACTTGACGACGCCGTAGCCCATGCAGACAATGAGCAGCAAGAAGAAGGAGAAGGAGTTGCGGAAGGCGTTGAGCGTGGCCACGACGACCAGCAGAACCTTGGAGCCGAGGTTGGAGCCGTGGCGGTTCAGGAAATCGTAGAAGCCCCAGGTCATGAGCATTTCGAACACCAAAAAGATCAGGATGGCGGTGATGTAGTTCTGGACGGCCAGGATGTCGGTGCGGTGCTGGTAGTACAAGAAGCCCCAGAAGACGGCCACGACGGCATACAGAATGGTAACACCACCATAAAACGGCAGCTTGGGGATCTGTGTGGCCGGGAGCTCGCCGTAGGCGTTGCGGAACTCGATGACGGCGCCATAGTCTGTGGCCTTGAAGGGCGCCGTCACCACGCAGTAGTAGCCCGTCTTCTTGATGGCGTAGTTGAACGGCTCGGCCGTCTTGATGTCGACGGCCTTTGTGAAGATCAGGTTGCCGGACAGCTCAGTCGCGTTGGGCTGGAGGATAAACTCGCCGAGGCTCGTGGCATTGCACCAGCCGGCCTTGACGAACTGCGGCTCGCAGATGATGATGCGGGGCTTGGTCGGGTCGGGTTGGTCGCCGATAAAGGGCTCGTCGCGCCACTCAAAGATGAGCAGACTGACAATGGGGTCGACGGGGCCGTCGTACTTGTCAAACTTGACCAGAATGAAAGGGTCGACAGGGCCGCCCCACGAGTTGCGGCTGTACATGCCCGCGCATCGTTGCCGGTTGTCGTCGGCTTGGTTCTGAGGAGAGGCTGCGTTAGTACCAACTTAGTAGTATTCAGGGCCATCAGGGGAGAGACAGAACACACAATCCGTTCTTCAAAAGCTTCGACAACGGTTGCCGTCCACAGGGCCAGCGCCACCAGCGCCAGCATCCTGGACAGCCATCGAGCCATCGTTTTTGGGTTGTGAGGTTGTCAAGTCGTGCACAGCGCAATCAAGCGTCAATCAAAAGAGAAAGCGCCGCTCGAGATGCGGCGTCGTCGGCGCTGACGGAAAACAGATTGAGTTGACGAGGTCGAAGAAAGTCGATGAGAATACGATGTCGATTCGAGAACGCGCAACAGGACAGGGGCTGATGCAGCTGATGCAGCTGATGCGGCAGTGTCGGCAACGTAGACAATGAGCTCAATGTCGACAGAGTCTCTGCACAGGACTCTCGAGTTCGATGGTGAATGCGTCGACAAAAGAGATACTAAAGGGACGTATCGAGGGAGGAAGTTGTCGGAAAGGAAATTCGATGCAGACGAAGCGTCTCGGCGGCGGGCGTTCGAAAGATGGGGCCAGGAAAGGGAAGGAGCCAGCCAGCAAGAAGCAGTACCACAGTGCGTTCGTATAGAAAGAGGCCAGGAAGGTGCAGCCAAGACCAATCCAGACAGGGCCAAGACACAAGAGAGGGCATGAGCGCAGGTCGGGCTAGGCGCCAGTCCTACGGTCCAGCGGGTTGCTAGGAGGTATTTTGGGTGGTTCTGAGGGACGAATTAGCGCCTGCATCAGCGACAGCTGGCCCCAAGTACAAGCCGTTGCGAATACGATAAGATAAGAAGTTACGACTACGTATGCCAGACCAGCCCCAATCGGGCAATAGCTCTGGTGGAGCGTCACCGTTCAGCGTTCAGCGTTCAGAGTCGATTGCACCTGCCGGAAACGCAAAACGATGGCAGAAGAGGAAGCGACTTGAGGACGGCAGGCGAAGATGCGGTTGCGACTGCTGTGCATATCCCAGCAAGTCTGTGACTTGCCGTTCCAGGCAGGTACCGAGCACCGCACCTTCCGTCGCGCGCGGCAGCCGGAGCATTCCTGCCTTGGCTGTCTGTTGGCTGTCTGTTGGCCGGCTCTCCCTACAAAGGGATCTCATCTGAGCTTCCACTTTGAATATCGACATCAAGTCTTGTCGTACTTTTCTTAATGAAAAATGTGTGCACACAAATACCATGCTATATGTTCATTATACCGTCTATTTTGTTCCTCCACTACCTACAGAGCTATCGTCCTCGACGGGTTAAAGACATGCAGCCCTTCCTCCTCGTCTTGGTGAGCCTTTCGCTCAATGATGCGGAAGCTGTTGTTTTCTGATTTTCCCGACTTGTTCTTTGCATCATCGGCCGTGGCAATGTCTGGGTTCGGTGGGAAGACATAGCCGCGCTGGTTCGCCACCAGACGCACACCACCACGCACAAAGTCGTTGCTGTAGTGCGTGTGGCCATAGATCCAGGCTGCCACGCCGTCCCACGGTTTGGCGTCGGTCCCCTCTGGAAGAATGAGCTCCGTCGCAAACGCAGACGACCACGGACTCTGGGCATACTTGGGCCGGGATGTGCCCTCGACGGTCGGCGCGTGGTGCGTGACGACGAGGACGGTGCGGGATGGGTCCTCGCTGCGCACTTTGGCTACTTCGTCCCTCAACCAGGCGACTTCTTCGTCGTGCATCTGGTTGTGCGCGTCGACGGTCCACTCCTGAATGTGCTTGAAGTCGCTGATGGCACGGCCGACGGCGTCTCTGGACTCGGGCGGGACATGGGTCCAGAGCGTGCATCCGAGGATGGTGAGGTTGGGAATGGTGGCGTCAGACGAGCTCTCGTCCCAGCGGGTGCGGTGCAAGATTGTGACTTTGCCGCTCAGGCTGGGCTCCTTCTCTAGCCGGTATGCTTTTTGGATACCTTGCTCGTAGGTCATGGTATAAAATTCGTGGTTGCCGAGGAGGAAAAAGATGCGCTTGTAAGACGCTACGAGTTTCTCGAGGAACCCAAGCAGCGGTTCATAGTCGACCAGCCGGCCAATATCGCCGGCCAGGATGAGATACTCTGCATCCGTTTTGGGCACCTCAAAGGGCAGGTACTGTTTACAGAGCTCGAGATGTAAGTCGGACAGGACTTGAATAGGTCCATTTTCTTGCGGCTGTGGTGACGGCTTTGTTGTTTCTGTTGTTTCTGTTGTTTTTGCCGGTTCTGCCTCGTAGATGGAAAGCCGGTTGGCGAGTTTTGAAAAGGCCTTCATTTCGGATGGTGTGAGTAGATTTGATTATTTGAGAGTCTTTGTAAACAATCAAAGACGAGGACTCGAGAATATACTCTTACACTCAACTCTTCGTCGTAGGACCTTCTAGACTGGACTCTCTCAGCCCTGAGGCTGAAGGCCTGGCTTGTCTCCTTCTTTGTTAGTGGATCGGCAGCGCGCCGCTAGGTTGACTATACCGCACCTTGACACCCCTGAAGGTTTAGCGCGTTGGGACTGCACTTGCCGCCTATCAATTCGCAAGGCCGCGCCGCATTACATCACATCCGATTGTCCAACTGCTTTTTTTCTTCCTCTTTCTCACTCCGACACCAGCCATCCTGCCGACTTTTCAATCTCCCCCCCTTTCGTCCAACCACCTCACAACCACCGCCATGGGCAAGGGAACCGACAAACTCTACATTACTCACTCCGAGTGGGCGTCCGCCGACTCTTTCGGCGCCAGCAAAGGCGCTGCCGGCCGTTCGGGGCTAGCGACACTGCCCAACAATGGCGCCTCCTTCCGACGTCTGCCCTTCAACTACTGCGCCGCCAGCCTCCAGCCCTTCCAGAACCCCGTCTGCACCCCCGACGGCACCATCTTTGACGCCGAAGTCATCGCCGCCTGGCTCGAGAAACAGAAACCGAAAGCCGGCACCAACCCCGTGACGGGCGCGCCGCTCAAAGCGTCCGACCTCATCAAGCTCAACTTTGCGCGCAACGACGCCGACGGATCACACGACCTGATTGACCCGGTCACCTTCAAGGTCTTTTCGGACAATACGCACATTGTGGCGGTGCGGCACGGGACCTATGCCAATGTCTTTGCGTGGGACACGGTGGAGCGGATGAATATCAAGCCCAAAATGTGGCAGGACCTGATGGACGACGCGCCGTTTACGCGCAAAGACATTATCACTCTGCAGGACCCGCAGAACATGGCCGGCAGGGACATGGCGCAGTTCCAGTTTGTCAAGGAGGGGAAAGAGGCGGCGCCCGCGCCGGGGCAGAAGGGGAGCAACGCAGGCGGAGGAGAGGACGAGGGCAGCGTCAATGTCAATGTCGGCGCGCTGGGTCGTATGGGCGAGAAGATGCTGAAAGCCAAAGAGGCCGTCGAGAAGGCAAGGAAAGCGCGCGAGGCGGGTGGTGATGTGAACCGGAGCACGGCTGTGGCAAAAACAAGCAACGGGGCCGTCACGACAACAACACGAGCCGACCACTCGACCTCCACCATACAGCGCAAGCCGGCCTACAACGCCGCCACCTACACCACCGGCCGCGCCGCCGCCAGCTTCACCAGCACAGGACTCACGCCCGAAACCAGCGGCGAACGCGCCGTCCTCAGCGACGAAGAGTGGATGCTCAAGCCCAAACGCATAAAGCACAAGGGCTACGCTCGCATCGAGACCAACTTGGGCAACCTCAACATTGAACTGCAGACCGAGTTTGCCCCCAAAGCCGTCTGGAACTTTGTCCGCCTCGCGCAAAAGGGCTACTACAAGAACGTGGCGTTCCACCGCAACATTAAGAACTTCATGATCCAGGGCGGCGACCCGACGGGCACGGGGCGTGGCGGCACCAGTGTCTGGGGCAAGAACTTTGTGGACGAGCTCGAGGGCCCGCTGACACACAGCCAGCGCGGCGTCGTGAGCATGGCCAACAAGGGCAAGGACACCAACTCGAGCCAGTTTTTTATTACCTACCGCGCCACAAAGCACCTCGACCGCAAGCACACCATTTTCGGACAAGTGATTGACGGGCTCGATGTGTTGGACCGCATGGAGGCGTCGCCCGTCGACAAGTCCAAAGGCGACCGGCCGATTGACGATATTGTCATTCATAATGTCGTTGTGTACATCGACCCCTTTGAAGAGTTTTTGTCGCAAAAACGCAAGACCGACAAGGAGGAAGAGCAAAAGGCCGAGATCCAGCGCCGGGGCGGTACCGACGACGACAAAGTCACATGGACTGGCAAGCGGTTGCGCGGTGCTGACGACGGCTCATCTGGGGGGAGCAGCTCGGCAGGTGTTGGCAAATACCTCAAGGCTGCGCTAGAACAGCAGCAGCAGGCCGCCGACGAAGAAGAAGATCCCAGTTTACAGTCCACACCAGAGACGTGGGAAGAGCCTGTAAGGAAAAAGGCAAAGTCGGGTGGCTTTGGCAACTTTGACAGTTGGTAGACTGTCGACTGTGATTGTGTAATATATCCAAAAACTGTACATTAATGTTTGACAGACAAGCGTGGGCATATAGGTTTAAATAGATATCAGGAACAAAAGAAATGCTTACATGAATCAGTCCATCAAGGGAAAGAGGAGAAAAGAAAACAAAGTAACCAAAATCAACAAGGAAAACCAGGAAAACCCTTCCAAGCTATGCAATTCCTAATCATGTCATATATAATGTCGTATCGTTTCCTTCTTAAATATTAAGTATGTGCGTTGTCTAGTGTAGTATGTTTTTGTTGATTTTGTTTCTTTATTTGCATCGTGTCCGTCGTTCATCGTCCGTCACACAGCCGATGCGCTCAGGAATGGCTTTCGTACTCGCGGCGGCGGTGCCATGGCCGTGCTCGAATATCGTGTAAAGAGCTTCAACCACGGCGACTTTATCAGTTCGCGGTTCCGCACAATCACGGCAATCGACCGCGCCTGCTTAAGTCCCGTTTCATCAAAGATGGCGCCCAGCCGTGCCACCACATAGGCTTTGAGCTGTGGACTGCAGACCGAGCTGACGCCCACGGCAAACAGTGGCCAGACCGCCGAGTTGGTCGCCGAGGCCAGCAGCATGTACCGCTCGGCTTCTTCATCAATGCCGCGCGCCCGTGTCGGGTTGTCGAGGCTGGGCCCGCCGTCGTCAAACGCGACGTCGCCGTCGTCTCTGAATGCACTGTGGCCACTGGTCTCGCTGCGGTCTTCCGAATGGACAGACGGCGTCTGCACCGACCCGGCCGACGAGATGGGCGACTGTGCTGGCGGTGTTGGCGGCTCACGGACTTCGGTCGTCGACAAGGGGTGGACAATGGTCGGCATGGGTTTGAGGGAGTCGTAGTAGGGATTGACCGGGTTGACGAGGCCAAAGTGCTGTGGGATGCTGGCCACAATGGCCGTGTTGACACGGTCCAGCTTCGTCCACGCCTGCCGGAAGGCCGCCATGTACTGGGTTGGCACCAGCTCGCCGTCGTCGCCGCATTCGGGGTAATGTCGCTGAATGGCCGACAGCACCGTTTCCAGCACCAGGATGCGCCCTGCCCTCAGCCAGTTCCATACTGACGCCGACGCCACGCTGGGATAGACATGGCACACGTCGCGGAACACGGCCTTGTGGGCCCGTGTCACCTTGAGCACTCTGTAGTAGCAGTCGGGTGGGAACGCGGAGATGGTCTGGTCAAACTCGGTTTCAATGTCCTCCATGCGGGCCAGCAGCTCGTCAAGGTTGTTTGAGAGGTTTGTGGAGCGCAAGTCGTGCCGTGCTTGCAGCAGCTTGTAGATTGGCTTCCACAGGTTGATATCGCCAAACCCGCCCGGCTCGTGCTCGACCACGGCAGCCGTCGTGCTCAGCAGCTCGCTCTGTAGGGCTACCAGCGCCGGTGGCATGGGCTCCTGTCTCTGCATACACGATATTGTGACACTCTCGCACAGCATGTTGAACATGCGGATCCCAGCACGCGTGCGAAACTGGCTGACACCCCGCAGTTTGGCCAGCTCCACGGCACCATTGATGTGGTCGTGCCACGTCTTCATCGTTTTGAGGCCAGGCTCGGCCATCATTTCAAAGACGCCCAAAATCAGAATGGACAGCATCGTCGTGTCCTTGATTGCCTCTTCCGGGTCTTTGAGCGCCACATTCGTCAAACACAAAGCAGTGCCGTAGCTTTTTCGTGCACTGTCGATGATTTCTTCGGAATGTGTCAACTGTGAGATGCCAACAAGTCCCACAGCCGTCATGCTCGCCATTACGCCGTCCAGCGGCCGCTCTGCCGTAAGCGACCCTGGTTTCCAAATGTCGTAGAGGAAGTCGAAGCGCTGATGTGACGCGTTCTCGTCCATGGTTACATAGCGAGAAAAGAAAAAGGCCGTGCCGCGTTCCTGGCTGTTGGGCTCGATGGTGTACATTTGTGCAATCATCGGGGTTTCCGGCCAGCTGCCAGCATCTGGTGACGGCAAAAGGGTGTCGTCTCGTGCCCATATGAGCTGGTGTTGTTGTTGTTGCTGTTGCTGGCGCGGCGGTTGGAGTACTTGTTGTGTTTGTTGCCGCTTCTTGTCGTCTTGTTTCTGTGGTTCCAACTGCCCTGCTGGTAGCTGTTTTGGCGACGGCTTGGGTGACTGTGGTGGGTTCTGTAGAGACTCGGGTTCGAGGAACGTCAGGGGTACTGGTGTCGTGTTGCTTTCGAACAGGTTGCTGCCCCCTCCGTTATGATGATGAATGCCGGGAGTCAAGAGTGTCAGCGCCTTTGGCCTAGAACCGCCACCCGCCTTGGAGGGTGTAGACGGTACTGTGGGCGTCTTGGACAGACCGATATTTGGCGTGGACGAAGATGATGACAAAAAGGCCGAGGAGCTGTCGCCATCCGGAGATGGGACCGGGTCCGGCGTCCGCGCTGCGGCCTTCCGCTTCTGCCGTTGCTGTGCTTTTCGGATGACATGGGAACTCTCATCACGGAACATGAGGTCCACCTGGTTGCGGTAGCCGGGACATTTTTGTTGGCGTTTCTCGCACTGGCCACAGCCAGATTCTCTTTGGTCGCACTAAAGAATGAAGAAGCTAGGGTTAGGGGGGGTCCGTGATGGTGGAGGGACAGAACAGGGTCAAGGTCAAGAAGGGGAAAGGGTGACGACAGAAGGGCCAGGGTGGAAGGAGAAAATCAAAGCCTTGTCCACATGATACAAAAGATCGTGATCACAACCAACGACGATGTAAAGATAGGAAACATAATGGATATGGAATGATTGTTGACAAAAGGGCTAGACGACGAAGTAGATAGAACTCGAAAACTTACGCGAATCTTTCGATCCCGGCAACTGCTGCAGCCTTTCGAAGGCGGGCCACAGTACACCATGATGGAAAAGAAAAGGAAGATGGGGGCCAAGAGTTATGGAGGTAGCGTGCCTAGATATAGATATAAATAAAAGCAATAGTCGAAAGGCGGTCCGAGGCTGGTTCGCGATCGTAGCCAGGCGATCGTGGTCATACAGGGTGATGGAAAGTAGAAGGTAGAAGAAAATAGTAGAGCGTTTAGTTTCGACCGTTCGGGAAATTTGCGGGCTTGTGGGATGGTGGAATCTCGCGCTGGTTGCGGGTTTCAGAAGAAGGTTGCCGCTCCTCTCGCTTGTGTTTGGTGGGCAAGATCCCCCCCTTTTCTGGGAGCCACACACAAGAGAGAGCGAGAGAGCGAGAGAGCAAAAGAGCGTTATGGTGGCCTGGGGAACTGGCTTTTTGTTGGCCACGCGCTGTGCCTTGCGTTATGTTCCGCTGCGTGCCCTACGGCTGCAGGAGTGCACGCGTGTGCGTGGTGGTGGTGGTGGTTGTATTACCTCGTACCTGATCTCGTCTTGTGTATTGGTAAGATACTGTTTTTGATGTGTGGTCTGGTGTCTGGTTGGTGGTGCTGTCTTGGCTCGTTCCTGGATTGTGCCTCGCGGCTTGGCTCTTTGTTCCCTGGCGTCCACTAGCGAGACAAGAAACAGCCACCACGTTGAAGATTGGAGATTCTCGAACACACAAATGCAAGATCAGGATGTAGGACCTTTGTGCTTTGCGGGCAGTGCCGTTTGCTGGCGTTTGTACCAGATGCGCCGGGGCGTCGACTAACACGCGAGGCCAGAGCAAGCCTCCGTGGATGTTCCCGTCACCAGTTTGTCCTAGATGCTTGGCAGCAGGTCGTGGGCCTTGTGTCTGTTGCCGCGTATGTATGCCAATACAATTATTGGTGGCGACGATGCTGCTGCTGCTGTCGGCTTTGGTATTTTGTTGTTGCCGGCCGTTGTCGATCTTACTACCCCCTATTCAGCCCCTCCTTATGTTCTGTTTGTCCGCCGCCGGATGTTTGAAAGTAGAAGGCTGTCAGCCGTCGGAGAAGACAGAAGAGGTGGCGTTGTAAGTGTGATAAGGGTTGAGGTCGAGGATCCAGAGGGAGGCGGCGGCGCTATGGAGCCGGGGGTCCTTGCGTATGTACTTGTATTCGAGCGGCGTATTTTCGTATGAAGGCGTGTTCCGGAGAAAAATACGCGCCGGTTTCTCCTTGTTAGGCGTAGGTGTGTGTAGGTGTGAGTACGTGAGATATTCTATGTACTGTGGTTCTGTGAAAAAGAGAGAGGGAGAGAGCGCGCGGCCGAACAGTGCCGTCGAGTACGCCGCCGTAGAAAACGTGAACAAACGGCCGTGGTGATGACTGAATAGTCGAGTGTAAGAAAGATGGGAGTTGACAGAGATAGAAGACAGAAGACAGGAGCCAGATTAAAAAAAAGACGACGGGGCGAGTGGTTCATGTGCCACGCTTTTCTGTTCTTTTGTGGCCTTTCTCCCAACTGGCAGGTAAAAGCAAAAAGAATGGCAAGATAGAAAAAAGAGAAGACAACGGGCAAAGGGGCAGTATTGAAGAGGCTCGTCTCAACGCGACCTGTGCCGTCCAGTCCGCCGCAGCTGTATGTAGTCTTTACGAGACAAATTTTCCGTGTACTTCGCGGGCGGAGCAGGATCCAGAAAGAAACTATGCGTGTAATGTGCAGTGAGTAGTGTGTGCTCGTTATGGCGTGGCTTGCTCCAATCCCTTTTATTGATTTGGTTCGCCTTCGTTTCGTTCTTTGGATTTGTACAAATACAGTCCTCGTCAGATGCCTGACCTCCTCTCTCCCTCTGTGAAGGTTGTGTGAGAGAGGACAATAGGGCTGAGGGCCTTGGCTGCAGGTACTTGGCTCGACGATGCTGCGGACCAACGTGGAATCTAGAAAACCTACTCTTCATTCATAGGCTCACACAAGCGACTTCTAGAAGAAACCGGGGAGAAGCTTGGGGTGTGAGCTAAGGAGAAAAGAGAGAGGATCAATGACGATTCGCCAGGATCCGAAAAGGCACACGCAGGCGCAGTGGAGGGCAGGGCAGGGAGTGTTTGATCGCGGGCTGATGCGGTTGCCTCCAGAGGCTGAAAAGAGAGAGGGACCTAGCACCGAAGAGGGAGGGAAGGAGACTCGGGAAGGTAACAAGAGAGCAGAAACCAGAGACCAGAGACCAGAAACGTAGGGAGGAAACAGAAGAGGGGAAAGGGTGGGATGGTTGGCCGTGTGAAGAGAATGTCGAGCCAGCAGGCACTGCCACCGACACACAGCACAAGCGTTGGCTTAGGTTGCGGTACCAGCTTGTTAGCTGTCCGTGGTGACTTATTGGCGTCTTTCTGATTCTGATATGGCGTTTTCTTAAGAGAGTCACGCCCAAACAGGCCCGCGTCGCATGTTGAACCGCATCGCTGCTACTGGTATGTCTTCGAACGTTGTAGAGACAGAGAAAAGACAAATCAGGAAACAGGGGAGGGCACCATCCCCTTTTCCAGTTTTCCTTCTTCTTCTTCCCGCCTCCAGTTGTCGACGGTTGTTGTCGCGCCGTTCAAAAAACTGGAGACGAAAAACCAAAAAGGGCTCTTGTAAGGCAATTTCAGACGGGGGTAATGCCGGCTTTGGAGAGCCTCCTTTGGATTTGTGTGTGTTGATTGGCTGGTGAGCTCTTTTCCTAATCGGGGCACCTGTGCGAGGCCAATGACGTGCCGCAGAGCTGGAGACTGCAGGATGGCGCGCTGAGAAGTAAGGGTCCCTTCTGATGAAGACGGAAGTGCATATTTCATACAACGTTTGCTGATATGTCGGGATACTTCGTAGATTTGCTGCACCACGTGTGCGGGACATTGGAAAGACACGACATCGCATATCGCAACGAAAGACAATGGGAGAGTGGCATGAGGCGCTGTGCCTGTGATCTCGGTGCTCTTTTGTGTTTCCTTGGGCCGTTTTGGGCTCTTTTGGCGGCGCACACAAAAATCTTTGCCAAGACGCGCAGAAGAAGCTTAAATTTTTCGAGAAAGCGATTCTTAACTGGCCAGTGCTTTTTGCTGCTGCGGCCGGTTCGTGAGGGACAAGGCACTGTTAAGAGCGAATAAGGGATGACAAATTGAGGGGCAGTGCTTCCAGATGAAGAAGAAGCTCCCCAAAGTTCAAAACAAATGGAAAATATAAAGGCTCAAAAGCCGCGATGCGCGAAAACGACGCATAATATGTGTCGAGAAATAAAAGAGGCTGCAATAAAAATGTGTTTATGGAGATGGGGCCCAAAAAGGGGTCCGAAAAGCGAAAAGAGGGTTGAAGTCAATAGAGATTTTCCTGAGGAAGGCACGAGACCGCGCCGGAATGCGATATTGAGGAAGGAGCGGAGGGTATCGAAGGAGACGAAAGGTTGTAGAGTGTAGACGGAAGGAACGACCAACATCAAGACTTCTTGAGGAAAGAAGGTGCGCTCCAATTAGAGGTGTCTTGAAATGACATTGAGACGGGTCGTGACTGCCTTTCAGTACGTCTTTGGAGAGTTATGCCGTCTTGTCGTCTTGTTGTCTTGTTTGTCTTTGTCGCTGCATTGCAGTTGCCTTGCAATTGCCTTGTATTTTAGAAAACAAGCGACATCGTGATTGCATAACAGAGCTACCGAATATGGAAGCAACGAGCGGCGCGTGTAAAGGATAGCCACGCGTGCCTTCCCTCGATATCCGATGTCCGACATTGTTGCCTGAGGAGGAAGGAAGGAAGACCTGAGATGGGGGTCTGCACGTGATGCGAATTTCGCATGTTCTTTCCCATTCAGGAAAGCCGTACTGAAAATCCAATGGGAAATCTCATACGTCGTAGGGCTATCGGGCTATCGTCGTGCAGTAACGTGTGGCGATGCAGTCAGTGATGCAGTTGTACGAAAGTACAGTGTAGGCAACCGCTTCGAAACACAGCCACACCAATATCGAATTCGTGGTTTTCCGTCATCAGGGATTTTTGTTTGATCTTTACGGCGTTCTTTAACTTCTCCTCTTTTATTCCTTGCTGCCTGGATTTAACTTGCGCGGCCTCTTCCCATTTATGTATGTCCAGTCTGCCCAGTCTGTCGGAAGGGTGGGAGAGCTGCACAGGAGAGGCTTAGACGTTTAGACGTCAAAGACCGGCCGTGATCTCGCAGGATAGAGACGAAAAGGGAGAGTCCCTGAAAATCCCCTGAAGTGACGCGGGAGCAACTGGGAAACCTCGCTTTCCGTACGCCCCACTTATTCTGACTGTTTCTTTTTCAGTGGAGCCCGACAAGGAAGGAGCAGACCCTCGCACCCTCGCATTCGCATCTCGCATTATGTCGACTAAAAAAGACTAGCGTCATTTTCCAACAGTGGCAGCTGTCAGGCTACGAGAATTACACGTGACCCAACTTACGACGTCAAACGCCCAGAAACTGGTGGCAAACTTCAGACTGTAGCACCAGCACCAGCACCAGCACCAGCACCACGCCAGGGCGGGCGGGCAATGCCTCGCGCTGTGTCAAGTTTCGTCTTCATTTTGGCGCCCTTTTTATGCTTACTTTCTGTTTCGCGAAATCCAGCCCGTTTTCGCATCCGCTTAGCAGATCTGTGACTCTGTCCACCACAACAACCTCGTCGTCTTTTCCCCACGACGATCTCTGTATCTTAGCAAGGCTTTCGACGAGGCACAACTAGAAATGACGAGGATGACATGGCCCAAGTCCAATTGACGTGTGAAATTGGCCAAACCGGCACAGCTTCGGCGCCAAGCAAATTGAAAAGTCTTGTTTTGGAGTGCCGTCTCACCGTCCCTGCCAAGCGCAGCCTCCATCGACAACAACGACGGCTTCGATCGCCGTCCCGTCTTTTCTTAATATTTCTACTCTCTACTCACTGTATCAGCACTGCTGCGGTCACCGTTTTCTCCCCGTACATAGTCATAGAAGGATTCTCGTAAGATCTCTATTCAGTGGACAGAAAAGAAGAAGGTCGACAGGGAGAGATGTTTGCCCGTCTCGCTTCTCAGAAGCTTCTTGACGACTGTTGCATTCTTTGGCAAAGATTCTACGACGTAGAGTTTCCAAAGACGGCCTGGTGCTGGGCCATTGGAGGCTGATCGTAACGAATACACAGGAGGCCCAACAGTGGCTGGCCGTGAATTCTCCACACCTTGTGTAGCCTATATAGTCTACTTTTTCTCTTATCGGTTTCTGTTCTGTTTATCTCCCTTCTTAGTTGTGGCGTTTTTGTAGAATGAGAGCTCTTGTGTGATAGCCCTCGCCCTCTACGGCCTTTTTAACTAGGAGATAGTAGCCAACAAAGAGTGCGAGTCTGTTGGTTCCACGGCGGCTTGCTCTACATACGATGTCTTCGTTCGTACTGTCGTGAAAACTGTTCACGCTGCACTGAAATATGGGCAGATGGGCAAAGCTGATGAAAGAGTGATCGACTAGAAAACAGGGACGGAGATACATTGCTCGACGACAATATTCTCTTCATTCAAACTGCTATTTGCATTTTGCAAATCTTCGCATTCTCTGTCCCTTTTCGTAGCCGTTTTCCAGAAAGGCGACCTGGCGACCCGGGAGGCAATAAAGGATGTGGATGTCAGACGTCAAACCTGGGGGCGCGGTTCTGATGGAGGTGATTTTCCTCTTCTCACTCTTTTTTTTATTTTATTTCATTTCTTTCACCATTCTCTCACCTTTGGTAGCGCAGCTTTCGCGCATTCGGACCCAAAGAGGTCTAGCGTAGCCACTGCGGCGGCACCGTTTTCTTCTTTTACGAACCCCAGCAGCCTTATGGTGGTGGGTCTACTACTTTTTGTGGTTCCCGAGTGCGAGGATGGCACTGTAGTGCAAGCTTTCTTTGACACCCACACAACGGGAAAAGCTAGCCTCCAATGGATAACACGACAGCTTCAAGGGCAAGGGGGGGGAGAGAAAGCGTCAGGAACGGACTCTCCATGCGACGGGGAGACGAGACATTGAAACCGACAAAAAATAGAGAGCACGAGAACGAGGGACGAGACACGATACAGAAAGAGCTCGAAAGTATAAAGCAAAGGAGGTCCGCTGGTCTGGATTTGTTCTTGTCTTGCCTCCATCTCATCCTCATCAATCATCGACAACTTTACATAGCTTCAACTTCATACTCCACATCCATAACAAACTTTATTTGCTTGTCTCTCCCCTTTTATTATCTTTATTATCATCATCATCAACAACCAATAACCCTCCTGATCTGAAAAGCTTTCTCTTCTGAGGGCAACCTCCTCCTCTTTTTTCAAGCTCTACATCTCTACATCGACACCTCCTTACACCGCCCACCATGACTCTCAACATCCACAACAACATCTCCATCCTGCAATTGGTCTTCTTTGCTCCGGCGCTGGCCATTGCTGTCATCCTCGCCTACCGCCATGGCCTCCGCCGCTCGGCCGGCTGGATCTACCTGGTTATTCTGGGTCTGATGCGCATCATTGGCGCCAGCATGGAGCTCGCCACCATTAGTTCGCCAGACAACACCAGCCTCATCACCGGCGCCCAGATCCTGCAGAACGTTGGCCTCTCGCCCCTGATCCTTGTGCTCCTTGGCCTCATTACCCGCATCTACACCGGCATGCCCGAGAACCGCCGCCCCCCCATCCCCAACGCCCGCATCCTCCGCCTGCTCCAGGTTGCAGTGGTTGTCGGCCTGATCCTGTCCATTGCCGGCGGCAGCTCCATGGGCTCGACCGTCGGCGACGAGCTCGCCGACGGCGAGCCCATCTCCTACACCGTCAACTCGGAGAGCAAGGCCGGCGTTGCCCTCATGATTGTCGGCTACGTCTTGCTGCTTCTGTCCGCCCTCATCATGTCCACCAAGCTCGGCGCCATTGTCGACGGCGAAAAGCGTCTCTTGTTGGCTGTGTTCGTGGCGCTGCCCTTTGTCTTTGTCCGCCTTTTGTACTCGATCATCTCAGCCTTTGACAGCTCCAACGCCAACTTCCGCCAGTTTGGCGGCACCGCCAACGCGGGCTACGTCGTCCTGGGCATGTGCACCATTATGGAAATCATCGCCGTCATCATCTTTGAGACGGTCGGCATGACCCTGCCCTATGTGCCCCACAACGAGCGCGGCAACCTCCTCAACCCTAACCGCGCCGTCAACCGCTTCGACACCAACGGCCAGCATCTCGGCAACTACCCGCAGCAGCAGCAGGTCCTCGTCGACCAGAACGGCCAGCCTCTCGGCAACTACCCGCTGCAGCAGCAGGTCCTCGTCGACCAGAACGGCCAGCACTACCCCAAGCTGCAGCAGAACGAGTCCGCGTGACGGTCCACCGGACCCGACAACTCCTATAGCTCCTACAACAACAACAACTACAACGACCGCAGCTACTACTATAGCTACAGCAAACAAAATCGCAGCCTAAGAAGGAGCTCCGGGGCGTCGGGCGACCGGCTGACAGGAAGACGCAATTCACACAGCAGAGGACACGGCCATGGCCACCGGCGCAGCAGCTCCGGTCGCCATTCTCAAGACCGTTCCCGCCGGCATTCGAGACGGAGCTCGGATCGCGGCCAATACACTTCTGTTTCGGTAGATAGATATTAGAGCGGTGTGGTGCGCGGTGCGCACGGAGGAAGATGCGATTGACGCAGTAATATTCGGTTCCCTTTGTCATTTCTTCTGTCTCGTTTCCCTTTCTACGGCATATAGGCGGCGTCAAGTGTTCTTTCTATTTTTCTTTTTCTTTTTACACTGCAACTTCTTATCCCACTATAGACTTGCGACTTATTCCCACATATTTACTCATCCGTTGTACTTTATACTAGAAATTAATCTGACCAAATAACTCTTTTAATATCCAAAGCTCATGAAAAACAATAGAATAAAAATTAGCTTCTCAAACTTTTTTAATATGTCTGACAAATATCTTGCTCGTCTTTCTTTTCCTCCCATAACCCTGTCGTTGTGTTGGCTTACACGCAAATATAGAGGGGAGGGTGGGCCCACAAAAAATAAAGTGTCGTCAGGCTCTTGCCTGTGCTGTTTGTCGCAGTCCACTAGTGGGAGTTTTCGAAGCTTCTTTTCAGACGACACCTCAATCGCAGACTTTTTGACACTTGACAACGACCGCAACACGGCAGCAGCAGCATCCACAGCAAGGACTTGAACTATGCCGGTAAGTTGGAACTCAACAATGTCCTTACAATCAATCTCTGCCTTTCTGGCTAACCCCACCAGCTCATTATCCTCTCCGGCCTGCCGACATCCGGCAAGTCAACCCGTGCCAAACAGCTCTACGACTACCTCGCCGAGCGCATCGAGACAGAGGCGACCAAGACGGCTGCGGAAGGAAGCCCTTTGGCGCCAAAGTACCGCCTCCATCTTGTTTCCGACGACGCCCTGAGCATCTCCCGCGCCGTCTACGATCTGTCCACGCTGCCCGCCCACACTCGGTCGGCCAATGCCTCGGAAAAGGATGCCCGTGCGTCCATTTACGGCGCCGTCAAGCGCGTATTGTCGCCCCGGGACATTGTCGTCCTCGACGGCCTCAACTACATCAAAGGCTGGCGCTACCAGCTGGCCTGTGAAGCCAAAAATGTCTCGACAACAAGTGCCGTCCTCCAGATTGGATGCAGCGTGGACAGGGCCAGACAGAACAATGAGGAGAGACTGGCTGGCACCGCCGCTGGCGAGCCGTACTCCGTCCCCAACTGGGACAACCTTGTCTTCCGCTACGAAGAGCCCAACCCCATGACCCGCTGGGACAGCCCGCTCTTTGCGCTGACGTGGGACGACGATGCCGCAGAAACGCGCGCCGTGTTTGACAAGCTGTGGGATGTCGTGGCGGGCGCCGGCCGGAAAGACGTGCAGCCGAACAAGGTGACGGTGCAGCGGGGCGCGGACGGCAGCGGAGATTTTTTGTATGTGCTGGACCGGGAGACGCAGGATGTGGTCAAGCGGATCCTGGAGGCGCAAAAGGAGCCCGGGAACAGTGATGGAGAAGTCAAGATACCGAGGGGCGGCGGCAACGCCAAGGGTGACGATCTTGTCGTGGAGCTGCCCGGCAAGGTGGTGGGCCTGCCACAGTTGCAGCGACTACGGCGGGCGTACATGGGCCTGAACCGGGGCGGCATCGGACTGGAGGGTGCTGGTGGGCAGTTGACGGGTGCGCGGATACGGGAGAGTTTTGTTGGGTACCTGAATGATGCCTTTGAGAAGGAGGGCTGATGCTGATGGGGAGAGAAGACAACAAAAAGGTGCACGGTCGGCATACACGGCGCATAGATTCATACTGTAGATTTTGCTATTAATGATACCCACATCTCCATGTCCTCTGTTGCAGTGTCCGTTCTTTGTGATGGATGTAATTTTAGCACAAATTCACAATCGTGATCAGTTGGACAAGGAAAATGTATTAATGTCTTGTATTGTTATGTTTGACAACCCTGCCGTCTCTATTTTCTTCCAAGAGCTGTTGTCATATGTTTACTAATTCCAAACGCTGCTGGAGGCACAAAGAAGGTCGCTTTTCACACATGCGCAAGAGGGAGTATCATGGACCGGTGCAAAACAAGCAGAAGGCATAACGATGGGCAAACAAAGCAAGCAAAACGAGTACAAAACCCAAGAAAAAAAACTTTAAAGAGGCGAGGCTATGGACGGAAAGGACAATACAAAACGCAGGAGAACAGAGTAACAATACGCGAAAACAAAACGAAAAGACTGTATGCGCCACCCGATAAGAATATCCCCCAAAAAAAGAAGAAGAGAAAAGATGGCTATGAGTGCTAATTCTACCGCCACGGGACGTCCTCCTATTGCGCGCCCGACGATGACACGGACGCCAGGTAGCCCAGCAAAAAGTTGCGGTTGGCCGGCGAGATGGGTGTCTGACTGCTACCGCGGCGCGATCCGGGGCCTCCTTCCTTGGTAGGTGCAGAGTCGGCCGCCTCATAGGGGCCCAGCTGGACACCACCGAGCTGCTGGCCAAGCTGCCCTGGGAATTGTTGGTGCTGGTGCTGGTGCTGGTGCTGGTGCGGATGCTGTTGGTGCTGGGCATACGGGTGCAGACCGGTACCGGCAATGCCGGCTGCCGAGGAGGCCGACATCGCGGGCTGCTGTTGCGGTGGCTGTTGAGGTGCCTGCGGCTGCTTGCCGCCAAACAGCGACAACAGCTTCTGCTTGTGCTCCGGGTTGGCTGGCTCGGCTGCCCGCACACCGGCACCGACAGTAGCGGCGACATTCTGCGGATAGTTGAGCGTGGGGAGGGCGTGTGCTGGAGGCCCTTGAGTTTGCTGCTGGTGATCCATGGGAGGGGCCGTCGATGACGATGACGCATAGCTAGGGCGACGGACGACGGATCCGTGGGAGGGGAGCGTAGCTGTCACAGCGGGAGCACCACCACCCCCAGAGCAGGCAGGCGGCGGCGGCGGCTGCGAGCCACGCGTCGAGGGACGTCTCTCGCTAGGCGACGTCGAGTACGGCTGGCTGACCTGGCGAGGGATGCTGGGCTGCTTACGCAAGTGTGTGGTTTCGGCGGGGAGCTCCGTGATGGGCGACGCAAATGTTGACGGGTGCTGTGCTGCAGGAGCGTGTTGTGGACCACCGTTGTGACCAGGGCTGTTGCTCTGCTGCGGGCCTCCCTTGGGCCGAGTGAGCAGAGACATGGCGCCAAACGGCAAGTTGAGCTCCGCGTTCATTTCAATGGGGCCGCCGTTGGCACGAGCGGCTGCCTCGATGGCCTGGCCCTGGCCTTGAATTGGGCCTTGCTGCTGCTGCTGCTGCTGCTGCTGCTGGCCTTGAGTCGTGGAGATGGATGTGGCCGAGTAAATGGTTCGCTGCGTAGTGACACCTCCCTGGCCAGGTCTGCCCAGAGTGGCATGCTGTGGCGGCACGGGCGCAGATGCGGGAGAACCCGATGTAGGAGCGGCCTGGACTGGCTGCGCGGTGGTCGTCTGCTTAGCAGTAAACATGCCCAGCAGAGACGTACGGTGCTGTTCAGAGTGTTTAATGCTGGCGACAGGCGGCTGTTGCCCATCTTGCGACCGGCCCTGCTGGCCTTGCAGGCCTTGGATGGTGTTGGCCGCTGCAGGGTTGCGCGGAAGGTATTGATTAAAGTTTCCGCTGGCCGCCCCGTTGGCCGCGTTCTGGCTCGGGTTCGGGGGACCTTGGTTGGGGTTCTGTGCAGCCGGAACAGCGCCAGCTTGGAGCTCGCCATACTGGTGCTGTGACGCCTGCTGGGGTTGCTGAGATTGTTGAGGATGAGGTTGAGGCTGCGGCCGGGCACCGTGGAGATTGCGCGGGAGCGTTGCGTATGGCTGTTGCGGCTGCTGTGCTTGTGCCTGCTGAGGCACGGCGTGAGATGCGTGGCGCGGCTGCTGCTGCTGTTGCTGCCAGTTACCACCGGCGGCACCAGGGCCAGGACCAGGACCAGGGCCAGGGCCAGCTTGCCCAGCACCACCGGCCTGCTGCCGCTGCGCACCGTCATCCTTCTTGAACGAGTTCAGTAGCGCCACCGCATGGTTACTGAGGGGCGCCTGTTGTCCACGGTATTGCTGCTGCTGCTGCTGGGGCGGAGGAGGCGGCGGCGGCGGAAGCATCATGTTGTTGTTATGGCTGCCGCCAACGTCGGGAGACACAAGCATCTCTCTAGCAAACAGTGCCTTGGGCGGCAGCGGCTGCGGGTGTAGGAGTGGGATCGAGGGCGGGCCTTGCTGCTGGTTTCGGAAGGCAACGGCTGCAGCTTGGGCCTGAGCATACTCTTGTTGATGACCGCCGTTTGTGGTATACGGAGGAGGGGGGAGCAGAGGGGGCTGCTGCTGCTGGGCCTGCGGGTTCGGAGCAAAGGGGTTGATGTTTGGGCCCTGGGGAGACTGGTTGTACGGGTAGTTCTGCGAGGACTGTTGCTGCTGCTGCTGGCCGTGAAGCTGAAAGCGTTGCTGCAGGTGTTGGTTTTGCTGAGCGCGCTGTTGAGCATGCGTGTATTGCGGTTGATGCAGGACCTGGTGCTGCTGGTGCTGCTGTTGCGGGTTCGGGTGAGGAGCACCGTACTGGCCGTATCCCGGCGAGGGCTGTCCTTGCATATGCGATGGGCCAGGCTGCGGCATCTGATGGTGAGGGGGCGGCGGCGGCTGCTGGTGTTGATGCTGTTGGTAGGGCGGTTGCTGAGGTTCGTACTGTTGGTGCTGGTGCTGGTGCTGCGGCGGTTGCGGCTGAGAGACCTGGCCAAGAAGGCTCATCAGAGAAATGCCCTGGCCACCAGCCGGAGGTGGCGGCGGCGGAGGAGGAGGCGGAACGTTGGCCGATCCCCCTGTCTGCAGGACGGCAAGCAGGGCATTGGCTCGGCTTTGGCTAGCGTCGGCAAAGGCACCGGGCGGTGGTTGGACAGCTGGCGCTTGTTGTTGGTCGTCCGAGGGCAGCGGGGGCATCCGAAGCATCTGTCGCAAATCCCTATTTGCGTTTGCCAGGATCTGGCTCGGATCCACCGTGTTCTGCGGGACGGGCTCGGGCAGCGCGTTGCCCTCGTCTTCGGTATAGGCGTCGTCTGCATGGGCCAGCAGCGGCGTCAGATAAGCGCTGCCAGCGGCGCGCGCCGCATCCTTCTTACGCTGCGACGCAATCCATTTTCTAAGCGGACCAATAAAGGGCGCGACCATGTAGAAGCGGTTCGAGTGTTGGGGCGTCTGGTCTTCGGTTTCGTGGCCGTTTGTGGCATTGTTCTTCTTTCCGTAGCTCGGGAGGTCGGTAATTTTGTACCACTGGATGCCGCCAATCTCTTTCCGGGTCTTGGGCTCAAAGTGCGTCTCCATGGGGACATTGCGGAACACGTACAGCCTTATTTGCTGATCGCGGAAGTTGGTGTCAATGTACTTGACGTCCTCGGGCGGTGGTACAAGGCCGGCCGAGCGGATGTCAAAGCCGGTCTCTTCATCGACCTCGCGGACGGCACAGTCCAAGTCGTCTTCGTTCATGTTGATCTTGCCCTTGGGAAAGCTCCAGTTCGCGCCCTTCTTCCACCCCTTGACGAGGAGGGCCATGTCCATGGTTTCGTTGAGCAAGATGGCGCCGCGGACAGGGATGCTCGTCTTGTACTTTAGGAACTCCTCGAACGCCTGGACATGGTTCGCGATAGGAAACGGGGCTAGCAGCGGACAGCGCTTGAAGATGGCGAGGCAGAAGGTGCGCAGGCTCATGGGCGGGAGGGAGCGGTCGAGGGGTCGGACGAAGTCATCGTAGAACCAGTGGGCTTCTTCTACTTGGAAGCATATGCGTGCCATAGACGTAAGGTCGGCTTGGGGTAGATTGATGATGAAGCGGACACAGAGATCGTCCAGCCCTGAAGAAGGAGAGGGAGGAAACAGGGTTAGCAAGTGTCATGATGAGAGCATTGGAGCGTCCACAACAAACGTACAATCATCTAGTGTCATCTTTTGTGTAGTCATGATGGCGAGATGGCAACAGCATGTCCAAAATGCTGGCTATGGAGGGGGATGATGTTTGTAGAGGAAGGCCGTGGGCAGGCGTCGGATCGCCAGACAGGGCCCAGGTGAGAAAGGCAACCTCAGAGGAAGCACAGGATTCGAGAACAGAAAGGATCCAATGGACTAGAGATGGCTTCTGCCCAATGTTGGTTCGTTGGATGTTTAGGTAGCAAAAGAGCGAATCAGCGGGGAAACGCGAGGCTTCGTCGGCAGTTGGGTTGGCTGCCAGAAGGATGTGCAATCGAAGAGGAGCGCGCAAGGCTTGCGAGTCAAAGGTGAGACAGGGCGTCGCGGCAGTGGCCGTTTGCCAGAGTTGAGGAGGGAGAGGCTGCAGTTGTTGCTGAGGGAATGTCGAGAGAATGTCGAAAGTCGTGAGAATAATGGCAGTTTTGTCGGGAAAAGCCAGAAAGGAAGAAAAGCCAGAGGGATCGCTGGGCAGAGGTGGCACCTATCACGACAGATTCGTATCGGGCGCTGCGATTGGGTGGCGCAAGAGTACTGTGTATGCAGGCGCAGACGTGTTGTGTTGGGTTGCGAGTTGGGAGTCAGAAAGCCGGAGCAGTCAAGGGCGGACATGGAGGTGGAAAAAGAGAAAAGGCAAAAGTGCTTCCTTTGCGTCGAGATTGGAGGCGCAGGGCGGAACGCGGGCTAGCTGGATACGTGGGGTCTGCCCATTGCTCCAGAGTGCTCTTAACAAGAAGCTTTAGGCAGGAGCAGTTGGGCAGGCTGGCAGCCGCCGAAAAAGGCAATGGCGGAAGGCTGGGGAGGCAAGTGCGTTAGCGGCTAGGGCCCACGCTGGGCTGCCGGCAGGCGCTGTGGGCGATACAGTCATACATGTGAGGAAGGCGCAAACACAAGTACGGAAAAGTATTCTGTGTGGAAAGTAGTGTAGCTCCATGGCGGGAGATACATTGCGGTACGAGCTACAAGCTTAATGCCTCCTCACAATTAAATCACGTGATCATATATATATGAGCGGCATCTCACAATATGAAAGTCACAACTACGGAGTACAACATATGCATAGCCGGAGAAGTATCAAAATGTCACGGATATTGATGCTGACATAATAAAGAAGGCTATGGCATTATTTCAAGCCATTAAAGGACGTTGCCGAGGCTGCAGTCAGGCCTCCTACAGTCTGTGACTATCGATGGCCTTGGATGACAAAGCCGGCTTGAAATCGAGGCTGACGAACAGCCAGAGATGCGAGTAGTGCGATTGCAACATTTTGCATTTTGTATTTTACGCTTCTTGCTTCTCTCTCTGCAAAAGTACCGTTTCTCCAACGCCCCAACAGACGCCGATTGCCAGCTGCAAAGCAGATCAAAAGTCTTGTCTTGGTGCCAAAAGCGCAGAAAGCGACTCTCTTCAGCCACTGCATAATTTAAACTAGCGTGGTTTCCCTCCCAGGCCGGTTACGTCAGGGCACATGTGCGATCTGGCAGGGGCATGAAACGAGGAAACGATCGAACCAGGGAAGGAGCGATGCGAAATGCAAAAGCCCAGACTCTCTTTCTCTTAGAAAAGTCCAGGCCAGGCCTCCCACGGCGCACCATGTCTCAGCAAGGAAAGACCTCTGTAAAGATGTCGTAGAATGTCGTAGCGCCAAGCCTGGAAATAAAGTTGGCGTCACAGACGGCAGGTGCGAAGCAAGACAAAGAACGAGACATTACGAGTACGACGTATAATAAGGAAAGACCCAATTCCCATACTCTTTTCCTCTTTTCTCTTTCCCCCTTTTCGCTTTCCCCATTTCTCTCTCTTTTTGAGATCTAATATCACCTTTCTTTCACAAACTTCTTCATCAACGACAACCACTCCCAAAACAACCATCCGTTTCTTTCAGCGCGGCGCTTTCTGAAACCAGCGACAGCCGCCGCCCACCAATCCAGGCCTCCCAGCGGCTACCACCGCAGCAGCGCAGCAACGCTTCCGGCACTTTCTTTTTAGTGGAGAACAAAGCAATTGGCCATCAATCAAAGGAGCTGAAAATAGCATTCTGATTTCGCCAGAGCCCTTTGCTACATAGTATATCAACGCACGACTCCTCCTTTCTTCTCGACCTTTCTTTTTCTCACTCTCAATCAATTCTACACGCTTTTCACTGCGGCAAACAACCGCCATCATGTCTGCACAACTTTTTGAGATGGTCGCCAAGCGCGTCCTCAAAGACACAGCAAAGAAGAACATCAACTCCAAGGTATGCACCTACCTCCCCATCACTCAATCTGAACTCAATGTTAACTTTTAAGGACCCATACTTTGAAGAAGTCGCCATTTACGGCCGCGATGGCCGTCCCACGGGCCGCGTCAAGAAGCAGAAGAAGGGCATCCCGGCCATTCTCTCGCACAACGATGGCAAGGTGCTTAAGAAGGTGCGCAAACAGGCTTTCCGCCTCGACATGTCGCTCTTCAACTGTTGTGGCATCCGATTCGGCTGGAGTAGCGTTATTGGCTTTATTCCTCTGTAAGTTGCTCTTTTACTCACTCTTTTATCTCGTTTCCCCTGCATTTTTGGTGCTTTTAGTGCTTTAGTGCTTTTGGTGCACTTTGGAGCTGGTCTGGTGTTTGGCGCCCAAATCGGGCTCATTGACGTCATTTCGGCTTAACACCGAACGGCGGGCTGCACGACGCGTCCCACGCGTTACACAAACCACACAGCGAACCGCCACGAGAATACCACGAGAATACCACGAGCAACTCATTGTCAACGTCCACTGTCAGACTGTATACTAACCTTTCTCTTTCCCTGTCTCTAGCGTCGGAGACGTCATCGACCTCTTCTTCGCTTACCTCCTCGTCAAGAACTGCGCCAAAGTCGACGGCGGCCTCCCTCCCTCGCTTCAATACCGCATGTACTTTAACATTATGCTCGACTTTGGTATCGGTCTTGTCCCCTTTGTCGGCGACATTGCTGACGCCGTCTTCCGCGCCAACACCCGCAACGCCTGGATTCTCGAAGAGTACCTGATCAAGAAGGCCGAAGCCGAGCAGCAGCTCCGCGAAGAAAAAGAACGAAAGAATGGCGGCAACCAACAGCAGCGTATTCCTGGTGGTGGCGGCGGCTTTTCGGGCGCCGGTGCTGATCTTGAACGGCCGGTTCCTAAAAAGGGCTGGTGGTCGTCGTGGAGCCGGTCGGATGAGCAAGGCGGTGTGCATCCGGAGCAGGCGATGGCCAAGGCTGATGTCGAACATGGTGCTTCCGGCAGTGTCTCTCGCCCGCCCGGCACGTATAGCGGCAGTCGCGCATAGGATGAGGCGCTGCCGCGGAAGAGAATTCCCGGCAGCAAAGAGGAACATGATTAAGAGGAATCCAAGAAAGAAAGGTCGCATTCCACTTCCCTGGACGAAGAGTCTTTAATAAAGAAAAAGACTCCAGGCAGCGACGGTGATCATGGCCGTGACGGCCTTTCTTTACTCCCGAATGACGCACTTCACCATGGGTCTTTGCTTATTTTGTTTCTCGTTTCTGCCGTTTCTGCCGTTTCTGCCAGTTCCTGTTTCTATTTCTCTTTCTCCGATGTTCTTCTTGTTGCTGTATTTCCGTATTTCCTTTTGTATTTCGTGGCGTTTTTGTCTTTGGGAGCATTGGCCTGGACCGAGTCTTTTTTACTTAGGCTCGAGCAACGGAATGTAGAACACGATACTTTTCTGATAGTATGTATGATAAATACGCCGTCCAGACGGACTACTAGATAGCCTAATACGATAGTAAGCATTACTCAGAAAGAAGGCCGAGAAAAGAAATATGGGGTGTGAATAGTGTTCTCCGTACTTCCGTAATATAAATGTGAATGTCTGCTTGTGAACATCCTGTGGAACGCCGAGACACGGTGCCCAGGACGTGGAGCGATGGATCGCGTTCTGCAGTCCATGCACTTTGATCTGATAACTCTGCGACATCAACAACGGATATTCGGAATATGCAGAGTCTTGCTGGGTCCTTTACTCCTCAGGAGTCCTCACGAAAACCGGGCAAAACACCCAACAAAAAAACAGGCGACAACCTGGCGAGACCAGTCCAGGAACAAGCTCAGGAACGGGGCCAAGACTGCAATAGTGGTCCAGTCAGTAGTGTACGGGATACGTTTGATGATGAGGGGCGCCGCTGAAAGATCTGATAAGAGATCGACGCGTCTTCTGCCCCGTAAATTGCGACGCGTCGTTTGTGTTGTTTGCTTTTCCTCTTCTTTTCTTCGCCTCTCACCTTTATGCAGCTCACCGTGAGCGGAGTACACTACGAATGTACTTGAAAGATACCTTTACGTACTCGGGCCCGTCTCAATTTCAGATCCTTTCCACTCTCATCCTGTCGTCTTGTCCTCCTTCTTCTGGGTTTCCTGTCGAGCCTGTCTCCCTCGTTTAAGCGCCCTGGCCCTGCCTTTGCCGTTTTCTGTCTCGCACATCCCTTTAGTTTGAGAGCTGAGACAAGAGGGATGGTGAGGCAGAGAGGAGACGATGGGCTCAGGCTCACGGGCCACGGCAGGGATGGGACCACTTACAGGCCATAACACGTCTCCCCCAGCCGACCCAGCCAGCCCAGCCAGCCCAGCCAGCCCAGCCAAGGTTCCCAATTCGCGTAGAGTGGACTTGTTGTCCCCCAGTCCGTCTTGGTAAACAAATTGTTTAATGGCTTTGGTAGGAGGTGAAAACATCTCGTTGATTGCCACTTTAACCCGCTGCAATCCAGCTGAGCTCGTGCACGCGGAAGCCTGCAAAAGAGAGAGACCCAGAAATTTTTCTAACGCGAAGAAGGACCAAGAATGACCAAGAAACAAAACCCAATCTCGGTGATTCGGCTGAACACGAGTGACAAGAAAGAGGAGGGGAGGAAGTGACTCCATTGAATCTCACCTGTACTTGCTTCGTACTTGCTTCGTACTTCGGTTGTGTGCGTCGTACTCCGTACCTTGCCTCCATACGACATTCTCCGCACGCAAGCGCGGCCAAGCTGTGTTGGATCGTCGCGCCGTGGACCGCCGTAAATCCTCGGTGATAGAGCTCGTGCCCCTTGCCGTTTTTTTCTTTTTTGTCACAGAGCCTGTGGGCGAAAAACACTTTAACGCTTGTGCACTTTACGCGTGTGCTCCCTCTGCGCGTACCATATCCCTTTGCACAACCCTTTGCCTCTTGCTCTCAGGAGAGATATGGCTGGACATGTATGAAGCATAATGCTATGGACTGCATCGTAAGCTCTCGGACAACTGGTTTCTGAAGCTCATCAACTTCAACGAAAGCTTCAACCAGCTTCATCAACGCGACAGTTGCAGCGAGCCGCGTCTGGACTGGCGTTGAAAGTGGATGGACGACAAGGGTGTGAGTGGGCAGCGGGGCCTCAGCTATCAACAAAGACCCAGACGAGCTACCAAAAAAGCTCTGGTGCTGCGTTGCGGCCGTTTTTTAATGGGGAGGCAGGTTTTGCAGTGGTGGTAGGTGCACGGTGAGAACCATCACCAACAAGACGCGTCGCGTCTCACGCTCTTTCCCTCGCCTCCAGTATTCTGGCGCTAGCCCGCCATGTGACTTGGCGTCCTCGCTCTTTCCTGCTGGTCTACTTAAACAATCCGGCGCCAGCCTATTTTTTTTCGCCTTCTTGTTTCCTGCTTTCTCTCTTTCTTTGTTTCCTTCTTCAACCAATTCATTCATTCTTCTTCACCGTCTTCAACCTTTTTTGCTTCTGCAGACTCGCATCACTCGCTGCATTAATTCTCTCGTTGTCTATCCCAATTGCATCACTTTCTTTCTCTTGCTACACACCACATTCACAATGGCCACCAACGTGACCCCCTCCAAGTCTGTATGTCGCGACGCGTCTCTTATCCCCCAAACCACTTTGACGTCTGCCACCTACTAACGCGTTCTTCACAGGCTGCCTCTGCCATCGAGTCGTTCAAGCTCGAGTCCCCCGTCAAGAAGCTCGACTTTGGCGATGCCAACAAGGAGAACATTCTCGAGGAGACCAAGACCAAGGAGCTGGTGAAGAAGGACACCAAGGCTGAGGAGGAGAAGCAGGCTATCATTGCTGCCAACAAGGCCCTTGAGGCCGAGGAGCCTCTCCTGCAGGAGAACCCCCAGCGCTTCGTGCTGTTCCCCATCAAGTACCATGAGGTGAGTGGCATCGCGAAATTTTGGCATGGGGTTTTGGTCCTCTTAACGCGTCGCGACACCAACGCGATTTGGACGCGTAAAGAGATATACCATCACCATTCTTCTACACCATCAACACCATCTAACTCTTCCCTCTCAACAGATCTGGCAGATGTACAAGAAGGCCGAGGCCTCGTTCTGGACCGCCGAGGAGATTGATCTGTCCAAGGATCTGCACGACTGGAACAACCGCCTGAACAAGGACGAGCAGTACTTCGTCTCGCACATTCTGGCTTTCTTCGCCGCCTCCGACGGCATTGTCAACGAGAACCTCGTCGAGCGCTTCAGCGCTGAGGTCCAGGTCCCCGAGGCTCGCTGCTTCTATGGCTTCCAGATCATGATGGAGAACATCCACTCCGAGACCTACTCGCTCCTCATCGACACCTACATCAAGGACCCCGAACGCCGCACCTACCTTTTCAACGCCATTGAGACCAGTAAGCCCACCCTCCCCTAGTATTTCTGCTTAATACTCAACAGCTCTCGCTAACAACATAGTCCCCTGCATTCGCAAGAAGGCCGACTGGGCTCTGCGCTGGATCAACGACGAGACGTCCACTTTCGCTCAGCGCCTGGTTGCTTTCGCTGCTGTCGAGGGTATCTTCTTCAGCGGTGCCTTCTCCTCCATCTTCTGGCTGAAGAAGCGCGGTCTGATGCCCGGTCTGACCTTTTCCAACGAGCTGATCTCGCGTGACGAGGGCCTGCACACCGACTTCGCCTGCCTGCTGTTCTCCCACCTGAAGAACCGCCCCAGCAAGCAGGTCATTGAGGACATCATTGTCGATGCCGTCAAGATTGAGCAGGAGTTCCTCACCGAGGCCCTGCCCTGCGCCCTGCTCGGCATGAACTCTACCCTGATGAAGCAGTACATTGAGTTCGTCGCTGACCGTCTGCTGGTCGCCCTCGGCAACGACAAGGTCTACCGCTCCACCAACCCCTTCGACTTCATGGAGAACATCTCGCTCGGTGGCAAGACCAACTTCTTCGAGAAGCGTGTCGGCGAGTACCAGAAGGCCGGTGTCATGGCCAACAGCGCCAAGAAGGAGGACGGCGATGCCGCCCAGGGCAAGGGTGAGGGTGACTTCACCTTTGACGACGAGTTCTAAACGGCTCGCCTCCCTGCTGTTCCTTCCTATACACCTCACCACAACCCTTTTGATACCTCTTCCTCTCCTCCGTACATAACGTCATCATACCCACTGGAGAGGCATCTTTACACTTTATACACAATTTTCCTTTGTTTTTATCGGCTCGGCTTTTTGGAATTTTTGGGTCCGAAGAAGGAGAAGGGCAGACGAAGAGTTTTTTGTTTTCATACATCACCACTCTTGACTCCCACCTCCTTTTCTTTTTTCACTTTCATGTTTTATACATAGCGGCGTTTCAGGGAATGATCGGGTCTTACGGCACCGACTGTTATGTTTTATGGTTCTCTCTTTTCTCTGTTTCTTTTATCTTCATTTAGTTACGCGGTTGACGGATTAAAAAAGACGTGCACTTTTTCGCAAACGAAATTTGTTTTGCTTGATGTGACCAGTATGTTTTGACACTACGTTTGATACCGCATTTGTGCGCATTTGTGCTCTTCTCTTCACGTAGATGCTCGATGCCCTGCTATTTATTGTGCTCCGTAACGATGTCATTGTGAAAACTTTTATTATGTGTTCATAAAGTCTTTGTACGCGAATGAATAAAAAACCAACAAACAAAACCCGTGCATGCGTCTTCAACGCACGCCATCAAAGCCTCCTATCTTCTGTTGTCGTCGCCATCGCCATCGCTGCCGTCTATCGCTTGCCCTTCTTCTTCTTGTTTTTGCCTCCACCAGCTCCCTGTTGCTGTTGTGCTGGTGCCGGTGTGGGGGCGGGGGATGCCTCCTCTGCAGGAGCAGCGACTGCTTCCGCCATCGTCACGTCCTCTGCTGTCTGCTCCTCCGTCGCCGTCCCAGCAACAAGCCCGGCCTGCCGCCGGCTCAACTGGCCCAGCAGCTGCACCAGCCGCGACACCTCGGCCGCCTTGGTCGTCTCGTACTTGAGGCACACGCCCGAGGCCGGGTCGACCGTCTTGAGGACGAGTTTGGCGCGGGGGTTTTGGCCGACAGCAGCAGCGGCAGTCGCTGCTGCTGGTGCGGGTGCGTCCGGCAACTCCTCGCCGTCCTTGGCCTTCTTGACACGTCTTGCCGGCTTGGGCTTGACGGAGTAGCGGCAGGTAATTTTTGTCTATACTGTTAGCGAGCAATCATGTTACTTTCGGCACACGGGTAGAACGCACAGTATGCGGCCGGGCCTCAAGAAGGAGGGAGCTCTGGTGGAGCCATTGCTGGCTGGTTGCGAGGGTGGCCATTGTGGTGATGTGATTGAGGAGGGAGATTGAAGGATCGATGAGCGGGGGAGGTTGAGAGAAAGGGACGGTGAGTAGCCCCGTGGATTGTCGTCTACTCCCTGTCTTCCGAAGGCGAAGGATGTGTCGACAAGAGGGTGTGGTGCTGGGGTGGTAGACGTCGGGTGCAGCTCGCGTGTCGTGTGTCGTCGTTTTGCGTGGTCGTGCGTGCGTAGTGTGTGGGACGTTGCGATGGCAGTTCAAGAATATTTTGGCCTTGCTGCTTGGTTTGTGCTACCCCACCAAATTGAGTCGAGAAAAGGTACATGTACTTGGCGCTAGCTCAGACACAAAACAAAGTACCTCTGAGAGTAGCTAATTTTGGATATATGCATATCATTCATTATGCGTATAGACATAACATGCCTTTGATCTCACATGCTACACTCACTTCTCTCAAACTGTTTATATAATGTACAACAAATAAATTCCCGTGTCATTATTCATACTAAATTTCCCTCTTTGAACTGTACGAGGGGAGAAGATGCTATGAAAGTTATAAAACCCCATGTTTTGTGCAAGATAATTAAGCCCTCAACAAATATAACGCCGTGCGCCTCATGTGACTACCAAGAAAGAAGACTGGACAGCTCTCATGCATTGGCATCTGGCAGCCAGAAGACCAGTGACTGGTCGGCCGTGGCAAAGAAGTTGAAGCGCGGGTTGAAAGCCACGACGGCCGCCTCCCGCTTGTCTTCCAGAACGAAAGCCGGGTTCAGGACCTTGTTCTCGCCGACGGTGCCCAGTGTGTCCCACACCATGACGTTCTGCTTCGTGCCGCCAATGACATAGCGGCCGTCCGGTGTGAAGCAGCAGTCACCGCTGCCCTCCAGCCGTGTCGGGTCGACTGGCGCTCCTGGTGTGACGGGGCCACCCTCACCCGCAGCCGCTCGTCGTGTCGGCTCGTCTGTCTTGCGCAGAAACGCCTTGAGTTTTCCGTCAAAGGCGTCCAACAAGAAATGGCCGGCCCCCCGCGTGCCGACGAGAATGTGTTTGCCGTCGTTCGAAAAGTCGAGCTTGGTCCACCCTTGCAGCAGGTTGCGCTGGTCGACGGCGGCGCACTGTTCGACAACGTCAAAGGCGGCAAAGGGGGGTTTTGTGTAGTTGCGGTGGTCGTATAGCAGCACGATACCGGCGGCCGGGGAGCCGACGGCAAAGATGTTGCCCGACGGGTCCCAGGCGGACAGGTAGGGTTTGTTGAGGTACAGGAGGCCCGTCCACTGTTTGCTGGCGACGTTCCAGAGTCGGACAGTGCCGTCCTGGCTGGTGGAGACAAAGTTGTCGCTTCCCGGGTGCATCGAGATGGACGTAACAGAAGCCTCGTGGCCTTCAAAGTAGCGGATAAAGGAGTTGTCGTGTGTGGCAAGGTAGCGGATGGCGTCTGTGAGTGGGTTAGCGGTCGATATTTGAGGGCGTCTGTATGAGGGGGCGCGTTGATATTTGACAACGTGTGTATGAGTGGGCGCATGGACTGACCATTCTGCTTCGTACTGGCGTACACAATACTGTTCGACCAGTGGGTAAACCGCGCCAGCTTTGCGCCGTACTTTTTGCTAATCAGGGCCTTGTCGTGGCGGCCCTCTTTGACATTGTAGATTTGGATGGTGTCGTCGCTCTCCGAGGTCATGCACAGCTCGCCCGGGTCGTCAAAGTCGAGCGACAGGATGTAGGTGGGTAAGCCTTTGTCTTTGGGCTCGCGTGCAAACAGCTTTGTCGGCCGGAAGCTGGAGATGATGGAGCTCAGTTCGGTGGCCGTGTCGCGCAGGGCCCGGGAGACACTGAGCGAGGGCCCGCCGGCGCCAGCACCGGACGTCGGCGTGTCAATGTCCATGGGGATGGCAGGCATGGCGGTTGGTTCCGCCCGCAAGCTGTGGCCGACGCGTTGTGAGGAGTCGCGTGAGAAAGAAGATGAGAAAGAAGACAAAGAGGAGAAGGGGGGGTTGTCGAGGTCTGAAGAAATCGGAAGAGATGAAGGCGAGGACGGCGAAGAACACGTGGCAAGCGAGGTCGAAAATGGCGCCAGAAGTGCAAAATAAACGGCTTCGTCTATGTGCCGTTATCGTGCGGAAAGGTGGGTTGCGGCTGCGTGGTGAAAAGATGCGACGAAAGCTTGAAAGCTTGAAAGCTTGATCGCAAAATGTTAGTGTCAATGGCTGCAGAGCGCAAAGGGTCCAATTGAATTGGAGCTTCCCAGGAGGGCTGGCCAGCCTTTCGCTCTTTCTCTTTTTTCTCCCAAAAGCGCCTGGCGCCTGCCGCCTGCTGGAAAGCTTGCAGTTGCAGCGACGAGCGTGAGCACGCAACGGCAAGCGCAGTTGTGGGCGCTAGCCCCAGGACGAGGCATTTGCCCCACAAACCGGGTCGAGCAGATTGTGGGATTTTGTGTGGGCTTTGGCTCCGACTTTCGCTGAGAGAGGAATGAAAGAGCAGCCGGCCAGACGCGGGTTACGGCATTCGCATGACCAGCCGAGCGCAAGCCAGAAGGAGCGAACGACAGCCCTGTGGATAAAAATTTCCAGTGCGTTGGGCCGCTCGCGTGGAGTAGGGAAAAAAGAGGGAAAGAGCAAAAGAGCACGGAGAAGGAAAAGGAAGGGAAGAAGGGGACGCTCCGTCGTTAACCTAGCGAGGGTAAGAGCAACCCGGCCGTTTTGTATCCTACGGTAGAAAAACTCCCAGGGTACGTCGTACGCAGCCCGAATTGAGTAGTTTTCATCATTTTTTTCGTCTGTGTCGCGCCTTCCATTTTTCTTTCTTCTTTCTCAAACACGCCGAACGCGCAAAAAAGCACCGAAACGGCAGGCACCAGGCACAGTCAGCTTACGGTGGGTGATACAGCAGGAGCACATCTCACCCGGCCGATACTCCATACGAGACGACAAAAAAGCACAAGCAAGTTTCAACGACGGCAGAACAGCACAGGGCCAGTGGCGACAGGCCCCACGTTTTCGCGCCCCTTTCCGACAACTCAACTGCGGAGCGTACCCTCTCAGCTTCTCCACAGGAAAAGCGGTCCTTGTCGTAGAGCCGCTGGGACTTTCCCTTAAAGCTGGAGCAGGTCGCCGAAACCGCCGTGGTCCTTCTACCGTGTCATTACTGTGTACAGTCGATTTTGTGACTTGCGATTTGCGAGGCTTCCCATTCGACAACACCTGCGGAAATCGACAACGGAAAACCGGCCGAGCCAACACCCGGACTGCCACGCGCAACCCCGTCGACGTCGACTGTGAACATTGTTTGTTTCTTGGTCCTCTTGTTCTCTCTTCAATTGCCCACCAGAAACAGAGCACAGGCAGCACCATGTCAACAACAGCTGGGTAAGTTCTGACTCAAGGCTCGGCTATTCAAGGCACGACCCAGTCCATCGTTTCTTGACCTTCAACTAACCCCATGCTCTCTCCAGCGCCTTCATTGCTGGCGGCATTGCCGCGTGCGGCGCCGTCACGGCCACCCACCCCTTCGAGACGGTCAAGATTCGCATGCAGCTCCAGGGCGAGCTTCAGACCAAGGGCCACCAGCCGCACCACTACCGCGGCCCGCTGCACGGTGTCTCGGTCATTGTGCGCGGCGAGGGTCTGCGGGGCATCTACCGCGGTCTCAGCTGCGCCTACATCTACCAGGTTCTGTTGAACGGCTGCCGTCTCGGTTTCTACGAGCCCATGCGCCAGGGCCTCACTGGTCTGCTGTACGGCAACAACGCCGTCCAGTCGCTGCCCATCAACATGTTTTGCGGTGCCGGTTCGGGTATCATTGGCGCCGCCGCCGGCAGTCCCTTCTTTCTGGTCAAGACACGTCTCCAGAGCTACTCGCCGCTTCTGCCCGTCGGCACACAGCACGAGTACCGCAACGCCTGGGACGGCATGAAGCAGATCTACAAGGCCGAGGGTCTTCGCGGGTTGTACCGCGGCGTGGGTGCGGCGTGTATCCGGACCGGTTTCGGCAGCTCCGTGCAGCTGCCGACCTACTTCTTTGCGAAGCGGCGGCTGCAGCGGCACCTGGGCGTCGAGGAGGGCCCCGCGCTGCACTTGGCGAGCAGCACAGCCAGTGGTTTTGTGGTGTGTATCTTTATGCACCCGCCAGACACCATCATGTCGCGCATGTACAACCAGAACGGCAATCTGTACAAGGGCGTGTTCGACTGCCTGGCCAAGACGGTCAAGACGGAGGGCTTCCTGGCCATCTACAAGGGCTTCCTGCCGCACCTGGCACGGATATTGCCGCACACGATCCTGACGCTGAGTTTGGCGGAGCAGACGAACAAGCTGATGCGCAAGGTGGAGAACCGGTGGTTCCTGAAGGAGGCAGTTTTATAGACTTATAGACGTAGCAAGGTGGAGGTTGTCAAGGGAAAGTCTGCTTTTATGCACTGTTTTGCCTATTCTTTTTTTTGTTTTTTGTTATTCACTGTCACTTGGATAGAGAGAGGATCTAGAGCATGGTTGCCTCTCGGTGTACGCCGTACGGTCACCTAGCATTTCATTTACCGGAGAACAAGAAAAGTGTTTGCTTTGTATATAGAGGAAGAGAAGGAGAAAAGAAATGAGTATTAAGAACAAAAAAAAATAGAAAGAATATTGGAACCAAGTTGCGAGGTTTTTGGGGCTTCTTTTTTGAAATCAGAAACAAAAGAAAAAGAATTAAAATACAGTTTTGACAAACACCCTCCCTCGTTGACACTGGTAAGTCGTCCTCACCTCGCCCGATACTCGACTCCCACCTTACTGACCGCCTACAGACCACTGTCGATCTGGTCGGGAACATGCGTGCCCGTCCAGGCCGCCCAGTCCCGGCATGTCTGCGCCATGATGCTTGGCACGTTCATTTGCTCAATTTTCTCCGGCTGCACGATAAACTGCGTCAGGAAGCCACCGGAAGCGTGCCACGCGATGTGGCAGTGGAACGGCCAGACGCCCGGGTTGTTGGTGTCAAACTGCAAGACCAGATGGCCATAGGGCCGCACCAGCTGTACATCGCGGCGCATGGGGTTTTCGGGGCTGATAATCGTGTGGCCATCCCACTGACCCGGGCCCTCGTGCAGGACATAAAAGTTGCTGCCATGCAGGTGCATGGGGTGCTGTGAGGGACCCGGGTTGCTGACAATCATGCGCACCGAGGTGTTGGTGTACAGGTTGCGGCCGTTCCACTCGGCGGGCCAGTCGGCGGTGCTCGAGTTGCCGAGGCTGGCCAGCAGGAGCGTGGGCGCGTTGTAGTCGCCGCGGAAGCTGACGCCGTCAAACTTCCAGAGGGTCACGTTGGAGGCGTTGACAAAGACGTCGATATCAAAGGTGTGCGTCCAGCTGGGCGGCGGCAGGGCAATGGGGTACAGAGGACGGGTCAACGAAAGATCATCATTGGCACACAAGCTCGGGTCGGGGACGCCAACGGTGCCGGCTGCCCAGGGCTGCGAGGTAGGCATCGGACCCGTCGTCTGCGGCCTGTTCGGGTTGGCCGTGGCAGGCACAGAACTTCCTTCGCTGCCAACACCATCGACACCGTTGCCGTTGCCACTACTGCCACTGCTGCCACCAAAGTGAGTGCTGGTGCTCGGCGGGCTGCCGGGACCACCCATACCGCCATAGCCAGAGCCAGAGCTGGGAGCAGAACCATAGCCGGGCACGCTCTCCGGTCCACCGCGGCCAACGTCAATGTTGTTGTTACCGCTGCCACGGGTCGATGTTCCAACAGCAGTGGAAGGAAGACCACCAGACGGCGATCCGGACGAGCCCTGGCCGTTGTAATACACAGCCGCCATCGCATACGGCTGCGTCGCCGTCGAGCACGTCACAATGTTGCTGCGCATCCAAAAGGAGGACGCGTTGCCCGCATTGGCCGTCACCAGCACATCGGCGCGCTGGCCGACACCAAGCGTCACCACTTTTGTTTGGTATGCGTGGATGGGAATAAAATCATAGGCAATTACCGTCAGGACATGGTCGTCAATCGAAAAATGCTGCACGGCCTCGCTGCCCGTGTTGACCAGACGCAGACGGTGCACCTTGCCGGGCTCAAAGAAGAACTCGGCCTTGGGCGCGCCCGACTCGCACGCGGCATGGTCCTCGGCGCGGTCGACGAGAGCACAGTCGTAACTGTTCTTGCCCTGGATCAGGTTGTTGTCCGATGGCACCTCGGGCTTGCCGCCCGGTGCCAGCATCCTCTCCAGGATCGTGAGGTAGTCGGTGTGATAGTAGTCGCTCAGCAAAATGGGGCCGACATCAACATCATACGGGTACTGGTTGGGCCCATACACGACAATCGGCCCGACAATACCGTCGCCGTACTGTGCCGAATAGTGCGAGTGGTACCATGCCGTGCCGTACAGCGTCGCCTGGAACTGGTACGTAAACGACGCCCCGGGCGCAATGGGACACTGCGTCACCGCGGGCACACCGTCCTCCCAGGGCGTTCCTTGCTGCAAGAACCCGTGCCAGTGCAGCGTCGTGCCCTCCTCGGGACCCGTAATGTTGTTGTGCACTGTCACCTGGATCGTGTCGCCCCAGTTGGCCTCGATGAGGGGGGCCGGGAAGCCGCCATTAATTAAAATCATCTGCTTGCTATAGCCATCGGGGGCCAGCACGCCGCGGCTAATGGTGAAGTCATACGACCGGATGACGCCCGTGTTCGGGTGGGTCGTGTACTGGTCGGTGCCGTTGGCCGTCAACGTGCCCCAAGGGTAGCCATGGGGCAGGGGGTTGTTGGTGAGGAACTTGGGGAGGTAAGGCGCGGCAGCCGTGCCAAGGACGGAGTTTCTGGGTGGTGAGTGAGCTGACGCCAATATACAACACAACTGGTGAGCGAGAGTGGGAGAGTGCGAGAGTGGTAGACCTACCCGTTGGTCTGCTCCTGGGTGAGCGCGGCGGCGGCAACGCCCGGCAGCAGGGCCGCAAAGAGACGGTGATGCCAGCCCATGGTGGTGGTGAAAGTGTCCGAGGTGGGAGAGAATTGAGTAAAAAGTCAAAGAAGATACAAAACTAAATGAAAAACGGAAAGAAAAAGACAAATGAGCGACCGTCTTGTATATGAACGAGAGAATAAGGGTGAGTTTCGACAAGACCAATGGTTTGATTATTGAGTGAGTGTTGGAGAGACAGATGGAGAGACAGAAAGAGACAAAAAATTACAACTGCTGGCCGTCAAGTCCGGTCATGGTCCGTGTATTGTCCTTTTATCCTAGAGAGAGATATCGAAAAGAAAAAACAACGACTGAGAATAGAGATCGAGAAACTGAGAGACAAGGCGACATGAAGCCGACTATGGCCTCCTTTTTATATTCTCTTGGCACTGTCGCCTGTGTAGTACCATCTCTCTTCTTTATATATTTATTCTTATATTCTTATATTCTTATTTATTTGCTTTCAATAACTTGGCTCGTCGGTGCCCTGGGTGCCGGTCCCCGGTCGCAGCTCCAGCTTGCAGCTCTATACAACTCACATCACACATGGCACAGCTCCATCATCTTGCAGATTGACCATATGGGCGAGAGAGAAAATGCGGTAGAACGAGGTCATTGCTGGCGCGTCCACCTTTCACCTTCCACCTTGACCTTGGCCGCGCCATCTTCACCACCACTCCCCTACCTGGTCAACGCCAACGCCAGCGCCAGCAAACTCGCGTCTTCCCCTGCCGGAAGCCCGGAGTGTACACAAGCGTGCAGACAGACTATGGAGAGAACACACATATAAAGCATGATACTACACATAATATGATGGAGGCTTGCACGCCTCTTTTTTCTCTACGACTCTAGTGCAACCACGGCCCGCCAATCCTTTTTACTCCCGTCAGGAAAAAGCAGCAGTCAACAATGCAACATTTAACTACAAGAAGACGGGGTTGAGCTGTATGAGGCGCTGCAATGGCATCGTAGACAATTGACATTGAACGATAGAAGCACAGAGCAGGCGATGGCTGTACAAAGGCCGGCTGTACGCTGCACCTTTTGTGTATAAGGTAGATGGGTGATATATCTTTATTGTGCCTTGGAACGCCTATTATTACTTTACACTTTCACAAGGCGTATTGGTGCCCAGGAATGGACCTTTTCTGAGTCCATGTCTCTCCTTTTCATGTATCTTCCCCTGCTTCTTGTCTTTGTTGTCTTGTCTCGCCCTGTACCATTTACGATATGCTGGGTTCATTGTCCTGCATAACCCAGAAGTGGCCAAAAATGGGACAATATAGACGCGGGAAGGCAACCATGGCCCGGGTTGCCTGTAGCACGAACCAAGTGTGTGCATACTCCTTGCCTGTGTACGCATCCACTCAATATATCTCTTCTCGTTCCTGTATATGCACACACTTCTGTGCTGTAACAAAAAGGAGGCGTTTTTTTCTTTCTCTTTTTCTTTTTTTTTTTCAAAGCCGTCAACAACATGGGCATGGTGGTGGCCAACGCTCGGCATTCACTGCAGGGCCTGGATCGTGCTCTTCTGTAAAGAATAGAAATCAATGTCCGCCAAGGAATCCATCATCTCAAAAGTGCATCTCTTGGCCTCTTGGCCGTTTGTTCTTGACTCTCTCCTCAGCACCACCAGTGTAACACACAACAAGGCCTATTTAGGATTCATTCCATCTGAACACAAAAAGGGACGACGGGAAGAAAAGGAAAAGGATGGGCCAAGCAGGCAAAGAAGGAACAGTGCTGCAGCCGGAGGATTTTGCACGACCAATCGAGCTGCACAAAAGAGCACGGCCTCAACCATGAACCATGGGTGAAGCGAGTAAAGGAAAAAAAGGTACAAGGGCTGACGGTGTACAAGCAGGATTGTTGACGTCGCTTTGTTTATTTGTTTGGTGGAAAATCAGCAGTTGTTTGTAGGGTATCTATAGTGTGGATATTAATAGCCAAACTCAATAATGGCTGGAGGGACGGAAAGAGTGTCATTGGGGGCGAATACCGTATAAAAAGAAAAAAAAGAGGAAGGAGATTGATGGCAGCCAGAACGCAATACGGAGAGACGCAAAAGCAGAACATCAGAAACATACGGAACTCGGGCGAGACAGACGGAAGCCAAGAAAGTGACCCAAGAAGAGGGCCCGAGGAGGCCAAGAGCAGCGGCTCTCCGGAGAGTCCACAAGGAAAGACACGCAGGAGAATACAAGAGACAAAAATGAGACAAAAAGCAAATTCCAAGAGACCGGGAGCAGGAACAGCGGAGCTGAGACAACGACAGCGAAGAAAGGGAAAGCAAGAGGAGCAAATGTGGGAGGACAAACCAGACAGAGCTATATGTGTCCTGTAGACGGTCGCAAGAGGCTGCAGCAAGAAATAAAGGGTACAATATAAGTTAAATGGAGCTCTGCACATTGAAATGACTTCAAGAAAATTTACATGCGGATAATCATGTTTGATTTTTCAAGTAAGAAAAAAAAAGAAGAAAAAAAGAACTTGATTAGCTGACAAGTTTCAAAGATCAAAGATCCAAATTGATATAAAAAAGACCAAAACTTCTTTGGTGGTTTGATTCTTTCTCATATATCATTTTCCCAAGCTGAGCCTGAGCATATTCTTCCTAGATCTGCAAGTGCAGCACACCGAGAATATACTCAATAGATGCAGTCTACAGGAAAACCGAGACATGCACAGACAACTGGCCTCTATGTAACAGGCCGGATTGGCTGGGCCGCGACGGCGTACAAAGAGCGAGCATACAATACAGACTGGGGAGAAGGTAAAGGAAAGCAAGGCAAGACAGTAAAAAGGAAGGAGGGAGAACCGTTTGGCTGGGCTAGAATAGTGACCCTGTTTTCTTCACCAACCTGGTGGCGTTGAAACATGCAGGTAGCCAGGCCGAGTACTGTGGGAAGATGGTAGAGGATGAAAGTGGGAAGGCAAAAACAAAGCAAATGTAGTTGAAAACAGGATATTCTTGGAGAATATGATGAACTTTAAAGAGATCTGGGACACACGGAAGAAAAGGAGGAAAGTAAATAGATGAAAAAAGAGGCAGGCGACAATTAGGAGAGAGACTGCTATTGTCTGGACAATGATTTCTTATATGAAGAGGCGCTTTAGGTCTTACAGAATATGCAATCTATTACACTTTCATCTGCGTTCTCTTTGTCATCTCGGCCACCGGAATCTAATATTGAAAATATCGGTAAGCTCCTCGATAGCCTGGCTGAGAAGCGAATCTTTCATTATGATGCTGGCTTTTCACTCTTTCCCACTTCTCGCAAGCCCCTGTGAGTTTGTTTCCCGTTCCTACCTGCCCCTCCTCATATCCTTCATTCTGAGCACTTTATTTAATTACTGCCTTGCCCTGTCTTTCCCCCACGAACGTTCCAGTAGGACAAAGCTTTGCTGAAGAAAGCAGGAGAAGAGAGCGCGGAAAGAGCCGCACAGGCGAATAAAATCAATACCACTCAGCTTTACAGAAATTACACCAATAGCAATATTATACATAGCTGACCGGCTGTCCTCGTCACCCTTGTCACTTTCTCCAGGAAATATTATACTGGCCTTCCTCGTCACCGAGGTGGTTGTTCGACCCCCCTGCAACGAAAACGAGACGAAAATCGAAGAGATGAACTGGACGATCTATACAAGGGGACAACAAGACGACAAGGACAGGCTTACACATAAGAGGCTATCGCTTCCAACCATTTACAGTCTTCTTTCCACTTCCTATTCCTCTCTGCCCTCTTCCCCCTGATCCTTTCGAGTATCCCATGCTGCATTTGATACTGCAGCTGACCTGGTATGGCTGCACGACACAAGAAAGGACGGCCTGCTTTGAGGCTTTCTGGGGCTTTCTTTGGCTGGTCTGCAGATATTTTGTGCAACGTAGGAAAGGGGAGACGGGCGTTTTATATATACCCACCATCTGTGCCTCGCTCCCCTTTGGCCCTTGTCTTTATGGCCGACTTCGCCGACCACTTTCTGGATGCACGGAATAGAGGCTGCAGACGGGGCCGAGAAGTAAGGATAAAAAGGCACAAAAAGGAGTAGACGTAGGCTACATATAAATACAGTATGCCGTGCTCACAAGCACATACGTACACGCACATACACACACATACACAAGCATGCAAACAGGTTGTACTGCACATCGTAAACCCGTCCATCTGGAGAAAAAAAGTGACGAAAGAGTGCGTGTGTAGTGCTACAAGAGGGGCATGTCGGGCCTGGTCGCCCCAAGACGACCCGACAGAGACGGTGCTTCGCGTTCCGACCCCGGGCACGACAGCAAATAGTAGTGAGGCACAAGAAGTATGTCGGCGATGCGGCCAGCGAGATCATCCGTTGTGAATCGACGCCATGCTGTCGCCAAGACGCAAGAAGAGGATGAAGAGGATGAACAACGCTTAGAGCACGAGGTGGAAATCCTTAGCAGACTACTGTTCAGACGAACGCAAGTTGAAGCGGAAAAGCTGTACAAACTGCAAGAGTATGAGAAAACGTGCAAGCCATTATTCCTTGGCAACGCTTTGGCTTGCATCGCAAATACGATTGCCCCGTAGCTTGATGAATGTCCTTTTTATTCATTTCTCTAGATTCGAGATATATCACAAGATATAATCCCCGCAACGTCAATTTTGTTCCTTTTGTCCCCCCCTCCAAGATGCTCTCTCCTTCTCTTCTCTTCTTACCAAAGTAAAAAGTACATGCGTGTATATACAAAAGTGGCAGCGAAAGAAAGGAGCGACGATGATCCTTCTTATCGACTGCCAAAGACGATGGAATGGTGTTGGGTGATTTTGGTGTGTACAAAAGACGGCACGGCTCGTTTGTCCGTGCCATGGTGGAGAGGTGTGTTTCTGTTGAGATGCCTCCGTATGCTGGTGCATCCGCCGAGTATCGATTATCTTTTTTCTAGTCGAATTGTCGTCTATTCGTCCCGTGTCGGCCGTGGCCGGTAGGCAGCGTCGGCGGCCATGATCCATGGCTTTTGCCGTGCGTGGAGGTATGCCTGCTGCATAACCGGCGAGGCGTCGCTGCGGATGACGCTGCCAATGGACATGAAGAAGCCGAACGTGGCTCCTGATGCGGCCATGTACTGGCCGAGTGTGCGCATAATGCCAGTGGTGCCGGCGCCATACCGGAAGATGTTGACCGTGCCTGAGGTCGATGTTAGCAGTTTTTCAGCATAAGCATAGATCTGCGCGCCCCTCTTCCGTGGCCTACCGTAGATGAAGCCAATGATGCAGCCAACAGCTGTACAAAAGTCTCGTTAGCACCGTATTCAAAGCTTCCTTCTTCATGTTCCCATTTTATGTTGTCGTCGGGTGGTCCGGGTTGTCGGAGTCGGGTTTGGGGATCCAGGAAAACGTACTGCCGCCCATCATGGCACCCATCTTGACTGTAAAGCATGTTGTTAGCAAGCTGTCTTCTCAGCACTTCCATGTGGCTTCCCCAACTAAGTTGTAGCTCCAACATACGCTTGTCAAAGGTCGACGGGCCAGACATGCCGGTGTTCACGGGGACCGGCATTGTTGCTGAAGGAGGGGTTGTGGTCGGAGGAGGAAGAGAAAAGGTTTTGTTGAATTTGTTGGATGCGCGCGGGGCAGCTCGTTGTCAAGCCGGAAGGAATTGCCCGTTGGTCGAGGTGTCGTTGTTTGAATGTCGGATTGTTGCAGCCTTGTCTTTTTTTCCCTCTACATTTTTTTCAGTCTGTTTTGCGCCGTCTCCGCAACGATCGTCCTATGTGAGAGCTTCGTTCCTTCCTCATTCTCTTCAAAGGTAGTTCAGCGCGGCATCCGTGACGGCGCTTTGCGTGCACGGACCACCACCTTTCGACTGCACCCCACTAGCCCCAGCTTTCAGGCCAATCATGACTCGGTCGGTATGGTCACGTGATATGGCTGAGCTGGGGAGTACAGTGTTGCTGCACTGTGTATACTCTTTAGGGACAGCTTGTTAGGGGCTGTTAGGGGGGACCAAGGGGCTACGTTTTCGCAAGCTAGAAGCCGAGTGTCAAAGAGTAGAACAATGTTGTCAATCAAGAGTCGTGTAGCTTACGTTGTCGAAAAAGTTGTTATCTCTGCTCAATATTACATCTGGTGCGTCGCAGCTTCCTGCTTTTCTGTGGCAAAGTGACTTGCCTGCCTCCTTCTTTTGCCTCGCGTCATGCGCGGCCGATGAAATCACTGACAGATCTGAACACTCTTTGTAAGGTGATAGGGGGAAAGCACGAGAGACACGGCAGGAAAGCGACCGCGGGGGGAAAGAGCAGACGAAACGGCTGGATACTCGAAAGAGACAGGAAAGAGCCAAACACGCGCCTTCCTTCGACCCAGCGAGCCAATCGCCGTTACTAGCGCTAATCACACCAAAGAGTGGAGCAGGGCTGGCGTTGTGGAAAGAACAAAAGACAGGAAAGAACGCTGCAGGACAGGAGGAAGGCACGCAGTACTCGTACAGGAACTTTTGGGGGGCTTTTTAGGGGGCCAGACGCATAGCGCCACTCGTTCCTTCCCGCACTGTACCGTTTCTGGTGTATGGCCGCCCTATTCCTTCCCTCTCGCTCGCTCACGCCTCTCGTCACCTAATGGCCAACAGCCAAACGGCCAGCAACCGCCTCAACCTATTTTCACATCTCGTTCTTTTTCTCGATCAATAGTCCTCATCACGACAGACGCCCCCTTCCACGCCCGCCATCGCCCTCCGACCCTTTGAGTCTCCCATCGGCTCTCGCGAACACGCTCTCTCGACCGTTTTCTATTTTCTTCTCCAACAGCAGGCGTTATTGGCATTGTTTCCGACGCCCTCTGAGGCCGCGGATCCCGTGCGCCGTCGACCGTTTTCCCTTTTCTCCTTTCTCCCATCGTTGTCTTCCTCACTTTCGTCTGACCCAATACTCGACTCGTCTCCGCGCAGCCTTGCAATCTCCACTCTTCTCGTTTTTTCTTCGTTTGTTCGGCACGAGCGCGTATTGTCGCTGCACGTCGGTTGTCGCCCATTGACCATCGCCGACGACGTGCCTTTTTCGAGTTGTTTTTCTTTCTTTTCGCCGTCTTCATTTTCTCCGGAGTCGACAACGGTCCTGGTTCCTCATCAGAATCGGTTGCTTTCTTTGGCTATATTATCTTCTTTTTGACGCCGGCGACCAACTCTTATTTTTTTCGCGTCTACTCTTTGATACTCATGCGAGCGTCGAGAGTTTTACCGCGATCTCCTCCCTGCGACCGTCTTTTCGAGTCGAGAAATCCAGTTGTCTCGAAACCGAGTTGAAGACAATCTAAAAAAAGAAAGAAATAGGGGCCACACGAGTTTGACGACCATCGATCTCGGAACGACAACGCGACCGATTCGATTGACGCACCGCTACCGACCGCCACGTTGAATCTAGCTACTTCGACGGCTTCGATACCGATATCGATTCATTCTCGATTTCTACCGCGAAGCACGCGACCTTTTCGGCCTCCTTTCCCCCTGCCCTCCCTCTGCACGTCTCCCTCCGCCGGCTCTTCACATGACTGCCGTCGCCAACCCGCCCAGCTTCGCCAACATTAGCCGGCCGGCATGGGGTAGTAGTAGCGCCAGCAACAGCAGCAGCCAATCTCTCAACGGCTCCGGCTCCGGCTCGACTTCCAGCAACCACAACGACGACGTCCGCAGCATGTTTGCGCCGCGCAAGTCTATGCAGCGAACCAACTCTTCCTCCTCCATCGCCTCCAACACGTCCTCCTCCTCCACAGTCACCGTCATCTCGGCCAACGGGGCACCAGCATCATCTGCTGTCAACGGCGGTCCAGTAGGCGGTGCTGCAGGTATTGGTAGCGTCAGTAACGGCAACGGCAACGGCTCTGCTCCCCCCGGCGCCGGTGGAAACGACGCGAACGGCCTCCCCATCACAACACTACGAAAACGCCCACTACAAAAAACACAATGGTCCGCCAACAAGCAGAGTGAACACCAGGCTGATTTTCTGAGAGGCGCCGGTGGTGTAGCTGCAGGACGCCAACAACAACTGAGCGGCGCAGGCGGTGTCCCCAACGGCGTGTCCTCTCTGCACCAACTACCACCCTTTGTCCCCGGCGGTGGCCAGACAGCTGGCACCGGCACCAACGGCACCAACGGCACCAACGGCATTATGAACCGGCCACAAGGCGCCGAGGGCGCACCCCCACAAGCGCAGCCTGTCCTGTACCTCGTCTCGCTTAACGGCACGTTTGAGCGGAAAACAATCAGCGTGCCCTTCTTGCCTGAAACGCTGCGCATCGGTCGCCAGACTAACAAGAGCACCACACCCAACACGGTCAACGGCTTCTTTGACAGCAAAGTTTTGTCGCGCCAGCATGCAGAAATCTACGCCGACCGCAACGGCACCATCTGGATCCGAGATATCAAGTCATCCAACGGTACCTTTGTCAATGGCACGCGCCTGTCCGCCGAGAACCGCGAGTCGGAGCCGCACGAGCTGCAGACCAACGATCACCTGGAGCTGGGCATTGATATCGTTAGCGAAGATCAAAAGTCCGTCGTCCACCACAAGGTCGCCGCCAAGGTCGAGCATGCCGGATTCATCAAGACGTCCAACAATTTGTTGGACATGAACTTTGGCGATCTCGACCCAGCCAACGGTGCCATGCTGGGCAACCAGCTCAACGGTATGCCGTTCCGTGGCCGCACAGGCAGCCAGAGCTCGATTGGCCAGGCTGGCCGGATGGCACCCACGTCCAACATGGCCGCTGCACCGAATAACGGTCTGGCATTGCAACGTGGCCTGTGGTTGACGGGCCCCTCCACAGAAGCCATCGTCAAGAAGATTCACGTAAGTCCAAACGCCTCCAGATTTTAGTGTCTACTCGAGCACCTCTAACAACCACACAGCAAGAAATGCGCAACGCAAAGCAGCAATCACAAGACCTCCTCCGTACACAAGAATTTATTCATGCACTGTTGTCGAAAGACGACATCCGCAACGAACCACCCAACCCCAAGACCGATGCCGTGGCCACAGACCCCCTGTCGGCCGTGCCAAGGCAACAACAGCAACAGCAGCAGCAACAACAACAAATGCCGCTGCAGCAAATCACCAACGGCAGCAACAGCATCTCGTTCCGTGCCGACCCCAAGGCACGCTTTTCCGACCCGCCTGCACCACCACCACAACAACCCCTGCCCGAAAAGCCGGATGTGCCCTCGCTGAAGCGTGGGTCAACAGAACGGCCCAAGTCGGGCTCGGTCGGCGCTGCTGCTGGCGCCGGTGGCGGCAGCAATAACAACAACAACACCTCACCGACCCGTGGCCCCGACGTCATGGGCCAGGTCCTCCAGCTGACCGACGCGCTCAACACTGCCAAGCGCGAGATTGTCACGCAACACACACGCCTGCGCGAGCTTGAAGAGAAGCTGCACCGCGAGCAGGAGGCGCGCAAGTACGCCGAGGAGCTTACACAACAGCTCGAGCTGTTCTCGTCTGTCTCTGCACCCGCGACCAATGTTGACGCCGCGGCGCTGGCTAGAATTGCCGCACCCATGATGAACGGTGCGGCCAAGGGCAAAGGCTATGGCTCGGGCGCTGGACCTGGCGAGGATGCCAACACACCCGCTGCCGTGCTGGAAGCCGCATTTGGCGAGCCGGCGGCGACGCTCTCTAAGGATGTTCCGTCGTCCGAAACGAAGGACGTCGAGACCGAGACCAGCAGCAGTAGTGAAGAAGACTCGGACGACTCGGACGCCGACAAGGACAGCAAGACTGACGCGGCATTCCGTGCCCGCATCGACTCTATGATGACGGAGATGGAAAGCATGAAGAAGCAGCTGCAGGCCTTCCAGGAACGCGCCGAAAAGGCCGAGGCCGAGCGGGACGCGGACCGCGAGACGCTGGCACAGATGATCCAGCGGATCCGCCAGCGCGACGAAGACGATGCCAAGAAGGCCGAAGCTGCTGCTGCCGCCGCCGCAGCCGCATCCACACTAGCCGCCAGGACCGCCAACTCGACCGACTCGAAAGACCAGGGTGCTGCTGCACGTTCTGCCTCCCGCGGCCGCGGCCTGAACCTGAATAGCACGACGGCCGCCGGTGGCAAGGCAGACACGACGACGACCAAAGCGATGACCTCCAGGGGCCGCGATGCGAGCAGCAACAGCGCCCATAGTAGTGGCCTCCT
>JADHKS010000048.1:0-35357 GCA_019925295.1 Sporothrix pseudoabietina | reverse complement strand
CAACCACTTGCATTTTCCACCCCACGATACCCAATTCGATCCCAATTCACGTCGCCGACACTCAAGTCACAGTTGACTTCGATTCGACACTCTCCTTTTTTTTCTTGGGACTCTTGGATTTTCCTTTCTTTTCTTTTTCTCTTCCTACTTCCCGTCCTTCCCTGTTATTTTCTGCTCGCCTTCTTCTTTTTTCTCCCGCCCTTCCACTCTTCCTTCCTGCCACCTGCCAACCCCAGCAGTCGCCCACCCCTGTCTGCCGGCCACTCTCAGCCCAACAAAACAAAATAAACGTGCTGTAATAAATAATTTTTAAAATGAATACACAGTACGGAATACTCCGTGCATGCCGAAAAGTAGAGACGAATTGAGCATAAACAGGGGACGAAAGAAAAAGAAAACGGTGTCGTGTTTGGAATAACACCACCTACCCATGAGAATAATCTTGGGGTCCCGTGGATGGGACGGTGCATTTGCAATGTTGCGTGGTGGTGGGCGTGCTCCATTCTGAGTGAAAAAATAATACAGAATAAGAAAAAGGCAAAAGTGGTGGGAGTGTGGCCAGAGGCCCCAGAGGCCATAAGGCGAGAAGAGGGGGGAGGGTGTGAGGACGTGAGGACGTAAGGACATGAGGGCGTGAGGCGTGCAGAATGTTCGTATCCTTCCTGGTCTACTGTGTATTTTCTATTTTCTCCTCTCTCGTGTCCTCCACCCCCCTTAAAGCTCAACAGGTCCCCCGTTCCTTGTAGCTCACAGCTTTTTTTCTTTTCTCATTTTTCTTTTTACTTTTCCTTCAAGTCTCGACAACCTACTCCGTACAAACTACTTCATATTTCTCTCGCCAAACACCTCGATCTTCGGTTTTCTTCGTGCTTCATACTTTATATTCGGATATATATTGCTGTTGCGTTGGACGTGTTTCGTGCTGCAGCTCTTATATTACCCTCCCATCAACGTTTTTCTAATAATCTATTATTTATTTTATTCTCTTATTTAATCCTCATTTATTCTTCATCCATCTCTTCTCACCTCCATATAACCTGCCTCATGCACACTCGACAACTCTAGCAGCTCTCAACCGTCTCGGGAATCTACGACATACACCACCCAATAAAGACCACTGCAAATTAATAGGCATCAACCACGCAGCTAGACGCAATCGCTCACCACCAACGCTCGACTAACAAAAAACCACCATACTTTGAGACGTCGTTGGACATCCCTGGACCCAAACTTCTTTTTGAAGGGCTATCTTGCTCGTTGCATCTGTTATCCCAAAATTGCCATTAATCGACTCGAATCGTTTTATCGGTCAGCTTATTCGCATTTCCCTCCATTTTCTTCTGTTTTGGTGTGGTTCCTTTGACCCTTTTGCCCCCCGATCGCCTACGCCCACGATCGATTACCGCCAAACCCCGATCCTCGACGACACTCAGCAACGCCAACGACGTCATCACTTATCTATTTTGTTGACGTTTTGGCAACGCCCGGCTGTTTCGCCATTTCCATGGTGATATCACTGCAGAACACATAAATGACAACGCTTCCTCGGCTTCCTGCAATCTAATCTCAAAATGCACCCACGAGCTGCATCCCGACCTTCTGGCCAGCGACGGCCGCGCCTTCTACGAGCATCCGTCACCGAACCCTCTCTCTTCACATCTTCGTCTACCGGCAACCACGCCCTCGATATGGCCCCGCCTACTTCCTATCGCAGCAGCCACAGCAGTGGCGGCCACACCAGCCCAACAGGCGGCGATAATGGCGTCAGTAGCAGCAGCTCTGGCGGCTACAGCAGCTACCGCCGCGCCACCGATCTTCTCAACCATGTCGCCTACCTTTCGTCGTGTGCGACATCGCCCGTTGCTTCTTTGACGGGCAGCCCGCTGTTTGACCGCATGGGCGGCGGTGGTTCCCGGCGGAGCTCGCCGCACAACAGCGACCGGCGCTCGTCGGCTGCCGCCGTTGTGAGCAGCAGCCGTGGCACGGCGAGCACGAGCAGTGGCCGTGGCCGTGGCAGCAGCAGCATGCGGTCCGCTGGTGATTCTTCTGTCGATGCCTGCCGCGGACGGGCCAACACCGATGAGGTGTTTGGTTCTTCACCTGCGTCGACGCACACCAGCAGTTCCCTCGATGATCTTCAGCACAGTCCCTGTAAGCCACCATCACCACTTGATTATGAAAATGTGTACGTCGTACATCTACTAACCACGCCATCACAGGCTCGGCAAACTACTACAGTTTTCCCAGTTTCGACATGTACGACGACAACCAAGACAAGGAAGACGACGACGTTGACAACTAGATGCATGCCTTGTCAAGAACAAAACCGCAAAACCACAAAACCAACAAAAAAAGACATTGCCAGAGCGAAGAACAGCGACAACTTTCTCCATACATACCCCATACATACCCTATACATACCCTATACATACCCTATACATACCCCATACATACCCCATACAAACTACACATATACCCCTTCACATCACTTGCTCATCAGCATCGGCCAACCTCCACAAGGCCTTTTTTCATTACTTCAACTCGCCCGTCTCTTTTTATATTTTTCGACACTAGCCATTATTTAAACCACGCAACTCAGAAGACGGGATACTTTTTGACAAGAAGACAACATAGGCGCCATGGGACAGACAAGCCTTGGAATAGGAAGTCAGGACCTTGTCGCTTTGCTATCTTTTCTCTGTCAAAGTTGCCCTACTCCCCACCCTCTTGGTCTTATGAGAGACATCTCTTGGGACTTGAACTGGGTGGGATTTTATTGGAAACAAGAAAAGGGAGCTTGCAATACACAAATGGTAAGCGACAGGTACAACAATGAAAAGTGCCAGACAAGCCGAAAAGACGAATGGAGAGACCAAGAGCTGGCTTGGAAAAGCCGCCAGTTGTCACTCGCATCAGCTTTCAGGTAGTCAGGTTCTTTTTCTTTGGATACCTCGCTCGCTTCCAAAACATTCGTTGGAGACAGAAAAACAAAAAAGAAAGAGACTAGAGAGTAGACGAAATGGAGGAGGACATTGGGAACTGGCAGCTGTTGATAGGCGTTTGATTTTTCACGATACCACGGCACCCAGAAAGCACACGAGAACTATGATCCCATGACATCCACGAAATAGAACAACAAATCCAAGAAAAAAAAAAGCATCCATTACTCACCTCAATACCCCATCGACATTTCAAGCGTTTTGTTTTTGTTTTTTGTTTTGTTTTCGCATCATCTGCTGTCTACATAGTATTGCAAAGTAGGTAACATCAGCGGAGTTCACACAGTCCAATCAATATTCACTCATAAACTTTGTGCTTTCTTTGACGTACAAACGTTTCTTGTTTGACGCTGTTTGTTGCCAGCATCCTTTCTGCACTCTCGACGATCCTTTATACTTGTCTTAACGGGAGACGAGTGGAGTGGGCAAGTACTCCGTAGATAGTGCCCAGATGGGTCGCTAGTCAGTGAATAGCTTGCATGTTTCCCCGCGCTGAGGAACTCTTCGAGATCGATCACGCTCGATACACGGTAGACGTGCGCCGAAGCACAGAATCCTGGGCTGTTGATGAAGCGGAAGAGCAGAAGAAGGGTGTTCAATTATGTAATCACAAAACCACGGATTGACGCGATGGCAGGCGGATCCACTTTCAAATGCTGACCTAATACGACGTAGCCCGACTCTGCAAACTTTCAGTATTTCTCCTCAATAGTTGCATACTTCCGATAAGCACTTATCCACTCTCTATTTCCTTATCGTGTGGCCCTCGTGGTCCCCGGTTTAAATCTGAGAAGCCCTAACTATATCCTGGCCAATAGAAATTCGTCATTGACCAGCGACTAGCCCCACCGCTCTTGCTCAAAAAATTTCGCCCACAAGATTCTTCCGCTGCGGGCCTTGGGTTCTGCCGCCCATTGTGTGTGCGTTTTGTGCTTTGGCTGGGCTCCTTCCCTCGCTAACTTTCCCACTCTGTGTGTGGTAGCATACCCTTCCTCCCCTCTTTTCCCTAGGGCGAAACCTGAATTTTTTTTTCGGCCTTTTCCCATTATTTCGCTTTTCAATATTCCCAGACCACCAACCCTCACACTCTTTTTCACTTCTTTACTCCCATCACCAACCCACCCGACTCCCACATATTCAACCATCAAGTCACGACAATATAGTCTGCAAAGATGGCTGTCGGAAAGTACGAAACATCTACGAATCTCCATTCCAACGCCTTTGCGTCTTTGCGACTCTGCGTCTTTTCGTCTTTTTCTCGTCTTTTCCGGCTTCCTGATTTCTCTCTCGCGTGCGACCTACGAACTGTCTCGAAAAATGAACTTCGAGCCCGTGGACACTGGTTTTGTGCCTGCATCGGCAATTCTCTGCTACCTGTCCGCATCAGCGCAGGCGTGCTCGTTTTCTCCCCGACAATTGACGACGATATTGAAACGATTCGCCCTGCAGGACTTGGGGACTGGAATATCAATGGCGATGACAAGGGCGAGACCACAACGGAACCTATTCGACCCCTTCTGAGATTGCTTCACGGACACACCGAGAGAGATATGGACCGGACCGGACGAGAAAGACGAATTGACGACGGAGAACGCATTGTCGATGGCGACTACATAAACACAAAACTTGGAACATCATTTGCTGACGGTGGCACTTTTACAGGAACAAGAGATTGTCCAAGGGCAAGAAGGGCCTCAAGAAGAAGACCGTCGACCCCTTCACCCGCAAGGACTGGTACAGCGTCAAGGCCCCTACCACCTTCGCTACCCGGGAGTAAGCATTTCCCAAATTTCAGCGATCGGCTGTGCTTGACAAGCACCAGCAGGAACACATAAATCTAACAAAGCTCTCAGTGTCGGCAAGACCCTCGTCAACCGCACTTCCGGTCTGAAGAACGCCAACGACGCCCTGAAGGGCCGCATCATCGAGGTCTCCCTTGCTGATCTGCAGAAGGATGAGGAGCACTCGTTCCGTAAGGTCAAGCTTCGGGTGGACGAGGTCCAGGGCAAGAACTGCCTGACCAACTTCCACGGTCTGGACTTCACCTCGGACAAGCTGCGGTCGCTCGTCCGCAAGTGGCAGACTCTGATCGAGGCCAACATCACGGTCAAGACCACCGACGACTACCTGCTGCGCCTCTTCGCCATCGGCTTCACCAAGCGCCGCCCCAACCAGATCAAGAAGACCACCTACGCTGCGTCTTCGCAGATCCGTGCCATCCGGAGAAAGATGACCGAGATCATCCAGCGCGAGGCCAGCAGCTGCACCCTGCAGCAGCTGACTGCCAAGCTGATCCCTGAGGTCATTGGCCGCGAGATTGAGAAGTCCTCCCAGGGCATCTACCCCCTGCAGAACGTGCGTACCACCCCCCCCCCCCCCCCACCCAATACTGAATGATTGCTGTCCATCTTGTCTGTCTCTTTGTCGTGTTCCTTTCTAACAGTTTGCAGGTCCACATCCGCAAGGTCAAGATGCTGAAGCAGCCCAAGTTCGACCTGGGTTCGCTGCTGGCCCTGCACGGCGAGTCGGGCGGCGGTGAGGATGGCCAGAAGGTTGAGCGTGAGTTCAAGGAGGTTGTCCTGGAGGAGGTATAAATGTGCTGTTACGGATGAGTCTTTTGTCTTCTTGAAAGGCCGAATGGTTATTTTGAGGGAACGGAAGTTTTCTTTTCGTGGGAGCTCAGGTTGTGCTTTTTTTCTCTCTGGGACGATAGGCGGCTTTGACATGAAAGAATACAGGGCTGAGGTTGTTTGACATTATCCGTTTGGTGTTTTTATTTTTTCTCTTGTGTTTCTCTGTTCCCTTTTTTTCTCGAAAAGAAAGCAAAAGGACAGAAGCGAGGGATGGGCAAAAAAAGAAGAGAGGGGCGTTGGTATTATGCTACAATACTCTTCAAACCAAAAAGCAGTCAGGGACCATCATACACAAAATGAATATTAAAAAAAGTTCAATAATCAACAGAGTGCGGCGCAGTTTGACAATTCTCGTTGTCTCCTGTCTCTGGCGGCCAGATCTCGTCAAAGTGTTTTGAAGCCAAAAAGCCCATTAAAATCTGTGATGTGGTTGCTGCGAGCAAATTGCTGCCATTGGACCAATTGCAAAGCGGCAGTTGCCTTTGGCAGGAGCGCTGTGGACTTCAAACGGTCCAGCACCTGCCAACTGCCGTTTCAGCCTATCGTAGGCCGCCTTTCACATGGTATTCTACCACAGTAGGCATGATAGACGTCATTTCGCGCGACGACTGGTTTTCTTGTGTCTTCTTCTCTCGATACTATCCCACAACACCACGTTCGATGCAGTTGTTTTCGGTACATCATACATCATACATGTGTCTAATTCACCAAGTACATACACTAGATACCAGCCATTATGACCGAACCAGCACTCAAAATCCTCATTATTGGGCCGTCCAATGTCGGCAAAACAGCGCGTTCGTCTCCCTAGACTTTGAAGTCCACGATTTCGAGATATTCCCCCAGATACTTTGCCCGAGGCAATGGAACTTTGCTGACACCTCACAGTCCTCAAGCGATATTGCGATAATGATTTTGACTCCAATGATGCATCCGCCACCATCGGCATCGACTTATACGTGCGTTTCTACACGGACACCCTGGACGGTAACCTTTTAGTTTCTTGCTAACGTTGCACGTTTCCCACAGGTAAAGCGTCTCTCTGTCCGTGGCAAGACATATCGTGTCATGCTCCTCGATACCGCCGGTCAAGAACGGTTCCGCACACTGTCGACAAGTTACTATCGTGGCGCCCACGGCATCGTCTTTGTCTACGACGTCACCAACCGCACAACCTTTGAACAGATGGACAGCTGGTTCGCCGAGGCCGAGGCCAACACGGCCGTGGCAGCAGCGGCAGGATCATCGGCCAAGTGCCGGTTCTGCCTGGTGGGATCCAAAGTGGACCGTGCCGGGACAAGCCGCGCCGTGACGGCCGAAGAGGGAGCAGCCCTGGCCGCCAAATACAACGACGACGACGACGACGGCGGCAGCAACGACCAGAATCCCCTCTTCTTTGAGACAAGTGCACGGACAGGCGAGAACGTGCGGGAGCCGTTTATTGCACTGGTCGACCGGATTGTGACATCTGGTGCGGCGAATGCACCCCGACGAGCGGCTGCAGCTGTGTCTCTCGGCGCTGATAATAGCGGTCAAGGCGGTGGTTACCTTTCAAGTTGTGCTTGTTGAAGACAGTCTTGTTGTATTCTTTTGTGACTTTGGCTTTGTTCCCCTTCATTGCGATACCCTTACACTATATCCATCACCTAGACGCTTGAATTTATGCCATGCCCATATACATTAGAGATATCATCCTGAATAGAATGATAATGCTGTTCCTTTGTAAGATCAAAGTCTATATGCGAGTAATCAAGTGAATCGCCAAGCCCGGGCTCATAATCCCAGGCATGCCTGCGTCTATAGGAAGATAGTTGATGTTTATTCGTCATCCTTGGGTGTGAGGAAGCGGACGACAACTGTGAGAAGCCAAGGTTAGCAACTGCAAACTGCATGCACAACCAAATATATTGGACCACTTCGAAAAGAGTACTCACCATCACGGAAAGCGTCGGGGTTCTCTGAGATCAGCCAGTGGCCAGCCTCGACATCGGCCACCTCGAACCGCGGGAAGAACTGCCCGATAATCGGCAGCGCCTCGTCCGGCACGTATTTACTCTTGGTGCCGCGCACAAAGAGGGCCGGCTTCTCAAAACGGACGGCGTTGGGGTCCTTGAAGGGAAAGTCGCCGAGCTTGTCCAAAGCCTTGCCAAGAGTATCAAGAGGAATGCGAAACTGCATAATGTACTTGCCGGCCTCGGGGCTCGGGTCGTCGTCGGGCACTTTGACGCGGTGCATGTTTCCCAACAAGAAATGACGAATGGTCAGCGACGGCTCGTACGGCTGCAAAATCTTGTCGGCCTCGAGCTGGCGGCTGACCCGTCCACGCTCGACGTCCTTCATGCCGCGGACGTATTTGCCAAAGTTGCTGAGCAGGGCGGCGTCAATGGGAGCGTTGTCGACGGGGATAATGTCGCGGACAAGATCGGGCGACTTGAGGGCGAGCACCATGGCGGTTTTGGCGCCCCTTGAACGGTTAGTGCGTACTTCAAAAAAAATATGTGCTTAAAGTAGAGTATAGGAACATACATGGAATGGCCAATGATGGTCGGATCCGACAGGTTGTGCTCGGCGATGAAGTTGGCCACGTCGTCGGCCATGGCCAGATAGTCGTGGCGCGCCACATGTGGTGATTCGCCATGGTTTCTCAGGTCCTAAACACGTTAGATGGATGGCATGTCATGCTGAAATCAAATAAATAGCGAGCTCAACCTACGAGAGCATAGATGGACCGTCCCAGATCTTGTGCCAATACTCTGTGAGCCTGTTAGCAACCCATTCTTGCAGAGATATTTGTTGCTTATTGAACAATCCGCCCAACTTGGCTCGACTTACTTGCTTATACTCCGGTTGTTCTTCTTGGAGCCAAAGAGGCCATGCAAGAACAATATTGGCCGTGTCTTGTCATCGGCCACCGGCTTCTCAGGCTTGTGCAGGTCAAAGGCCAGCTTGACTGGGCCGTCTTCACTGCTGGCAGACTCTGACGAGTAAAAAGCAGATGCTGACCGTAGTCGTCCCAACACCAGTCTCTGTGCCGGAACTGCTGATGCCAATGGAGAGGAGGAGGGCCGTATAGAGCGGTGCGCAAACCGGCAGCCCCAGATTGGAGCTCGGGCAGCCATGTCGATGATGATGAGGTTGTTGATGATGTTGATGTTGTTTATCTCGAGATAAAATAAAGTGCTCCAAGCTCAATTGGCCCAATTAAGCAGCGTACCTATAAAAGTCAAAGAATGTAAACAATAGAGCGAACGTGTTGTATATGCGTATACCGGCGTAAGAATATGCCGAATCTCGGCGACAGATCCAGCCACACCGGACGTCATTTGAAAAGGTCCAACTCAGAAAAATAAGAGTAATGTGGCTTCCAGAAAGTGGGCCCTGACTGCCCCTGGCCTGGTTCGCCCAGCGCTATTGCGTCAGGCGCCCCAGCGAGACAAAGAGTGCAGGCTGCCCTTTACTCACGACGCTGATTGGTCCTTCCGTCGGCATTCAGTCAAAACAGGCCCCACTTTCCTCTACAAGGCTGTTTGGGAGGCCCATTCTGCCCTCTTTGATCTCTTTGAGACTGAGATCGAACGTCTCTCCATGTACGTCGTAATCAGTCTATCCAACCCGCTCGTTCTCGCCCATCGCGACAACACCCCATCGCCTCTTGCACGGTAGACGGGCCCGACGCAGCGTGTGATACACGCGCACACATTCTTTTGCCAGCAAAACTACGCCGGAGTACGCCACTCTCCCTCCGATCCGATCGCCGATTTCGATTTCGGAATCGTCTCGTCATAATCCGAAAACCAAAAATACAAACAAAATACAAACAAGACAGTCCACAGCCCACCCACCATGTGGCCCCGGAGTCTGGGCCTCGTGCTCGTGCCGGCCATTGTGCTCATCCTGCTCGTCTCGCCGGCTGCTGCCGCTGCCACTGCCGCCCAACCCAGTACTAGCCGCATCTCCGAACCGGTTCACGGCTCCCATGGTTCGTGGCTGCCGCGTTTCTTATATATTTCCTGGTGGCGCGACTCCATCTCCGAACTTGTCTTTGGCCACAACCGCCCTAGCGGTGTTGGCCCGCAACAGGTCCCGTGGCACGCCGCAGCAAACTCGGCCAAGTACGGCCAGCAGACGGTGATCCGCTTCCATGTGGCCTCGCCCGACGAAGAGGCTGCTCTGGCCGCAGCCGCCCAGCGCCTCTTTCTCGATATTTGGTCGTTCAACAACTACACCGGCACCGTCGACATCCTGCTCGATAAGGAGGATGTGTCGTCGCTGCTGACGCTGCTGCCCAAGAGCCTCCACGGCTCCTTTGCGCCGCTGGTGCCCGACTTGGCCGAGGCAGTTCGCGACACCTACCCCAAGCTGTCTTCTCCTTCTGTCGGTGGCGGCAGCTCTGAAAGTGGCACGGACAGTGTTGACAACGTCACTTTTGCCGACTTCTTCCCGCCCAACGAGTCGGACGGCTCGTCTCTCGACGACGCAGCATTGATTGTCGGCGATGGCGGTACAGACAACATCTTCTTCCGCGACTACCAGCCGTACCCGGTGATTGTGCAGTGGATGAAGCTTCTGGACGTCATGTTCCCTGACTTTGTCGAAAGGATCAGTGTCGGCCAGTCAGCCGAGGGCCGCGAGATCTATGGCCTGCGTGTGGGCACCCAAGACAGCGGTGTCGAGCGCAAGTCGTCTGACAGCCGCGACGTCGAGTATGACGACGACGAGGACGTCGATGACAGCGAGGAAGAGGACGGCTTCGTGGTCCTAAAGAAGTCCAAGAAGCACGACAAGGCCAACAAGGACAAGCACAGCAAGGACAAGCACAGCAAGGACAAGCACAGCAAGGACAAGCACAGCAAGCACAAGAAAAACAACAAGAAAAACAAGAAAAACAACAAAAACAAGAAGGGTGCCTCTGAGCCCGCCAAGAAGAGAAAGGCCATTCTTATTACGGGCGGCCTGCACGCCCGCGAATGGATCTCCTCCAGCTCCGTCAGCTACATCGCCTGGTCAATCATCATCGGCTACAACAGCAAGACCAACATGATCACCAAGCTTGTCGAAAACTTTGACATTATTTTCGTTCCTGTCGTCAACCCAGACGGCTACGAGTACACCTGGCAGACCGACCGTCTCTGGCGCAAGACCCGCCAGACCACCAACTTCCGCTACTGCCGCGGTCTCGACCTCGACCACGCCTTCGGCTACGAGTGGGACAGCAAGACCCGCGACGAGCCCTGCTCCGAGTCCTACGGCGGCGAGTCCGCCTTCCAGGCCGTCGAGGCCCAGACGCTGTCGGCCTGGGCCCGCACTGAGGTCGAGGAGAACAATGTCGAGTTCATCGGCTTCTTGGACCTCCACTCGTACTCCCAGCAAATCATGTTCCCCTTCTCCTACTCGTGCGCCGCCGACCCGCCGAACCTCGAGAACCTCGAAGAGCTCGCTGCCGGCCTCGCCAAGGCCATCCGCCTCTCGACCGGCGAGACATATAGTGTTTCGTCCGCCTGCGAAGGCGTCATGGGGTTCGCCAGCGGCGGTGGTGGTGCGTCATCTTCCACCCGCATTGAGTCGGGCGGCGGCTCTGCCATTGACTGGTTTTACCACGAGCTACACGCCAAGTACAGCTACCAGATCAAGCTGCGCGACACCGGCAGCTACGGCTTCTTGCTGCCCAGCTCCGAGATCGTGCCCACCGGCGAGGAGGTGTTTAGTGCTGTTAAGTACTTTGGCGATTTCCTGCTCGGTAATAACGGCATCGAGAAGTCATACGAGAAGACGGACTCGGACTCGGACTCGGACGCCGAGGCTGAGGCCGTTGCCAAGACTACAACGCCGACTGACAACACCGCCGCCGTCGTCAGCGACGAAAAGGCCAGCAAGATCCACGTCACAGACAACGAGGATCTGGAGCAAGAGCCTCTCAACATCCTGCTGTCTGGCCGGAGGAGGAGGTGAACCTGAGACCGATATTGGGCTCTTGGTTCAGTATATACACGATGCTATGTAATCTTTTCTTTATATCAATCTGTTCTCATACTTGTACATTATGACATGGCGTTTTCTTTTCCTTTGGATTTTTATTTGACTATACTTCCTAGGATCTATCCAGAATGGAACCATCTATTACCTTTCTTTCCACTCTTTGAGTCTCAGCTTACCGTATGTGATGGCTTCACGATGGATGAGCCCTGTGCTCACATATGCAGGCACTTTACGAGATGTCGGGGCTCTGCTCTCAGTACGCATTGCAGACTGCCCCATGCTCTTTTACATACAACTTCCCCTCTTTCTTGATGCCACCACGGCCGTGTCATCATCGCGTGTCTTCTCTTTATTTTTGTCCATCCATTCCCTTTCGTCATGGTGATGAGACGATGGCAGCCAAGTCAAACAACAAAGACACGGGAGGAAACAAAACGGAAAACGGACGAGGGAGAGAGACAAAAAATTAGACAAGGCCAAAAAAGACGAGGGGAGGCATCGTGTAAAGAAAGGCACATATTGAGACACTAGCGCAACGCTCGCTCCTCCTTCTTTTTCGCGCTTCTCTTCTCGTCTCTCCTTGTCCTGGCATGCGGCAGTCGAGGAGGGTATCACTGATGGTCAGCAGCAAGCGGTGCCTGCAGATGGTAAAGTGGGCAAACAATACGGAGAATACAAAATGGTGTTTGGCGACCTCGTTCTCCTCAACTTCATCACCCTGCGATGTTGCTTTCACCATCTTTCCCTCCCCTCCTTTTATCGTATCGTTTCCACAGTGTTACTCTCGCATACATGGCAGAATCCTTCAATTTTGTGTCATTTTTATGTCGACTTTATGTGTTCTTGTGTTCTTGTGTTCTTGTGTTCTTGTGCTCTTGTGCTCTTGTGCTCTTGTGCTCTTGAAATCCATGACAGGCACTATTTTACGCCGCATGTCAAAGCTTTACTGCACGCACGAAAGGAACCACGAAACAACAGACGGGTTGAAGGGAAGGAATTTGGGTGGAGGCAAGGCAAAGGAAGGGAGGGAAGGATGGGAGGATTGTAGGAGATGCACCTTGCATAAGGAGAACGTCGCACTTTTGACAGGCCCGTGCCTGCTAGGTGTGTGCTCGAGTGTTCAGATACGAGCAGCACAACAAAATTGCAATATTGAGGCCACTGCGACGTAAAAGAAGACAGCACAAATAAGGCGAAAGAAGGGATAGAAAGGACGACCACACACTCACTGCCAAGCCGATCGTTTTGGTAGCTCTACGAAGTAGAGCGTCGGTACCATGAAGTTCGTGCGCTGCTTTTGGTGACCCGTTGGCCTTTTCAGTCAAAACAAATTGCGTAGGATACAGGGGACAATGATGGTTGACTGTTGGTCGTCCCCGCGCCCGACCACCAAAGACCGATTCTAGGATACCGGTGAAGCAATATCAGAGTCTCGTTTTAGCTGAGAGGCAAATTGCTGGATGGGTAAGAAGTCGTGTTTTGCGCTTTGAGCTTCCTCCGCTGGCAAAAGTGGCGTTGATATTGATGCCAAAAGTGTTTTGCTCTCCCACAGACGTTGAACATCACAAGGATCCCTGGTCAAAAATCAAAAGAAGATGTCTGCACGTCGTGATATATATCCTTCCTCTTATGGCTCTCTGCACCGATTGACGGTCTATCCCACCTGCATCCCAACAAAGATCGTCTTCAAATAATTGATGCAGGGTTGGACGGACACAAAATCTCCGGTAGAAGAGGCCATAGCCCCTTTGTACATAGTAAATGCCTGCATCGATGTCGGAGCCGCTTTGGTCAACTGTCAAAGTCTGTCCAGTCCTTTGAATGAAGCCTCTGAATGTGCCGGCGAGGCCCATAATGTAGCCTTCTCAAATTCAGTGTGTCATCCATGCCGTCCGGCATATGAAGGGCGGTCCAGGCCCGACTTCAGACTGCCTTGTGCAGGAAAGTACCGCCACAGCATACCAAAATTCCACCACAGTGCTCGGGTTGGCATTGGCATGCAAGGTCCAGCCTGGAAAAGAGGCGGACCGTGTCGAAAATGCGTCCCAAGGATACATAAAATGGTACACAGAATTTTCAAATCGCTGTCGGTATGCGCCTCGGGCGCAAAGCCGTCTGACTTCTTCGTATATGTAGCGTTCTGTGCCGCGTTTGATACTGTCTGAGCCCTTCCAGAGCGTCAACAAGCTAGACCACTAGACAATCGGATTCGGCAGTGTGGTCTCGGCAGAGCATCCTATTTTGTAGATGATTGTTGTTGATTATTTGGCTCTGCCCCTGGGACACACACACAGCCTGGATATGCCGGAGTACATATCGTCAGGCTACCAAAGGTCGGGTATGGCTCGTGAAAGTTGCCAGCCATGGCCAATTGCATATGGAGATTGTCGCCGTTCCAAAGGTGCTAAGTTATGGGCACAAAACAAACGTATAGAAAAAATTGAAATCAAGTGGTCATGCCTCTGTATACGGAACGTGGTGCTATGGGCTTTTGGTGTTGATCGTCCGTTGTTGTCTGCGCTCCGAACCTCGAGACATTGTTTTGCTGAAAAGAGGAGACTGATGAGAGGCGGTGAGTCGCAATACGTTCGTACAGACGAAAACATTTCGCCAAAACAATTGTTCATGTGAATTTCACAGACGGCAGGAGATCCTTGTTGTGGCGTTCGTTCTATCTTTATTGTTCAGCGCAGTTTCGTCTATTTCCCCCGCCTTTGGCAGGAGCGATGTGACTGTGATGGAGAACAACGAACAGGGCAGGAAGACCAAGACGAACAGGAAGGTGCACTAACCTCCTTCCCGCTAGAAAGTCAGCGTCTTCCATCTAAAGAGGCTTGATAGTAAAATGGTCTAGATGCAAATCTTTTTATGTGTATTTTGTTTACATCGCGCATCCACATTGTAAATCTTCATGAGTGTTGATGGAGCATTTGCTCCATTGACCACCGTCCCATCCATACATCCCGCTCCCTGTACGACGTATTACAACTGCCACTGCCGTCCGTGTTGCCCGCACAGTCGGGTTTGCTGTGCCTCACTGTCTTCCTTTTCCGGGCGTCTTGACAGGGCCGCTCCTTCCCTAGAAGTCCCCAGAATCTTGCGCCGGTCCCCGCCACGGAAGTGACGACGGAACAGTCTAGAGAAGGTGTTCAACTATTACAGTAGCAGCCCAGAGCGCACCTGCCCCGAGAGGATGGTGAGAGGATGTTCGGGCGCGGTACGGCAGCAACGACGGCGGCAATGACGGCAGCAATGACGGCAGGAGCGGCCGGCACAGGACAGGGGCATACCATTTACCATCACAGTGTGGTCTTGCCTTCCGCACAGGTCGCTCCTTCCACAAAGTAGGCTCGTAGGCTTTCCCATTGACCAGGAAGGCTCTGCTCATCGTTCTTGCAACCAGCACGTCCTGCAACCAGCCGTGAATCAAGCCCCCCTTTTGTCGAGCCCCCCTTTTGGGACAAAACCTTGATATCTAACAAACACAAGAGTCTTCACTCAACAACAAACCCTCACCGAAATATGCACAACAATGCCACAACAAATACGACTTGTCTCGCGTCTTCTCTGCAACCCGCCCCAATCATGCCTGCTGGACGCACTTGCGACAGCACAAATATATTGTGCAAAATACAGTTTCACCAAGCCCCAAAAAACAGCGAAAAGCACCGAACTGAAGGGTGAACTCGGCATTCATGATTCATCCCAGCCTTCTATTGACGCCTGCCTCGGAAAGGATCCCCTTTCCAATTTGTCTTTTGTCTGTTTGTCTGGTGTTCCCAAGCCTCTCTCCCCTTCCCACTGTACCTCTCTGCCTACCCCATATGTACAGAGTACACTCCGCAAGTGGGGCGCCCACTGAGAGCGCGGGGAGGTGTTGCCACCATTGTGGAGGTCTGGGCAACTCGAGTCCTCCTTTTCAGGACAGAGTGCCATCCGGCCATACTTTCCAGTCGCCCGGTCTGGGGACAGATGGCTAGGCGTCCTATGGTTGGCTTCTCCCAAAATGCCTCTTCCCTGTGCCTCTCCCGCCTCAAGTGGCTTGGGGCTTGGGACATTGGCTCATGCGCTTTTCAGGAGCACCTGCATCACAAGCAAACAAAAATGAACATCGCGAGCTACGGAGTACAATATTCTAGAACCGACCCCGCCAAGATGAGAGGAGGTTATGTGCCATTCGTGAAGACGGATTATCCAACATGCAGCAAAGCAAACTCGCTTTATCCTTCTGTGCAAGGGGGCTCGCCTTAACACAACAAGGTGAGTTATATCAGACACCAGAACGAGGATCCATTCATCCAAACGTGAATTCAACGCCCGGCTGGCGGACTCAGCTTCCTGAGGAGACAGACTTGTCGAGGCATTTAGCCTATGAAAAGAGAAATATGCAGGGGTCTGTCACTGGCTGTAGCCCCCAGACCGGCCCTTATTTCTCTTAAACGGCCCGTCTCACGCCTTTATTTGTCTTGGTTGGGGGCCTTGGGGGCTCTTTCGTTGCTCCTTCGTTGAAGAGGGTTTTTGTGGCGTTTGCTTGACCAAGACAGAGAGAGGGAGGCAGCATCCAACGAGCAATTTGCCTCCAACTGGCGGCGCTGCCACAGCCTGAACGCGCACTGCCTCGTCCTTGTTTGCAAAACACGTCCAAATATGTGGAAGTGTCGGCCTTACTTGGTGATGGTGCCACTATGGAACGGCCAGCTTCCAATTCTATTCGGATCGCCGCGGCACCGTGCCTCTTCCACGGCCGTCTGAACAAAGGTGATCTATCTCATCACTGCATGTTCTATTGTTTTCAGATCATCCACTAATATGGTATTGCCTCTAACGTCGCTGTACTTCACCAGCCTCTGCCCACGTTCTATAAGACCCACGAGGCACAACAGCCGAATGATTCACCTTGTGCCTGCAAATCGTACCGGTTGCCCGTAATCAAGTCGACCTTGTGGGGTGTTGTTGTTCTCAACTTCTCACAAACGTGTCCCAGGAGCAACTAGCCCTACGACCTTTGATGAAGTCCCCGTTCCCCAGGTCCAAGGAATCCTTTCGACCTTGGCGAGTTTGGGGACCCCGAGTCGACAACAGTGGGCTCTTCTTTGCCATGTCCATTGCACCGGACTAAGCCTGCAGTCGCGGATGCGGATGCGCTCAACTCTCGCGCCCCTCTCGCCCCATTCTGTTCATAAGCATTCAAACGGCAGGCTGCGCTATTTCCCTTTATCGCCTGGTGCAAAAGCCTGAGCGCAATACTGACGAGAGTGAGAGTTGGGGAGGGACTTTGAGCAGTAAGTAACTTACAGTATGAACTCCCCAGGGCTATTTTGGAGATTGACGTTTCAACGCTCCTCACATGGCTTGACAAGGGTTTCATGTGGTGCAGAAGTCACTGTGGAGTTTTCGCCGATCCTTGACCCCTGTCTGAAGACTACACCCTCTTGTTGGTGGCTGCCAGTGCAGAACTACTCGTACACCACCATGCTGCAGGAAAAAGAAAAGCAGGAAGAAAGAAAAAAACGAGATGAGACACAAAATGGTGGTCGGAGAAAAGGAGAAAAAGAAAAGAAGGATGGCTGGGGAAGAAAAGAAAGAAAAAAAAATACAGAAACGGCGCGGTTGTGCCTGGACTCCACAGAACGACATCCAAGACCCACCTTGTCCTCCTCGCCTTACAACAGGCGCACAGTTACTTCTACAACCTCGACCTCAGCAGGGAATGAACTGCACGCGAGCACTTCCTCTCCAACGGTTGTCAGAGAAGTCGCAGAATATGGGATTGTGTCAATCATACCTCGCTTTTTTTTGTTCTGTCATGGCAGTCAGACAAAGTATGTCGATTCCCCCGCACGCAGACCCTGACCAGTCTGCTTTTGACCGTCATTCACTCTCATCGACCATGGCCGCTTGTGCGGCTCGATGCAAAACGTGTCCTGCGCGCAAAAAGAAGGCTCAAAATAGGAAGCACAAGATGACAACTGCCACCCTTTGACCCGTGCGTCTCTATTTTTTCCAAAAGACTTAGAGGCAACTCTTTCATACCGTGTGTCTGCGCGGAATATTTGCCGCCTTCATCAAGAAAATATACGGCAGGCCATGTCATAATAGCCGTCTCAAGCACCCCAAGCGCTCTACAGGGTAAAGAAGATACTTGTTCATCTACATGTACTATACGGACTTGCCTCATTGGATGCACATGTATTCTCCATCGTCCCCATCCCCACCCGCAGCAGGTTTTGGTGTGCCTCTTTCAAGTCTCTCTTCCTCTCAGAAGTCTCTTCCAGACTGGTCTGTAAATTATGTCACTCATCTGTCGCCCGCAGCCTTTCTCTACCTTCATATTGCCCGCTCGCCTCCATATGGGCCAGTTAATATCTGTTCTCGCTTGCATTTTACCGTCTCCCGCGTCGCGTTCTTGTCCTGGTTTGCTTGTGTTTTGAGAATTTCCCTTGCTTGATATACTGTCGATGCTGCTTTTCGGCCTTCAGCCACTTTTTCTTCCCTTCTTTTACGTTTTGTTTCTTTCCATACTCTGATCGACCGTGCCTTGGCTTGCTAGATCTCGACTTCTCCCAGCAGGATAGGCGCTTGAGACCTACTGCCTGTCGACTTGCGACTACAACTACCGATCCATCCCAAAAATATCCAGCGTCTCTGAATCCGTCCCACCTCAAAACACCGCCGACAGCCTTGAACGCTGCTGAGCCCAATCGCCAAGCGGACGAGCCCTCAGATCTTTTGTCTAGTCGCCGGCATCTTGACAACATTTCGTACATCTGACGTTCACCGCAGAACACTGCCCTTGTAATATCGCCTCTCTTGACACCGTGCGCCAGCATCTCCGTGCCTGACACTACTCCCAGAAAGGGCAACTGCTGGACTATCAACACCCTCAGACTCTCCACCTTGTCCTCAGACTGTACCTTTTTCTGGACAAACCCTTGACCTCGCTCACCATACTCTCCGGCATCTGTCGGTCGGGCTCCATCCAGTACATTGACTCAAGTTTCTGGGTCGGCTTCAAATCAACAGGGAAGTAGGTACCGCAGACGTAGGTGAGATACAAGTCCATCGACGTCCATCCATGCCCATCCTTTCCAGAATGCAATCCCTGCCCCGGCCCTGGCAGACGTCGGTCCTCCTTCCCAGACCAGATGTACATGTATCGACTTCATAAAGTGCCCATCTCCTAGTTCGTGGGGAATACCAGAGGAGGTTTGCTTTTTTTGCTCCTCTGTGCGGTGCCAAGGGGACGCAGACGAGAGGCGACGCCCGCCCCCTCTCTCCTTCCCTTCTCTCTCTTCTCCGCTCCCAACTACGACTACTGTCTTCTTGCCGAAGAAAGACGTATCTTCTTCTCCGTACAACCCTCCTCTTTGCCAGACCCTTGTCTTCTTTCCTTTACCATTCTCCCTTTTCAATGTTACCCACGACATACGCTCGAGCGTCTCTACTCCCTCTCTTCATTCTTCGAGCCTTCATATTCTGCCTTTTCTTCTTTTTCTCTTCGTTGTGCCTGGTAGCTCATACTCTTTCCCGTCTTTCTATTTCTTTCTAGTACCAATATCTATCTTTTGCTCGGTCCACCAGAAATCACAGAAAAGAGAAAAGGAACAGGCACGCTTGTCCAGACGACAGTGCCGGGCGCAAAAATACATGAGCGCTCTGTCCTCGCCGCTCTCTCTACGATCAACGCTCCGGCCTCCACCGCTCCATTCCTCTTGTCGTTTCAAACTACTTGGAGACGCCGATGTCCTCACCACACACAATCATTATTTCTATCTCTGCTTCTTCTTCACCAGCGATGGTCAGCACCTGAACCAAGGTCTGACACTTCCGGCCCCTGCACCCAAAAGTCCAACACCGCCCATCCGCATTCATGAATCTATATCAAACACGTGCTCTGCATACACATCCATATATCGACAACACACACTACCAAAGAATCAATCGTTCCCCCCTGGCCGCCAATCGCAGTTCACGAGCAGCATATCACCCTTCTTTCTATAATATACGGCAGGAACCTCTCTCTTCAATTCACGGCTTCCATATACGATCACCCACGCCAAGTTAATTGCTTTCTTCTTCTTTTTCTTCTTTCTCCTCTTACTTTATTTCTTTTTTATATTGCTTTTTCATATCCTTCTTTGTCCAACACGCACACACACACAAACAATCGACGGACACCTTAATTGGTCTCGTTCATCAACACTCATGGATGCCAGCGAACTGACTGAGGCCACCCTCAATGGCTTCAGTATTGTGGAGCGTGTATGCTCTGTCCTCTCTCTCCTTGGATGCATTATCATAATTGGCACATTCAGTGCCTCAAAGTCTTTCCACAAGCCCATCAACCGCCTTGTGTTCTACGCCTCGTTTGGCAATATGATGACCAACGTGGCAACATTAATGGCTCGATCATATCTGGGCGATGTGTTATCACCAGGATGCCAGTTCCAAGGATTTCTCATTCAGATGTGAGTGTTTTCGAAGAGAGAGAAATCAAAGACGAAAGAAGACAGCTAACACAAAACTAGGTTCATGCCGGCCGATGCTTTTTGGACACTGGCCATGGCTGTCAATGTCTACCTGACCTTTTACTACAAGTTTGATGCCCAGAAGCTGCGCCGCATGGAGATTCCGTATCTCATCTGCTGCTACGGCATCCCCTTTGTTGTGGCACTCACGTTTGTTTTCGTCACCAACGAGAGACAGGGCCGCATGTACGGCAATGCCACTCTCTGGTGCTGGATCAGCTCCTCGTGGGATATCTGGCGGATTGCCATGTTCTACGGCCCCGTCTGGGTCGTCATCCTGGTCACTGTTTTTATCTATGTCCGGGCCGGCCGTGAAATTTACAAGAAGCACAAGCAGCTGCGCAACTTCCACTACAGCAGCCACCACGAGCCCGAGCCGCTCCCGCCCATGGACGACCTGTACAGCTCTAGTAAGACCACCGAAGTATTTGTCACGACCGAGATTGTCAGCACGCACCAGCACCCCGTTATCGACCTGGCGCCTCTGGGCCGCCGCGACTCAAACGCCATCTCGAACTCCGCCAACTCTGCATCTGCTGTCCCGCCTATGCCAGCTGTTCCCACCAATGCTTGCCGTCCGCCTGTCGGCACCGCCGCCTACTCTGTCACGATTTCTTCGACCAAGCGCCCGGATAGCGTCGCCAATGTGAATATGAACAACCGCGAGTCGTACAACGAGGGCGACATGAGCCTGCCCATCCAGGACGAGAGCGGCGACAACATGCGCAGCGGCGCCAAGCCGCCTCCCGTGGAACCCAACTCGTACACGCTACAGCAGATGATGTCGGAGCGTGACCGCGCCACTACCTCTGCATCCGTCATCGGTTCTACCGTTGTTTCTGCCGGCCCTCGCAACCCCGCCAACCAGAGCCTTCGCCGCCGTGCCGCCTACGAAGCCAACACGGCCGCCTGGTCGTACACCAAGTGTGCCATCCTCTTCTTCACGGCGATGCTGGTTACCTGGATTCCTTCGAGTGCCAACCGCGTGTTTTCTGTTGTCCACGTCGACAAGGTCTCTGTGCCCTTGGAGTACATGAGCGCGTTTGTGCTTCCCCTCCAGGGTTTCTGGAACGCCATCATCTACATTGTCACTTCCTGGAAGGCAGTGCAGACGCTGTGGGACGACATCCTGGCCATTGAGATGCCCTGGAGGTCAAAGAGCCGCCGCGAACAGCAGTCCCGCCACAACCGCCAGAGCCAGCACGCCGGCTACTACCAGCGCCAGTCGAGTCTCGGTGGCCCCTCGTCAGACAGCAACGGCCAAAGCGGCGATGGTGGCCAATCGAGACCCATTATGCTCGAATCGACCAAGAGCCGCTCGGGCAAGAACGGCTTTTCCCACCACCACCACATGGACTCGCCTGCTGGTAGCAGCAGCAACAACAGCGACGAGATGCTGGACCAGATGGTGGGCGGTCGCCACGCCTCCTCAAAATCGGAAAAAAACTACGAGAGCGAGAGTGTCACCGAGCTGGCCATCAACCGCTCGTGAACTACGCGTCACTAGAGAGGATGGCCCATTCTTTTTTCCCATGCTTCCATGCTTGAGGATGGATCATGGATCGCCGCAACGTCCGTGTGTATTAAGAAATTTCTTTCTATTGGTTCACCATACTCTTTTCTCTCACCGTGTACTATTTTCTTCACCTGCCAAAAAAGGATACAAAAAATACGGAGAGTGGAGGTCGTTTTCATCTTCTGCCTTTTCTTTTCTCTTACTCTTTCTTGTTTCTTTTTGTTCTTTTTCTTACGCTCTTTTGTTTACTTTTTGGTGCTACTAATGGGCAGCCCCTGAGAGTCTTTAGAGGGCTAGGGAGCTAGTGTGGCCTTTTGTTTTATGGGTTATCATACAGTACGGAGTACTGTTTGTGTTGTTTCGTTCCGACTGGAACTCGGCCAAACCTGGACTGTGTTGGACTATGCTCGACTATGCTTACGCTCTTCTTTCACCACTACTTGTTTTGTTGTGCGGCTTCAGACCGCACTTGTGTCAATCTTTCCAGCTATTCAGCCATTTTACTTTTTATGTACATACCTATACCCCCTTTTTTTCTATGTCGCCTCCCAAATTCGAAGCAGCGTTTTCAACTCGGCCCTTCTTATTAATATTCTCCTTTGCCCTTTTCATGTGATGGCGTTCGGACAAGACGAAAAGGAGACAACTTGTATCTTTTCCTGTCCATTCAGGGCTCTCACATTTCCCCACAGGAACAGCGTTGTATCGGAGGTCTACCATTGCCTTCAGCGGCCAACCGGGCCTATCCACCTAGTCACCCTTCTCTACGCATATGTCACTTCTCTCCAATGCCCTTTTCTAGCTCTTTGTCTTTGTTCTCTCCAGGGGTGCGCGTCTGGTTCCCCTGTCCCTGTCTTTTGTGAGGAGTATTACCCCTGGCTCTTCCTCCTTCCGTATTAACCATTCTTTCGCCCTGGTTGCAATCGCTCTTCGTTCGCCGAGATCGATTTTGTCCAGTCACTTTTAGTGCCTTCTTATGTGTACGGTGTACGGACTACGGAGTACTCCGTACATACACAGTAATTACTGTTTTGCGGCAGCAACGCGTGGCAAACAGGGGGAACAAGAAGAAAAAAGCAGAACACCTGAACATTATCACGAAACAAAAAACGCAATACCTCCCCGGTCGACCCTTTTCCCACATGTCGTGCACAAAAGCACACGAGCTGTTTCTTTCTATTTTCATACTAAAAAGTAGGCGGCCCTGAAACACTAATACTCACACTGGCAGCAAGAATAACAACATGCGTTCACTACTTGTATATGCACATACATTGTAGATTCTCATCGCCTTCCAGCGTCGCATGCGAGTATCAGAAATTTGGGCAGTAATGTCGGTCCTCATTCCGAAAAAAGATGGACCTCTCTTCAGCGATTCCACAAAGTATCCTGTGCTTGTATCTTCAAGTATCTTGGTGCATTGTGCCCGGTTAGAACAGCTTCCTCTTCTTCCCTTGTACACCGTACTCCGTACTCGTCAAACATACGGAGTCCTGGTCTTGCAAAAATAGAAATAGAATCGATCCCCGGTTGAGAAAGAAAAACGATGTGCGAGGCATTGTCTTCTCCAGCAAAGATACTTGGCATGTGTTGTCTTGGTCCTACAATATCTCTCTGCAGAAGACATTGTGGAACATTACACGTTGATTTTTTTGGGATTTTTGGTACGGAGTATTCTTTCCGCTGTTACTTCTCCGTCGTCGAATTTCGCCAATGCGGCGAAACTGTTTGCCCCTTTACCAAACAGGTATCCTGCGCCGCCATGAGATAATACTGTCCAGATGTGTGTATGTCGTACATAGATACGTACATCTTGTGGCCTTGAGATGTCATTCGTTATTCGCCCGCAATCAAAGCGAACGACGAACCTGAACATGATTCTCGAAGGAGCACAACAATTGACTCGCTCAAACTCAACGGTCCGCCTTGGCTCTGATTCTCCACTCACCCCGGATTCCATGTAGCTGTCTCTCCCCTAAAGAACAATCTGCACTAACAATCTGCTTCCAGTCCCATGATTTCTCCAACAATTACGACACTCCTTCACACTTGGCAAGATGTCCACCTTCGTAGCACTCTCGAAAACGAGTTTAGGCCCTTTTCGAAGACTCTCTCACTGTTTAGGGCGTTAGGCCCCCCTCTTCCCGGGTGGGTGGACCGACGGAACGCTGTATTAATGGCGTGAGGATAAAAGGAAATGGAACGAGAACAAATAATACGTCGTACACTGGAATAAGAAAAAGAAGCCTCAAAACAAGCACTGTTTCCCCGCATGTCCATAAGGCCAAACCACAAGAGAAGCGGAGAGATAGCCTTTTTTACATTTTCCTCGCACGTCGTAGTCCGTAGCGTTTTGGGGGGTTGCAGACCCTTCTTCCCGTCGGTCAACGGGAAATGCCTTTTCTACTTTCTACTGTGTACGGAGCATTACGACGTATCTTACGACGTACAGCACTTTTTGCCAGCCCTCCAACCCTCTTGGCGTTTTCTTTTCTTCATTCTCTTTTTGTGATACTGCAGTACGACGTACTGTAGTATCTCGTTGACCCTTCCAAGGCACCCCAAAAGGGAATATCTGGGGAATAACGTGCATGCCATGTTTCTGAGTGGTGGGAAAAAAAGGAGAGAAAAGAAAACCTACGAAACATGCAATGTGCAGAGATAATCAACACTTCAAAGATATTCCACCCTTCCAACGGGCCCGAGGTCCTCTTCCGTTCATGATTTACCTGATTTACGCTCGCGATGCCGCCCGGCAAAGCCCAATTCTAGCCTCTTGATGATTGACACATGTAATTTGAATCGAGGCCTAGATCTATTCTCATCTGTTCCAGGTTAGAGTCTCCGAGCTGGTGATGGGCCCTGTTCGTATTCCGTTTTTGGCTGCGCTTCCGGTTCAACAACACGCACTGACGTTTTGTCTACGAAAGTAGTATGTACACATGCGGAGTTCAGCCCAATGCCAAGGACAACGACTCAAAGGATGCATTGACAAGAGTACCAAGATGCTTGACGACAACGGCTCGATCCCAGCTACCGCGTAAATCCAAAGCCGCCAAACACCCACACCCAAGTCTACTTACTGTGAAGCTAACAGCCCTGGTTATGCAATACGGCACTCATAACCGGCACTCATCAACGGACAACCCAAGTCGACGGGCCCGTAACTGTCGGCCGGAAACCACGGAGCTGTCGACGTCTTTTGGCCACAGGAATCGGAATGAGATGGGCTCGAGACGAGGCAGTCTCTATCTCTATGAGAGTAAGACGACCTTACACGTGTGGTGGTATGTAAGAATGGAGAAATCGGGCGTGCCATCGCCCCCAACTATCACAAGCAGCATCTTACACAGTAATTACGGAGTATTACTCTGTGCCTGCTTACATGAGACTTGGTAGGTTTACGGCTGCCTTTTCTTTAACAATGGAGCACACCGTACAGTCGTATCTTCTTCTGTGATAAGCATCACAATAGGGGTTGACTCGCTTCATCATCACTCTGCATTTCAAGCTCCCCGTACGCTTTCTGGTGTCAAGAGCTTCAGTCCCTTCCGTCAAATACTCTCCGTCGTTGCTGGCTTTACTGTGAACCTTTTGATTTATCTAGCTGCTTGTTTTTCTGTACTGTATTGAGGCACTGCCTCTCTCTGTTCCCATGGCTCTTCTGCCATCTGTCTTCAGCCGATGCACCTCGTAAATGGTGTGGTATTACATTATTGCTCCCTTGGCAAACGGAAAAATGGAAATAAAATGAAAACGAAGAGAAAAGTTGTAAACGACCGTAATCCCTCTATCATGCCCGAAATGAGAAAGAAGGAGAAAAAAAGAAGGAGAATAAAAAAAAAAAGAAACTCCGAAGCGAATGTAGAACGGTGGAAGGCAAACGCGAAAGAATAGCAAAAACACCCCCATCTTTTCCTCCTTCTCCTAGTTATCTTACAACTGGCTCGCAACATACCTCTCCTTCTTCACAGCGTCGACGATGTGGTACTCCCACACCGTCCCGAGTCGGAGACACTCTTCTCGACACTCCTCATCCTCCCACCACCAGTTTCTGGCGGTGACATAGGATCCCCAGATCTCTTGCCACAGTTTCTGGCCGACGAGGCAACGCAGACGGCCATGGCTGTCTGGCGGTTGTGGCGGCTGTGGCGGCTGTTTTGATGGCTGTTCTGGCGATGGCTGTAATGGCTTTGGTGCTGGCTCCAAATCTTGTTTCTCGTCCTTTTCTGCCTTCTCTTCCTTCTCCTCCTCTTTGAACACTGCTGGGAACTGACAGACTACTTTAGCCTCCGCTCCCAGCTGAAAGTGTGCATCCCGAAGCCACGTTGGAAACAGCCGCGTTGGGCTCGTACACCGGAAGCGCCGCTCCAAGTTAAGGAGCAGGTGCTCGTCCAGCCAGGCCTGCAGCTTGGGTCCAGTGACGCTTCTTGCGGGTGCCGGGTCGATGAGCAGCAAGTGCAGTGCACCTTGTGGCTTGAGTGCGCGATGCATGTTGCGAAGTACCAGCGGGATATCGCTGGCCGACACAAGAGCCGGCAGTGGTTGGGCATAGATGTCGGAAAAGGCCTGTGGTAATGCCGAGAGCGAAGTGCATGGCATGGCTGGCGACAGCATCGGAGTGACATTGGGGAACAGCTTGATCGAGAGCGGACTTAGTGACATGTGGTGGACGGGCGCACTAGCATTGAGGGCGGCGATGTATGAAGCCGTTGCTGTCCATGGTTAGTTTTTTTATTGGCGGTGGCAACGAGAAAGAGTCTCCTGAGACTGCGAACTCACCTTGCGTCTCAAAAAAGGCGAGGATTCGGCGGTCCACGCCCGTTATCTTCACGACGCCCGTGTCCGGCACGGGGTTGATGCTGTACAAGGCCGACAGAAGCCAGCGCTTCCGCTCCATCTCAAGCTCCTTGTAGAGCGCTGCATCCGCCCACGCGCCCCATTGCTCTGTGAGTCGCGTCCAGAACGTCTCTGGGTCTGCCAAGGCCATTTGCAGAATCTCTCTCTGCATGCCGGACAGGTTGAGCGACAATGAGCTGAGACCTTCGTCTTCCTGTCCGGCCACACTCGACGGGCCTGTGTCTTCTGTGGCAGCCCCGGATGACGAACGAATAGTGCCGGCCGGTGACTTGGGCGACCTTGGCGTCTTGATGCCTACTTTCAACGGTGCTGGAAAGGTGATGTTGGGAAGACTGATGTTCTCCCATGATGACCTGGGATTCCACGAAGTAGCTGCACTCCTGACAGAAAGTGGCCGTATGGCAGGCACATCTGGAGGCACAACATAAGAGTCCGGAGGCTTGCCGACTGTGTGGCGCGCTTGCAGCTTCAGGTCTGGGTTCTTACGCTTCTTCTTGCGGCGGGACGAAGCAAGACTAGACGGCGTGAGCGGTAATTGCAGCCTAGGGTTGTCAAGCGTTAGTATTTCTATAGTCATGAGAATAAAGGGCAGGTCGGCACATACGATTTTTGTGGCGATGCCATCGGTGTCAGGGGCGGCACTTGGGGCATATCGGACCCGTCTCTATCAGGGCCTGCATGCCGTGAACCTGTTGGTGTCACTTCCTGACCAGAGTCGCCGCGCAATCGCAAGACTGTCTGCACGATGTCGCTGCCTGTGGTCTTGATTAAAGTCGTCTTCTTGCCGTTTTTCGTCCTCAGCTCAAGCTCGGTGTCTTCGTCGACGGACAGCATCGTGGCGAGCGAGTTAGGAATCGTCCACTTGGAAAGTATCGAGTCGACTAGACAGCACGGTTAGTATTGTATTGGAGACTTTTTTTCATTTTTTTTTCACGATGCCACTTCAGCCAGTTGCTTCTTACCATCGAGAGAGGATCGGTTTTGTGAGCTGCTTGGACCACTACGGATACTTTCAGAGCCGTCACCAGTGCTATCTCTGTATTGCACCGATGCGGACCGGCCCAGGCTAGATGCAAGGCTCGGGGGTGCCAACACGGAGCCACGGTTTCCTGCTGTGTCGCTAAACGCGGAAAGCCGCGAAGTTGCAGATACCGAGGGTGCGTCCTGCTTTGGTTTCTTCTTTTTGAGGCGGATGGATTCGAGAAAGCTCTGTGGCTTTCTGCTGCGAAGTGATGATGTTTCTGTTTCTGCCGATGCGATGGACCGGCCGCTGCTGCAGGTGTCCTTTTGTTCCTTTTCCTTTTCTTTGCGAGCCTTTCTCTGGCCGACCAACTCCCGGTCGGGATTGGCCCACACCACGTCGAACATTGTGATTGTGCTGTTGCTGTTAGTTGTCTTCGAGCGGTGAGGCAGAAGAATGGAGTGCAGTGTCTTCAAAAGTAAGAGGCTTGTGGCGATGGGTAGCGTGATCGTGGGTTTGGTGTCGATGAGGCTCGGTTGTTTGGTAGACAAAGAGTTGCGGAATGAGTTATGGATGCGTTCAGAAATGCCGTAGCAAGCCTTCCTTGTCTGCAAGGAAAGGAAGATGTGGGAGAGAAAGGATCAGAGAAAGGCGGACTAGAAGTGACTGTGTAGCCGGGCTGACTATGAAAGCCGTGAAGCAGAGAGAGAGAGGAGCGAAGGAAGGAGGGTGTGGGAGAGAAGAGAGGGACTGAGAGAGTCTGAGATCTGATTAGAACAATAGAACATCCGAACAGCGACGTGCGTAAAGCGTGTAACCACTGCATTGGTCTCTTTCTGTCTGTCTAGAAGCAGTCCAACGGCGTACCAAGACCGCCTATTTTCGAGTCAAGACGCACCTTTTCTTCTCTTGGCTTGAGACGGAAGCGTTGGAAGCGATGGAGACGATAGAAGCGATTCGAAAGCGACTGGCCGGGCATCGAATACGGAATGGAAGATATCCGAAAGGCGAGAATCGAAAACGAAAAACAGTGGAATAAAATTTAAATTGTGATCCAGCTCTCTTGGAGTATGTGATGTATGAGAGCAAATCTTAAGAAAAAGGTAACAACGGCGGCGGGCACAATAATAGAGACCATCGATGGGCATAGAAAGAAAAGGCAATGTGAGCTGGGCGAAAGAAAGAACGTAAAGTCGCATCAGTTGGGCATTGGGCGTAGGCATCAGCAGCCTTCAGCACCTTTCTGCTTTCTTTCTTTTTTTCAGGGAAGAACAGAAAAGGTCTAGGATTGACAGCAGGCGCAAGGGAACAGGGAAGGGAAGAGTCAGGCAAGCCTCGGTGTGCGATCATGGTTTGATTGCGATTGGGAAAGGTAGAACAGAGCACGCGAGGAGGAGAAAAAGTATAGAAAAAGAAGAAATGCAAGAGAAAAGATCAGACCAAAGGAATCAGCAAGAAAAGCTCTATCCAACTAACCAAGAGCTAGAAAAATATGAGCAACTTTTTTTGTCGGCTAAAAAAGTGAGAGCGAGGTGAGGTGGATCTCAGTTGGCGATGAAAAATGAGGTTAAAACGTGGGCGCGTTGCAATGTCACGATCCTAGTTGGGATGACCTTCCACGAGCGACAAGGTACAAGAGATTCCGGAAGGAACAACTTCCACGAGGGCAAAATGAGGCAGGAGCTACCGCATGGTTTGCACCTTCCTGTGTGTCGTCCCAACACGAATACAAAAGGAATCTGTGGAAGGAGCGTCCGACACGTGCTCATTCCTGCCCATCTGAGAAGCAATTGAAAAGATATTTTCTCGCGTCGTCAGACTTTTGACGAAAAAACTTGGCAGTCTCAAACCCTTTCAAGACTCTTTCTCAACCGACTGCACGGGCCGAAAACCGTTCTTTTCTCTATCGCACCTCGTCGTCTCAGAACAGAGCTTCAGCAGGAGACAGCCTCCACAGACGAGAACATGAAGAGAGAGAGAAAAGACGCAATACGCCAATACCCTAGCTACTTACTACAGCCTTACAAAGTAATCCTGCAGAACAACGAGGATTGTGGTTGGCTGGACGGCCCTAGGCAGCCCTTGCAGGTTTGTTTACATTGCCCCTTGCCATAACAACATCCAGCTGATTCTACCCAGATCTCGACCCTCCTTAAAAGCGCAGTCGATTGACCGCAACATGCAGGCAGAGCGACTATCGTGCAAATATTTCTACAAGCTCTTTGTTTTCCAGCAGCCTTCAGGACTTTTCCGCATTGATTGACAGTGCCTCCTCCCCTCATCCAACCAGTGTGCGTCTCGGCGACGGGCGCCACAGATACACCCGAGTCGAACGCAACATCACACACAATTTGAACACACAGGTACTGTGCACTCCAAGTATCTTGCACAATACCGCAGCAATATCGTATATATTGCCACTTGTCTCGGGGACGCCATGCACAGGCTTGAAAGGACAATTTTATTCTTGTTCACTGGCGCCCCGGGACGGATCAGTCGTAACTCTGTCCATCCCTTCCGCCTTACTGTGTTTCTGCGACAGTCATTCCGGCAGCCATGAGATATTGTTTCTTATTTGCTCTCGCACTGCTTCATCTTCACGTTCTATCCGAGATGCGGCACGGTGTCGGGTCTCAGGAAGACGTGCCAAAACGGTGTCATCCTCTAGCTAACTCTAGCCCCAGCCCTCAGGATCAATCGGTCCAACCCACATGAAGCCCAAACATACTCGAGAAACTACCCCTCCTTCAGGGACCGCCTCACAAATGCCGACTATTCGTTCATCAACTGCCCCTGCGACACTGTGTACCCAGAGCCCCTTCCTTCAAAGGCCCACCGCTTACATGTTCTACACAATCGACAACTTTCTCCCACGATCCCCCCCTCTCGACTCCCACCCACGGCAGTGCGGGTAGATTGCAGGAAATATCAATATTGCCTAGGAACAAGGGTCGGTGTGCTGGGTCTCGCCTCTTCTTGCCCGGTGTATCCAATTGCTTACCCTTTTCGTCAACTGCAGAATCTGCCCGGTCCTGCAGCGTCCTGTGCATCGTGACACCGAATAGACAGACATGGCAGGACAGGCCAGGACAGGCCAGGACAGGCCGGGCTAGCACAATGATTATGCAAGTGCGCGTGCAGGCATTTCCGCTTCGTCTGTTCCTTTCTCCTCTCTCTCTCTTCTTTGGCCTCGTCTTCCCATTTTTCGTCCTGCACTCCTCCGTATTGTGCAGTGCGACCTCTCGACCTGTTTCACCACAGGATACAGAGACTGATTGGACCAAGACAGAAGGGTTGAATAAGAAATCAACAACAGCAATACAACAACGCCAGCCAGGCCCGCAACAAGAGGCACATTTTCTGGGCTGCATTGTGTCCATCTCCTGGCACCTGTCGACCTTTGTCAACTTTTACCAGGATAAGTCGGTCTTGGGGAGCCCCTCGAGGGAGCTTTGACCCTGATGTTTATTCACCGCCACCCGTGGCCAATATCCAGCACAAGCGCCGTCGAGTAATCTTTCTGGCTGATGGCTAGCGAGATGTGCCACAAAGACAAGCCGTCAAAAATGTCGGACGCGTATTATTAGAAATAAAGGAAATAATAGAAGTAAAAATCGGCCTCCCTGGATGACGACCAAGCATTGCCTAAGCAGAACACACGGCAAGGTGTCTTCTTGGTCTCCCCTGTGTCCTGTCTTGCACTCCCCGAGGAGCGGTCTTGGTGTGCTCTGATGGCATACAAGAGTGTCAAGGAGAGCAGATCTGGCGAGAGAAATCTTGGTTGCAAAGTCGGCGAGGTCGAACATGAGCGGTCGTAGACGAAAAATGCAAGCTTCGTCAGGATAGAAGAGGGAAGAGGAATTGGAACAATCAAGGGCGGTCAGAGAGAATATATGTATCTGTCGCCTTCAACAAACGGTCACAGATTCTGAGAGAGACTCGTCAACATCACCGCTAGTTTTGGATCAGTTTTTCTCGCTTCCTTCCGTCAAATGTATGTAGCTGTGCTGGATCCGCCGAGACATTTCCGCTTGAGGGGCTTGTTTGATGAACAGTTTGCTTTCGTCTGATGTAGTCGGTTGCTCTTTCTCCAGCAGTCTCCATTTTGTTTTTCGCTCTTTCCACTTTGCCATTTTAGCTCTGCTATCACGGGTTCTGCAGCGTGCCTTCCTAATACGGATACTCGCTGCTCGTTCCTTCCCAGACCGTCACTTTCCTCTCACTTTGGTCTCTTCCACTTGATGACAATTTTCAATTTTCACATTGACATTTCCCCCACACTGTTTGCTGTCAGTTTCTTGTTTGCCGTCTCCCACTTCTCCTCCTCTCTGTACGTCTCCATGCGCATACAGTCCAGTGCCGGACATTTCTCTCTTCTCATCTTGTTTGTGTCACCAGGCTCCATCGACGAGTCACTCGCTGAACCCACTCCTCCCCCTGCGGTCTAGAGTCGACCTCGATCTTTTTTTCTATTTTCTCTGTTTTCTCTGTTTTGCCTCTTCCTGGACCATCTTCCTCAACCGTCTCCTCTGCCTCTACTCGACCTTGCCTTCGTCCACTCTACTATCACTTTGCGCCCCGGGCCTTGGTCGTCCTCTTTTCTTGTCCACCCACCCCAATTGGCCGTCTTCTGTGCTGCATCCGACGCCACCTGTGCTGCTCCAAGACCGCAACAGCAGACCTTTTCCTTCTTTTCCCATCGTCGTTTATCTTTCATCAGCTTGCCTCGGCCTTCCAAATACCCATTATTTTCTTTTCTTTCCGTCTGTCGTCTGTCATTCTGCAATTTTTTCTTCTCGTCTTGCGCTCTCTCTCTCTTTTGTTTTTCTTTCCATGTGTTTTGATATCACGACGTCGATCCTTTTTCTCCTTCCTGTTTACCACAAATCTGAGAGATGCGCTGCCACAATACCTTGTAAAGCGCAGTTCCCCATTCATTGTTTTCCGACGACTGCATTCGAAAACATTGCAGCAATCGCACAAAAATCCATTACAATGGTCTTCGGCAGGTCTTCGCGGAGAAATCCAGTCAGCAAGTGGACGGGAGGCGCCAAGAACTTTCTTTCCAACATCAACGAGGCCATCAATCGATCGACGTTTGGCCGCATATTCCGTCTTCGCGGCTCTGGACATGTGAGTGCTCTGCTGCCTTTGCATCTCCAATCAACCTCTCCACGACTAACCTGAGTTTCATGATAGCCCGAAGAGATTCGCCATGCCAACTTCGCAACGGAGATCCGCGCCGGCTTGACCACGTTCGCGACCATGGCATACATTATTGCTGTCAATGTGAGTTCAGTGAAACTGTCTTTACGAAGATTTATTGCATCTAACCGTTGTCAAAGGCTTCAATTCTCGTTGCGACAAACGGAACTTGCGTCTGCCCAGATCACAATAAGGATGGCACTTGTCCAGACCCAGAGTTCCAGGTTTGCCTCAACGGTACGTCTTCTGCCAAGCGATGGCTAACCTGTCCATCTAACTTTCTAACATTATTACAGAACTGCACCGAGATTTTGTCACAGCCACCGCTATTGTCTCTGGCCTGGCATCCATGACCTTTGGCTTCCTCACCAACATGCCCGTCGCCTTGGCGTAAGTTTGCCCGCCACATCTCCAAATTGGCTCGATATTGTCTAACTTGGACAGTCCCGGCATGGGCCTCAATGCCTACTTCACGTACCAGGTTGTCGGCGTCGGCGGTACTGGCCCCGTTCCTTACAGAATCGCTCTGACCGCAGTCTTTGTCGAGGGGTTTATTTTCCTCTTCTTGGCACTGACCGGTATGCGACAATGGCTCATCCGCATCATCCCGGGAACACTGAAGACTGCAAGTGGTGTCGGCATCGGCATGTTCCTCGCGCTCAGCGGCATGTCCTACACTTCTGGCATCGGCATTATCACAGCCGGTGGAGTTGCTACACCCCTAACGATTGGAGGCTGCCCCGTCGAAGACCTCGATATTGACGGCACGTGTATGGCGAACGGGATGCGGAGTCCAAAGGTAACTACGGCGTTGATTGTGGTCCTTGTGGTATGACTGTATGCTAACATAGTTCTAGATGTGGTTGGGTATTGTTAGTGGCATCATCACAGCACTTCTAATGGCGTTCCGCGTCAAGGCAGCCATCATCGTCGGCATTGCTATTACGACAATTATCTCTTGGCCGTACGTGCCTCAGCATTCCTTTTGAGTTTTGAGTCTGGCCTTGATACCAGCATAAGCTAACAAACGCTGTGAATAGCCGTAATACATCAGTCACCTACTTCCCGTACACGGACGAGGGTGAAGCACGCTGGGACTTCTTCAAGCAGGTCGTGGCTTTCACGCCCATCAAGCATGTACTCGCCGTGCAGCAATGGGACCTGAGCGGTGCCAACGGTGCGCACTTTGCCATGGCCCTCTTCACGTTCCTCTACGTCGACATTGTCGACTGCACAGCAACGCTCTACTCCATGGCTCGCTTCAGTGGCAAAACCGGGCCCGATGGTGACTTCCCACGATCGACAATCGCCTACTGCACGGATGCAGCCTTCATTTCCATTGGCTCTCTCTTCGGCTGCTCGCCCTCAACCGCATTTATTGAGAGCGGCGCCGGTATCACGGAGGGTGGCCGCACCGGTCTCACGTCCATTGTGACCGGCTTCTGCTTCATCATCTCAGTCTTCTTTGCTCCCATTTTCGCATCCATCCCGCCCTGGGCCACGGGGACAACCCTGATATTGGTATGTCGCACCAAGCCCTCCTTTTTTTTTCTGCGTCACGTTTTTTTTTTCTGCGTCACTAACACTCCTCTAGGTAGGTTGTCTCATGATCCGGCAGGTGACGTTTATCAACTGGAGCTACATCGGCGACGCGATCCCGTCTTTTATCACCATCGCGTTCATGCCCTTCAGCTACAGCGTCGCATACGGTCTCATGGCGTAGGTCCCCTCCCCTTCCTTTCTGAGAGTTCTTGCTCGTCTAACAACTGCAGCGGCCTCTTCGTCTACATCACCCTCAACAGCCTCATCTGGCTCGTGATGCGGGTCACTGGCGGGTCTGTCGAGCCGCGTGAATACGATCTCAAGGAGTACTGGACGTGGAAACCAGCGGGCAAGAAACCTGCCGTGTTCCGTCTCTTTGCCCGTCATCCGTATTGGGGCGACAAGGAGAGCCTCCATGAAGACGGCGATGACTTTATTTTTCCCAATGACGCCAACGCACAGCCGCTTCACGATCTTCGGGCCACATCGTCGTCCTCGCCGGCTGAAAAGGGCCCAGACTCAATGGATTCGACCATTGAGCCGCCGCCCAAAGCCATCGTGGCAGCCCACCAGCACGCTTGAGCAATGGGAGGGTCGGTCGTACCAAACAAACTCAGTGGCAGACAGATTCATATCGGGCATCTCGGCCGTCGATGCTGCGAGATCAAAGGAGTTCAGAATGACAGAAGCGAGAATACAAATCCGGTGAGAGACGAGAAAGGAGGAGTAAAGTAGACGGCCTTCAGACGAGAGGAACTGCGTCAAATCTGTCGATATTTTATTGACATTTGCAAGGCCATGTGGTGGCATCACGAAAGTGCCATAATCTGTATTAACAACACCAAAAACATTAGCATAGCTACATACTCCGTAGCCATAGCCATAGTGAAAAACAGCGTCTGGATTAACAAAATGCCGATCCCATTTTCCATGCGCAAGCAGCGTTTGCCTGCCCAGGGGCAAACAAAACGACCCGTCACGCCCCTAACCGGGGGGGGGGGGGGGGGGGCGGGGGGGGGGGGGGGCGGGGGGGGGGGGGGGGGGGGGGCCGGGGCCAGGTCGAGGGTACGCCGCCCGCTCGAGGGTACGCCGCTCCGCGGGCTGTTACAGGGGGGCTCCAGGGGGTGCGACCGCTGT